>CM064504.1:15408799-15746299 GCA_032716605.1 Paralithodes platypus
TATCTATCTATCTATTGCCTGACGCCGCGATCCCCGAAGGGGTGGCCACGAACGAACCGCCCCCATGCACCTCTGTCCCCAGTCAGTCGACGCCCCTCCCCCCAACCAGCACCGCCTTCGTTCATGTAGTTCCTCACTCCATCCTTCCACCTCATATTCGGTCTACCTCTCCCCCTCTGTCCCTCCACCTCGCTCTCGTACACCCTCTTAGTCATTCTCTCGCTTTCCATACGTTCCATATGGCCGAACCATCTCAAGTTGTTCCTTTTCACACTTTCCAGCACATCTACCTCCACACCACACCTCCTTCTTACTTCCTCATTAGTCTGTCTATCCCTCCATGTAACTCCGCACGCACTCCTTAAGTAATTCATTTCTACTGCTCTCACTCTTGGTCTGAGTCTCTCAACCAACGTCCATGCTTCGCTTCCGTAAGTCAGTAAAGAATAATAAACATCACTAAATATGTACATACTACTAAGGGTGATGGGTTGGATGATTCCAATTAACCCCAAAATTTACATGCTGCTAAGGCATGTAAAGGGTTGCATGATTTTTTAATTTCTTTTTTGTTGTCCCTTTCTTGTTTTCCCTTTCTTTTTTTTCCAATCTTTCCTGTAAATTCCTTCTGGGGATTTCGAAGCCCAGCAAGGTTAATCACTTCCAACTTTTTCATGTACGGCAATTCTTTTCTTCTTTTCTATCCTTTCCTTCAACTTTCTTTTTCTATCGGATATGCCATCTCTACTAGAATTAAGTCCTGACCACCTCGTTTGGATCGTAAGGTCTGTGTGGCCAGTGTATCTATGTAAATCTATGTAGGCCCTATACCTTCCGTATTACGCTTAGAAGAAATATTCCTCGGTGGTTACCGCACACTCCTCTTTCCCCTTATATAGGGGGACTATTATGCCAGTCTTCCAGTCATCGGGTGCACTCCCCTTCTCCCATGCTAGTTTGCACATTTTCCATACCATATTTTGCATTGAGCAATTCTTTGTTTTAATTTTTACTAAACTCAACAAATTAATATAGGCCTATTTATGAAAGACTTAAGGGACTATCAAAATTTGAAATATACACATAAGTGAGAAGTAATGTACTGTAGAACAAAACCAATAAAACCTCCTATACAAAATGTACGGTAAGTTCCACCGTCCTGGTGGTGTAATGGTTAAGGTGGCAAAAATATGTGTGTGATAACCCGGGTTCGAATCCCGGTGGATCATATATACTTTAATTAATTTCATTGGGGGTGTGGTGGTGAGATTAATAAAAATAATATTATAACAATTGTTGGCAAGTGATTTAAAACAAACAAAAATGATATCACTCAAATATAAATAAGCAAAATGCACCAAATAGATGTGGTTTCCTTTAAGTTAGTGTCAATTGCAATACAAAAACACGACTAATGTATAGCCTAACTGAACATAAAATTCACCTAAATAATAATCATTACTGTGCACAAATAATCACATTAAAATTTGATTAGGCCTATAGGCTAATCATAATCAAACAATAATAGAAAAAATCTAATCATAATCAAAAATACGAAAAGCGAAATAATCATAAACTGAAGAGAAAAAACGAGGGGTAGAATGTAGAATTCGGGCATACTGCCAAACTTGTTTTCACTACTCGGAGTGGCGTCGGACGCTTGCCATCATGTTCCTGTCTATTTTGACTGCCTTTACCTTACCTTGTCATACCTTGTGATGTGTTCGCCACACTTCTAGCGGCACCGAGGAGCGCATCGCCCTTGGAAACAATAATACGTTGAGGGGGGGCTTTGCCCCCTCACCCCCCCATGACATATTAAGAACATAAGAAAATGGGAGTCTGCAGAAAGCCGATTGGCCTACACAAGGCAGATCCCTGTCACACCCAACCTTAATTATAAGCCCAGCTCACTAACACCATTAGGACTGACCTCACCAAACGGTCAGAGGTCAGAAAACGGGGGTCTGCAGAACGCCGATGGTCCCACACCTGACAGATCCCCCTCACACCCAACCCATCTCGTTAATATGCCTATCTAATTTTTTCTTAAAGCTCCCTATCGTTCTTGATCCCACTAGGCTATAGCACCTGGTTGCCTATTCCACCTGTCTATAAATCTGTTACTTACCAAACCAATATTTATCATCATATATATTGCCAGCAGGGGGGGGGCAAATAACCGAAAACAAATCACCATCAAAATAGACGCGAACTTAATCACGGCGATCGACAAATGTAAACATGGCGTCGGCGTCGGCGGTGGCGGCGTCGGACGCTTGCAATCGCTTGCAATCGTGTTCCCGTCTATTTTGAATGCCATTGGATACAATAATATGTTGAGGGGGTCTTTGCCCCCCCTCAGCCCCCCCCATGACATATTGGGTTCAATGTTATTTTAATACCACAATTTTTTTTTATATAATTGAAGATAAATATTGAATCTATATGCTCTAAAGATCATAAGAAAATTTGTTTTAACCCTCGGCAAAACCTAATAAAAAATTATGGTACTAAAATGTCTTTTTCGTAACAAGGTTGTCAACACGGTACTTCCAGTCATCGATAGCTCTAAAGATCATATGAAAATGTGTTAAACCCTCGGAAAAACCTAATATGAAAGTACCGGTATGGTACGGTACTAAAATTTAATTTTCGTAACAAGGTTATCAATACGGTACTTTCCCGTTATCAATGTACAATCAAAGCTGAAGATTGCAGAGTAAACACCATAGACTTCATCGACTTTCTTTCACCTTCGTATAACCGACAACCATTTTTTTGTTTTTTTTACTAAGGGATTAGTACTCAACCAGCGGGGGTGTGGGGGCGGCAGCCCCCACTCATAATACTAGGTTAGGTTAGGTAAGGTTGTTAGGTTAGGCTAATGTCTTTTCAAATCACTATCGGGGGCGTGTCTCAACATCGATCGATAGGCCTAATGGGGAAAATAGGTTTTCCCGAGATTTCTAATTAATTACAATCACTATACAGTAGGGTCTCGTAAGATGCGAGTTTATGGTCGATGGATGCGACCGCATCTTACGATTTCGCATCTTACGATACACGTAGCTTATGGGAAAAACGTCCCGCCTAAGGCTCGCATTTAAAAAAAAATGTTCGTATCTTGAGGTTTCTCCTCGGATTTAGCCTACTTTGAGCCTCCGATTCGCAAATTATGGTCAGTCTCGCATCTTAAAATAATTTATTTTATTATTTGGGGTCCTCGCATCTTCTGATCTCGCATCTTACAAGACCCTACTGTATATTGATGCAAATGAACAATTTCTTTTATAAAAAACATTCGGAAAATTTGTGGTATTAAAATAACATTTTTCCACATATTGTCATCATCATATATATTGCCAGGCTGCCAGCAGGGGGCAAATAACCGAAAAAATGGCCGTCAAAATAGGCTAGAGCCTAGATGCGAAGTTAACCGCAGCCATACGCCCGGAAACTAGGCTACATCCATCCCAAAACGAGTAATTATAGCCTAATCAAATCATACCGGTAATCATTTTGGTCAATATTTACGAGCCGCACCACAGATGGGATCTCATTTCTAATGATAGTTTTGGGTTCCTATCATTTTATGCTTCATTGCTATATACTTTGTATCCACCGGAAATGGGTTTTTTTTTCTTGGCTTTATTTTATTTTTTATTTTTTTTCTAGCATTAACCTAACCTAACCTAACCTAAATGTATTTGGGGGTTAGCCTATTAGGTTAGGTTAGGTTAGGTTTTTTGGTTAGATTACCGTTAATGCTAAAAAAAAATAAAAAATAAAGCCAAGAAAAAAAAAATTCCGGTGGATAAAAAGTAGGCCTAGGCTATAGGCCTAGCAATGAAGCATAAAATTATAGGAACCCAAAACTACCATTAGAAATGAGATCCCAGCTGTGGTGCGGCTCATAAATATTGACCATAATTTTTTATAGGCTAGGCTCGTGCCAAGAATGTACGATAATTATAGGGAATAGACTCGCAGCGTTATTATACATAATATATTAGGGAAAGTGAAGCTCTATGGAATCCTTATAATATACTCGCATAGATTCCGTTGTGGGAGAATAGTTTTGATAAGTTTTGTAACTCGATTTTGTCGATATAAATAGTCCCGCGCGTAAGTAAACTCAGTCCCGCAATCTTGAGAGCTCTGCTACGGACGTGTTCAATGTTTACAAAAAGTGTTCGGAATGGAGTACACTCGCTACGGTAAAGTGTTATGTTCTACAAAGATGTTACTGTATGTCTAATATATGAACCCACAGTAGCTGGCATGCAAGGGCTAGTATTGTATCCCATGTACTGGGTCTAGGTTAGGTTAGGTTGGGTTGTTTGGTTAGGTTAATATACTAGGTCTCGGAAACAAGATTCGTAGTTGCGGTAGTATTTACATCAAAACTATAGTTAACTATCAAAACTATTGGTCAAATTGGATTTCCGGTCACATATGTGTTTTTTGTATTATAATCCTTTTTCTCATCAGTTTCTTCATTGATTAGTGTGTTTTAAGGTGTTTTTCCTTCTGGAAATTCATATTTACCCATTATTTTGCAATATTAAAACATGCCCCCTAAAACCATATTTTGTAATTACCCTAACCTAAAAACATAACCTAACCTGGGGGCTGCCGCCCCCAGACCCCCGCAGGGTTAGCATTGATATAAAATATGACAAAATACTAAAACTAGCCTACAGTAAAACAATGACAAATCTCAGCTGATCCAAGATGGCCGCCATCACCCTTATTTAACCCACAAAGTCTAAGGAAAAATAATTTAATATGCAGCGGTAAAGACATATTGTGGTGACTAATACTCTATGACAAAGGTAGGCTAGGCCTATAGTATACATTTAGAACATTATATCCCATACGTGACCTAAAATCCAGTTTACACTTACACTTTGTTGTATTCCGTCCGTTAGTGACACAGTTGAGCTGGGGCTCCACTGCGACCAGGCAGCTCCCTTTCTTCCACTCTCCATTCCAGAAGTCGGTTGGAGTTGGCGCTGGGGTATCCTGGTGTTGGTGGCCGGTCCGGTATTTTGGCCAGCCACATGTCCAAGTGTTTCTTGAAGGTGTCTGGAGACACCCCAGTCATGTTCCTGAGAGGGGCTGGTATACAGTTGAACAGTCTGGTTCCATTGTATGCAAAGCTGTGATGGATCAGGGATTTGATTTTTTGCGTTGATCCCGGCGTAGTCCTCACATAGCACAGCCTCCCTCGCCTTTGGTGTTGAGTCTCTTGGATGTTTGGATTTGGTACTTTTTTTCCAAAATCTTCCAGACGTAGATGATGATGTATCTCTCCCTACGTCTTTGAAGTGAGTACAGCTGCAGCTCCTTGAGTCTCTCCCAGTAGTTAAAGTGTAGAAACCCATGGATTTTACTGGTGAATGTCCTCTGGGTGGCTTCAATTTCTGTTATTTCTCCTACTTTTTGGGGAGACCAGAGCTGAGAGCAGTACTCCAGTCGTGGTAGGACCAGTGACTTCCAGTGTTAACATAGGACCTACACCTCTCATTTCTTGTGTGGAAGGTTCTCAGGATCCAGCCTGCTATTTGTTTTGCTGTTGTTGTGGCTTTGGTAATAGCCTATGCTGGGAAAAAGTGGCGGTTTTTTTACGCCACTTTTTTAAAAGTACGGTAGCCTAGTTAAAGTTTTTTTAACCCTTCCTCCCCGGGCTGTCTTACCCAATGACGGTCGCCCCTACCCGGGCGATATGGCTGAAAAACGTCTAGGCCTAGGCTACCTAGGCTACCGTAGTTATGTTTATTTTCACTGCTAGAACTTTCCCACTCATCTATAATCGTAGTGCGGTTTTCAATCCGTATTTTGGCATTGAGTAGAGCTCTGTAAGTCAACTGGTTCAGTTGTATGACGATTTCAGTGGAGCCAATATTGCAGAGATGTTGCCAATATGGGGGCTTTTTAGACACTAATTTCGTCATGACGTCAGAACAATAACATTGAGGAGTCTTCTTCTTGTTTTCGGAGGTGCGGTGACGAATGCTTGGGTTTGTTGACATACGTCGTACGCACGGCGTTCGGACCAAGCTTAATTAGGCTATTAAGCTCATGCCTTAGATAAGGCATACCGGGTAGCGCAGTGTGCCAAAATTCGCCCATTTTCTTCGTGATCCCGAACCTAACATTGAAAAAATATTGATACTGAAATAGGCTAAGAGCCTGTGACTGTCCCGGGGCGGCCGGGAGCCCCGCTAAACCTGCCATTCTATTTCTACATTACACTCATCAAACGATAGTTGCTTTGCTCTACACTGTACTCTACATTGGCTATGATCTTAGAACTATTATATATCACCTGTATTGAAGTCCAAATGCAGCTACTAATGTAAATATAGACGGATAAATCCAGAGCTCGAGTCATGAGAGCGATTTGTTTACACTGTGAAAACACAACTTGTTCGGTTCGGATGAGGTGACTGACTTTAGCACCAATATAACAAATATATATTACAATAAGGAAACAGCCATCGTTCATAGAACGAACTCCTGGATGGGAGAGTCCGCTAAAACAAACAAACAAACAAACAACCAATGTACCCCTACACTCCGATGTTATATTGCGCCGAAGGCTGAGTCAAGACGAACACAACTACCGTAATTTTATTGGCACTCGAATGCTCAATAATATGTAGATTAAAGGATAATAATAGGTATTTATCTAAAACTATGTATATATTAACTAAACTACTCCGTGTGTTTAATATATTGACTAAATTTCACTGAAATGAATAATGTAAAATATTAATTTAAGTTTGAATGTTAGTTTTCTGATCTGATCTGATCCTAATTAAACTCCCACAAAATACACGATATTTTTTCGTATGTGCTAATTTTATGGGGACTCTAATTTCTTAAAAATAGTGAATGAATATAAATTTTATGTTTGACAAAGAGCGCAAGACCTTGAGGCATAAGGTAAGCTATAAATTAGTACGATTTTATGATGAATTATTGGTTTTTCAGGGGTATATATGTGGTTGGATCAATGGAAAACAACGAACGAATATCAGCAATGTTTTCCATTGTGGTGTTTCCGAGAATAATCCAATGATGACGTCAAATTAGCTTGCCGCCAATCAACTGTGGAACACTTGGAAATGTGTTAGCTGTTATTTACCGATATATTTGTGGAAAAATAGAGTGAATTAAGGGGCTGGAATATAACATTGACTTCATGTGAAGTGCGAGTGCCCTACACATTCTAAAATTGTGCATATTAATCTTGGGGAACTCATTATATATAAGGTATAAGTTCAAGGTGATACTTTGGATAAACCTGACTTCTAGCAAGCACCAAACAGCGATTTTGTAAGTAGCCAAGCATATTATTTTTTTCAGATAAGCCTAGGCCTATGATGATAATGATAATTTGAAGCAGAAATGAGTAGCCTAGGCTGAGGCTAGGCATATTAGGCTTAGGATAACCCATTATCCAACAATCTTAGGACTGCCCCCACTAGGGGGCTATGTATAATGTATTGATAGGCTAATGAAGATCAAGGAAGATTTGAGGTTAAAGACAGTAAAAAATAAGGTTAGCTAGGCAGCTGGGAATCTGGTTCTGGTAGGCTAAGACTCAAGAGCCCACTCTTAACCCGGGAACGGCAAAGGTCCTCAATTATGGTAATTATTTAGAAGATGACCTTTTTTTCTAGTTATTAAAAACTTACTCTATGGTGTATTATATGATATATAGAAGCAATAGAACTGTTAAAATGACCTGGGAAGTGTATATTAAACTTAGCCTAGACCAACATTCCTGTTTTTTTGTTTTTGTAAGGCTAGGCTAGGCTAGGCTACTCTTGAGTTTTGGAACACAGTAGGCCTAAGCCTAGGCCTATTTTAGATGTCTAACTTTTAAAATAATAATATAAAAATACGTAGGCTAGGCCTAGGCTAGGATTATTTTTGTTTTATCATTATACAGAAAGTTGTATCACTCAAAAAAACAGCGTCATTCGACACCCTGGCTAGGCTATAGCCTATGACAATAACAGTTTGCCGTCATGCCGTGGGATTATAGGTGTGGGGAGATTGTAGGCACCAATCGATCAGGGCTAGACCCAGGTGAGGTTATAGGCATGTGATAAAGAGTCGCTGGAACTCCTGTTTCATTTGCTTGGCCTCTCTTACTGATTTTCTTTGTGCCTCATTTACACTGAGAGCAATCCAGCTAGCTCTCACAAACACCTCCTCCTCCTATCCACTCACTACACTAAACATGCACACCACACTTCATTCCTCCACACCAAAATTAAAAAAAACACAAAATGATGAATTTTAGCCCAGCCTCGGAGTCCCCAGGGGGGGGGACCATAAATGCCCCCTCACCCGACCGACCATCCCCTGACGACCCCACACAATTACCTGGACCTCGGCCTGTTACTCTTTCTATTAATTTCTGCAACATTCGCGGACTTTCCTCTAACTTTCACTCTGTTGAGCACCATCTCTCCTCCTACAAACCTGATCTTCTCTTCCTCACCGAAACCCAGGTGTCTGTAGCAACATCCAGCAACCCCTTCTCTGTATCCTCCTACTTTCTCTATCCTAGTTTCAAAGCCAAAGGCGGATGTTGTGCATATGTGCACAACAAACTCACTTGCTCTCGTGTTCCCGATTTCGACTCCTCTGAATTCTCAACTTTATGGCTCAAACTTTCCTGTCATTCTCTTACTAAATATTTCTGTGCTGTCTATCTTTCCCCTAACTCTACCAACTTTCCTAAATTCTTTGACTATCTAAACTCTACAGTGGAACACATTCTATCCATTTCTCCTTTCTCAGAAATCTCCATCTTAGGAGATTTCAACATTCACCACCGCCAATGGCTCTCCTCTCACACTACTGATCCACCTGGTGAACAAGCCTACGTCTTTTCTATCCTAAATGACCTAGAGCAGTTAGTTCAGCAACCCACCCGTATCCCGGATCGCATCGGAGATCGGCCCAACATTCTTGACCTGTTTCTAACTTCTAACCCTTCTTCTTATACTGTCGATCTTTTCTCTCCTTTGGGCTCCTCCGACCATAAACTTATCTCTGTCACCTGTCCTATCTCTCCAGTACAGCCACCCGATCCTCCTAGCCGGCGGCGCTTGTGGCACTTTGGCGCTGCCGACTGGGAGGCTCTTCGGCAGTACTTCTTTGATTTCCCATGGAATGATTTCTGCTTCCATGGCCGGGGACCCTCGGAGAGTGCTGAACGCATTACCGAGGTAATCCTATCGGGCATGGAAGCATACATTCCATTCTCTTTCTCTCAGACTAATGCTAAAAAATCTTGGTTTACTCACGCCTGTTCTACTGCTGTCCGCAATAAGGAGGAAGCATTCAAACGGTACCGACGCCTTAAAACTCAAGACTCTCATTCTTCATATGTTTCTGCCCGGAATCAAGCCAAATCTGTTCTTCGACTTGCCAAACACTCTTTCATCAATAATAAATGCACTGAACTATCCAACTCTAGCTCTTCCCAAGCTTTCTGGCATCTAGCCAAAAACCTCTCCAACAATTTCTCTTCCTCGTCTTTCCCTTCCCTTTCCCACTATGATGGCACAACCATCACTTCTTCCTCTGACAAAGCTAAACTCTTCGCTCAAACTTTTTCTAGAAACTCCACCTTGGATGATTCCGGTGCTATTCCTCCCTCTCCGCCCTCCTCTCTCTTACTTATGCCTAATATCCTAATCTCTTCTAAAGATGTACTTTCTACCCTCTCTGGGCTTAACACTAATAAGGCGTACGGTCCGGACGGTGTTCCTCCTGTTGTTCTCAAAAACTGTGCTTCCGTGCGGACTCCCTGCCTAGGCAAACTCTTTCGTCTCTGTCTATCCTCTAACGTCTTCCCTTCATGCTGGAAGTTTGCTCACATTCAACCTGTCCCAAAGAAGGATGACCGCTCTCAACCCTCCAACTATCGTCCAATTGCTCTTATCTCTTGTCTTTCTAAAGTTTTTGAAACTATTCTTGCTTCCAAATTTCTTAAGCATTTCTCTTCTCATAATCTGCTCTCAGATCGCCAGTATGGCTTCCTTAAGGGTCGCTCTACTGGTGATATTCTTTCATATCTTACTAACTCTTGGTCATCCTCCTTTCGGGACTTCGGTGAGACTTTTTCTATTGCACTAGACATATCGAAAGCCTTCGATAGAGTCTGGCATAAATCTTTAATTTCTAAACTACCCTCCTTCGGTTTCTATCCCTCCATCTGTGCCTTTGTCTCTAATTTCCTTTCTGGCCGTTCCATAGCTGCGGTTGTGGACGGCCATTGTTCACTTCCTCACCCTATAAACTCCGGTGTTCCTCAGGGCTCTGTCCTATCTCCTATTCTCTTTCTAATTTTTATAAATGATCTCCTTAACTGTACCTTAATTCCCATCCATTCATACGCAGACGACTCAACCTTACACTACTCCATTAGTTTTTCAGAACGCCCCAGCCAGCAATCCCTCAACGACAAACGTAATGAAGCCATAGAACTCTTAAATTCTGATCTAAATACTATTTCCAATTGGGGCAGAGAAAACCTTGTTAACTTTAATGCTTCCAAAACCCAATTTCTCCATCTATCTACCCATCAGGATCTCCCAGTGGACTATCCCTTATTCTTCAACAATACAAAAATCAACCCTTCATCTTCTCTCAATATTCTTGGTGTCTCTTTTTCTTCTGCTCTCATTTGGAAGGACCATATTACCAGTCTTGCTAAGGCAGCCTCCCAGAAGCTGGGTGTGCTCAACCGCCTTAGGGGGTTCTTTTCCCCTGCACAGCTTCTTGCTCTGTACAGGGGCATAGTGCGCCCTTGTATTGAGTATTGTTCACATGTGTGGGGAGGTTCCTCTCACACCGCTCTCCTAGATAAAGTTGAAAGGAAGGCCTTTCGTATCATTAACTCCCGTCCACTCACCAACTCTCTGCAATCTCTCTCTCTCCGCCGCAATGTTGCATCTCTCTCGCTATTCTATCGCTACTATAATAATCAGTGTTCCTCAGAGCTATCCCAGTGCATACCACCTCCTTTACGTAGGGCACGTGGTACCCGTCTTGCAACTCAATCCCACCCCTACTCTGTGCAACTCTCCAACCCAAGAGTGAAACGTTACTCTCAAACTTTCTTCTACTCAACATCTGAGCTCTGGAACTCTCTCCCAGAATCAGTCTTTCCCTCTTCCTATGACTTAAATTGCTTCAAACTCCGTGTGTCCAGGCATTTTGGCTCGAACGTCCCTTGATTTTGGCCCTGTCACTCTTTCAACTATGGGGGAGGCACTCGCTATAGGCAGTTATGCCTTTTGCCTCCCTCAATCACATAGAAAAAAAAAAAAAAAAAAAAAAATAGGGGTAGACCTGTCACTGAAGAATACTTTCGCAGTCTTACCGTTTTTTTTTTTTTTTTCAAGGTATAGGCTATAGGCAGAATAGGCTACAGTAGTATCTTATCTACTGGTATCTTATTTTATTGTAGTTTATATTATGAGTGGAAGATTTGCAATAACTTACCCTAACCAAAGTCCAAACTTAGTGTCCAAAGTGGGATCTGCACCCTGCCTCTATGTTCTCATTTTGTATACCGGTAACTTTTTAGCCAGATTACCGGTACAATTTAATAAGTGTACAGCCAGCAGCTAGGCCTACCGCCTACAGTGCATTTATAGATTTCCCGGAATCCCGGCCATGACTTGGGTATCACTAAAGAATCTTTCCGCAGCCTTATGTACAATTGTTTGTTTTTATTTCTTCAAGGAATATAATACAGTAGTTTATTGTTCAATTGTTTATCATGTTATGAGTAGATAATTTGCATTACCTTACCCTAACCTAACTTTACTTAGTCTTAGTGTCCAAAGTGGGGACTGCCACTATCCCCACAGTCCACACACCCGCTAACTAACATATATTATTGGTATGTCTTGTCATTACTATAACCTGACTTCATGGGGGTAACGGAGACTTGATTGAATATTTTCGGAATTAGCCTCGCAGAATCTTGAGTCTTTTAAAGTTGTGAAAATTAAAGTAAGTTTCTACGTTCCTACTGATTGTACTTAACCCGAGATGGGAATAGCCTACCCAGGTATTTTTTACTCGGCCCAGGGAAAATAATAGACAAACAAATGTTCTAATCAAAGTTTATTCTTGAAACTTTGTACCGGTATGTATTTTAACCAGTACTCTATAGTAACTCATGTATCATATGAAAGGATATAAATTAAGTATGTAATAGTTCTTGGAATGCAACAACAAATATACATGAAATCTTTATTGGACAAAAGTTACAAAACTAAAACAGGGACTGCTAAGAATAATTTAAAAACCTGTTTTCAATGCCTATATTAGTGGACCTGAAGTGAATCTCTTTGAGACTGAAGTACAGGCAGCCAGCTCCCCTAGTATCCTGATTAAACACCAGTAAACATACATAACATCCCTTTTACTTACAATATTATTCATTCCTTTTAATAAATTTTGAGCATGTATTGTGCATATATTTACCTCACAGTAACCTTCACATTTCAAAATTTCTCCAGACCCCCTGTTATGAAGCGGGGGGCTGCGCCCCCCGCAGATGCCGCGCAAAGTTGATCCTTGTAAGCTTAGAAAAATGATCCAGAACTGGATAATTTCTGTTTTGGCACCCTGGGGTAGCGGCCCTTCTTTCGTGCTGTCCTTACCTAAGGCAGACCGGGTAGGAAGGGTTAAAGTAGTTTGTCCAAACTATTCTCCCACAGCAGTGTGCCAAAATTCGCCCATTTTCTTCGTGATCCCGAACCTAACATTGAAAAAATATTGATACTGAAATAGGCTAAGAGCCTGTGACTGTCCCGGGGCGGCCGGGAGCCCCGCTAAACCTGCCATTCTATTTCTACATTACACTCATCAAACGATAGTTGCTCTGCTCTACACTGTACTCTACATTGGCTATGATCTTAGAACTATTATATATCACCTGTATTGAAGTCCAAATGCAGCTACTAATGTAAATATAGACGGATAAATCCAGAGCTCGAGTCATGAGAGCGATTTGTTTACACTGTGAAAACACAACTTGTTCGGTTCGGATGAGGTGACTGACTTTAGCACCAATATAACAAATATATATTACAATAAGGAAACAGCCATCGTTCATAGAACGAACTCCTGGATGGGAGAGTCCGCTAAAACAAACAAACAAACAAACAACCAATGTACCCCTACACTCCGATGTTATATTGCGCCGAAGGCTGAGTCAAGACGAACACAACTACCGTAATTTTATTGGCACTCGAATGCTCAATAATATGTAGATTAAAGGATAATAATAGGTATTTATCTAAAACTATGTATATATTAACTAAACTACTCCATGTGTTTAATATATTGACTAAATTTCACTGAAATGAATAATGTAAAATATTAATTTAAGTTTGAATGTTAATTTTCTGATCAGATTTCATCTTAATTAAACTCCTACAAAATACAGATATTGTTTCGTATGTGCTAATTTTATGGGGTCTCTAATTTCTTAAAAATAGTGAATGAATATAAATTTTATGTGTTTGACAAAGAGCGCAAGACCTTGAGGCATAAGGTAAGCTATAAATTAGTACGATTTTATGATGAATTATTGGTTTTCAGGGGTATATATGTGGTTGGATTAATGGAAAACAACGAACGAATATCAGCACTGTTTTCCATTGTGGTGTTTCCGAGAATAATCCAATGATGACGTAAAATTAGCTTGCCGCCAATCAACTGTGGAACACTTGGAAATGTGTTAGCTGTTATTTACCGATATATTTGTGGAAAAATAGAGTGAATTAAGGGGCTGGAATATAACATTGACTTCATGTGAAGTGCGAGTGCCCTACACATTCTAAAATTGTGCATATTAATCTTGGGGAACTCATTATATATAAGGTATAAGTTCAAGGTGATACTTTGGATAAACCTGACTTCTAGCAAGCACCAAACAGCGATTTTGTAAGTAGCCAAGCATATTATTTTGTCAGATAAGCCTAGGCCTACTTGTATTAGCCTAGGCCTATGATGATAATGATGATTTGAAGCAGAAATGAGTAGCCTAGGCTGAGGCTAGGCATATTAGGCTTAGGATAACCCATTATCCAACAATCTTAGGACTGCCCCCACTAGTGGGGCTATGTATAATGTATTGATAGGCTAATGAAGATCAAGGAAGATTTGAGGTTAAAGACAGTAAAAAATAAGGTTAGCTAGGCAGCTGGGAATCTGGTTCTGGTAGGCTAAGACTCAGAGCCCACTCTTAACCCGGGAATGGCGAAGGTCCTCAATTATGGTAATTATTTAGAAGATGACCTTTTTTTCTAGTTATTAAAAACTTACTCTATGGTGTATTATATGATATATAGAAGCAATAGAACTGTTAAAATGACCTGGGAAGTGTATATTAAACTTAGCCTAGACCAACATTCCTGTTTTGTTTTTTGTTTTTTTTGTAGCTAAGGCTAGGCTAGGCTAACCTAGCCTAGGCTACTCTTGAGTTTTGGAACACAGTAGGCCTAAGCCTAGGCCTATTTTAGATGTCTAACTTTTAAAATAATAATATAAAAATACGTAGGCTAGGCCTAGGCTAGGATTAATTTTTTTTATCATTATACAGAAAGTTGTATCACTCAAAAAAACAGCGTCATTCGACACCCTGGCTAGGCTATAGCCTATGACAATAACAGTTTGCCGTCATGCCGTGGGATTAGGCCTATAGGGGTAGACCTGTCACTGAAGAATACTTTCGCAGTCTTACCGTTTGTTTTTGTTTTCAAGGTATAGGCTATAGGCAGAATAGGCTACAGTAGTATCTTATCTACTGGTATCTTATTTTATTGTAGTTTATATTATGAGTGGAAGATTTGCAATAACTTACCCTAACCAAAGTCCAAACTTAGTGTCCAAAGTGGGATCTGCACCCTGCCTCTATGTTCTCATTTTGTATACCGGTAACTTTTTAGCCAGATTACCGGTACAATTTAATAAGTGTACAGCCAGCAGCTAGGCCTACCGCCTACAGTGCATTTATAGATTTCCCGGAATCCCGGCCATGACTTGGGTATCACTAAAGAATCTTTCCGCAGCCTTATGTACAATTGTTTGTTTTTATTTCTTCAAGGAATATAATACAGTAGTTTATTGTTCAATTGTTTATCATGTTATGAGTAGATAATTTGCATTACCTTACCCTAACCTAACTTTACTTAGTCTTAGTGTCCAAAGTGGGGACTGCCACTATCCCCACAGTCCACACACCCGCTAACTAACATATATTATTGGTATGTCTTGTCATTACTATAACCTGACTTCATGGGGGTAACGGAGACTTGATTGAATATTTTCGGAATTAGCCTCGCAGAATCTTGAGTCTTTTAAAGTTGTGAAAATTAAAGTAAGTTTCTACGTTCCTACTGATTGTACTTAACCCGAGATGGGAATAGCCTACCCAGGTATTTTTTACTCGGCCCAGGGAAAATAATAGACAAACAAATGTTCTAATCAAAGTTTATTCTTGAAACTTTGTACCGGTATGTATTTTAACCAGTACTCTATAGTAACTCATGTATCATATGAAAGGATATAAATTAAGTATGTAATAGTTCTTGGAATGCAACAACAAATATACATGAAATCTTTATTGGACAAAAGTTACAAAACTAAAACAGGGACTGCTAAGAATAATTTAAAAACCTGTTTTCAATGCCTATATTAGTGGACCTGAAGTGAATCTCTTTGAGACTGAAGTACAGGCAGCCAGCTCCCCTAGTATCCTGATTAAACACCAGTAAACATACATAACATCCCTTTTACTTACAATATTATTCATTCCTTTTAATAAATTTTGAGCATGTATTGTGCATATATTTACCTTCACATCTCAAAATGTGAACGGGGGGCTGCGCCCCCCGCACCAAGTTGATCCTTGTAAGCTTAGAAAAATGATCCAGAACTGGATAATTTCTGTTTTGGCACCCTGTCCCACAGTGGAATCTATGTGAGTAGCCTATATTATAAGGATTCCATAGAGCTTCACTTTCCCTAATAAATTATGTAGGCTATAGGCCTAATAACGCTGCGAGTCTTTTCAAAAAAATTACCGAATGTGAACATTGTTTCACAGGTAGGAATAGGCCTAGGCCTACCACCGTCCCCACTATCGGGGGCCGTATCATAAGATTGTTGGATAGCCTAGGCTAATGGGGAAAACGTTTTTTCCGAAAGTTGAAACATAGGCCTATATTAGCCTAATATGATGTAGGCCCCTATAGGTTATGTTCATTCGATGGGTGACTTCCAAATTTCCAGGAAAATTTGTGGCCGGTTTCCTTGATATTTTCCGATAAATTGGCACCAACAGTTCTAGACTTGCCTAGTACGCTAGATTTTTACCTCAATAGCCTAAGCTAATATTCAGTCAATTGTTCCAGATATAGGCCTAGCCTAGGCTAGGCCTAATTCTAGCCTACTGGTAACTGGTTAACTCTAATGTTCTGCATACCTTAATATAGGCCTTCTACACAGACTACACATACAATTATAAGTGGAGATAATAAGTGCAAACACGACAAATTGTGTTAGGCCTAGGTCTAACACAAAATATTGGTTGTCAACATGAAAATAAGGCGCCAACATGGGAGCCAAAACAATCGACGAGAAGTAACCATGTCAATTTGTCTTCCTATTATCCATTGTGCTGCTATTCTACCCCACTCTTACTTACCTCACATCCATAATAAATCTTAATGAGCAATGAAACTGACAAATCCAGCGTAAATCCGGCCCATCAAAACAATCCCCTCAAATCAAAACAATCAACATGGCCACTTTACCTCTTGTTCTCCTGGGCCTCCTTGTTCTCCACACTCGTCATTTTGCCGGCTGAGCTCCCTAAATCCTCTACCAGCCTCAATTTTCACCTGGGTAGAGCACCCACCCACGCTGAGTAGCTTATTTCACCTTATCATAACATCGTCGGCACACAAAACACTAACTTCTGCAGCCATTAGGCTACCCACAATGCACTGACGAGGTAAAAGACGTAAGAGATGCGTTAGCGCGCTTTTATTTGATTTTCACATGTTCAGGGTTGCTCCTTCTCTATTATAAGCTCCTGTCCAAGTGGGGATTGAGCGTAACCTTCCTCCAATTGTTTTATCTGTTACATATCATCTTTTGTTGTCCTCATACAGTAATGCATTAGGTAATTAATACTAATTATTAATGATAAGGAAATTGTAGGCCTAGCCATAATTGATCTGTCCTTGTGCTACTGATTTAAACTGAGACTCTGTGTGACTCGTGAGGAATATGTATATTATTGCTTAACAGTGTTAGTAAGTGTTTGATGTAGCCTACCCATTTAGGTGAAGCCATTGATTTCGGGGGATGAGTGATTGGTGCTTCTGAATGCTTATGTAATTGCTATTTGTGAGCAAACTGTTATGTGTTCTCCTGTCACTTCTTTTTCCTTTTTTGTGTCTCTTGCTGATCCTCCCTACCCCTTGAAGGAGTAAGGGCTGCATGGCTACTGACTGACTGATTGACTGTAGGCCTACACATTGTTTCCCATGTTTCTGGCTACTATTAGACGATTTTATTCAGATTAGTAATGGTATGTGGAAGTCAAAGGGTTGATTGAGATAGTATTTACCCTTTTAATACCCACAGATACTTCCTAAGCTGCATAGAATCGTCCAATGATAGCCAAAATAAACTGCTAAAATGCGTCAGAGCTTCAAAGGGTTAATTGTTGCTATGATTTAAGATAATTTCACCAGTATTGTATGTATTTATGTGTGTATTGTTTCTGTGTATAGTAACCAAACATTAAAGCCATTTTATTTATATATATATATATATATATATATTTTGTTTTTATTTTTTATTTTTTTTTAATAAACTTTAAACCTTACGTTAAAGGTGAACTACAGGGATGAACGAAAAAACGAAGATTAATGCAGGGTCATAACTTGGCATGAATATACTGTAATATGTATATGGGCAATATCGATATAATTCCATTAAACTCCAGAACAAAATACTAATATATAATATAGTCGTTGGTGACGAATTGGCATTTTCAGCCAGCTGGAGTGACTCCATTGTGTAGAGACGCCGTTTATAAACAAGATATGCGGTCCTGAACAGTGAGGTCTGTTTTTCGTAATTAATACCTTTCAATTCAATACTCAAGCTCTGCAAAAGATCGACCAACGTCCTGATGATGTGGTGTAGCCTACAGCAAGAAATAATCCCAGCTCACCAGCAATTAACATACATGCAGTGTTTATGCATGTTTAGCCTGGTCCAAAGTTGAGGGAACTCGGTTCTAAAGCCTATTTCGTAATGATAATATAGTTTTCTGTTCAATTTATATATCGCGGTCCCTTGACCAGACAGTGGTGAAGCCAAATGTTGAGCTGTAAACATGCATACAAATTATAAGTTTCTCAAATAAAAAAAAACACAGATTCACCCATTTGTTTATTGGTTTGGTAACAGAGTTGTAGATGGGTGGAATAGGCTACCAAGTGATATAGTGGGATCAAGAACGATAGGGAGCTTTAAGAAAAAATTGGATAAGCATATGGACGAGAAGGGTTGGGTGTGAAGGGGGATCAGCCGGGTTGGGCCAATCAGCGCTCTGCAGACCCCCGTAATCCTGCGTTAATCTCTAACCGGTTTGGTAAGATGATCCTCAGGGTATTAGAGTGTTGAGCCTATAATTGGGCTTTGTAATTGGGGTTGTGTGGGACAGGGATCTGCCTTGCTTAGGCCAATCGGCTTCCTGCAGACTCCCATTTTCTTATGTTCTTATGTTCTTATTTCCCATGTCGAGAGTTCCCGCCATTGGCTTGGGGAGGATAAATATAAAACAGGACCGGGTGGGGGGGGAATTTAGAAAAAGAAATGAGAGAGGGGAGTGGGTCATACTAGAGAATGGGAGGGGATGTGTCAGAGAGATAGAGAAGGGGATAAAGGAGGAGGGGAGAAGAAGATGGAGGGAGGGGGTAGAAAATAAAGCCACGCTGGCATATTATAGAGAGAAGGAAAAACCAGCTAGAGAACTGTACTATGATGGGGGATGGGGATCGAAACTCCTATTTAAAGCAAGAACAGGATCGCTAGAAACGAATGAGAGAACAAGGAGATGGAATGGAGTGGGACCGCACTGCAGTCAATGTGAAATGGGAGGGGACCCAATAGTGGAGGATGTAGAACACATAGTAACCGAATGTACAAGATATAATGAGGAGAGAGAGGAGTTGGAGAGGTACATGAGGAATAGAGTTGGGGAGAGGGGGTGGGAGGAGATTAAGCAGAGGGAAGATAGAGGGGTGGGGCACTATTGGGGTTAACACAGGAGATGGAAACACAAGACATGGAGATGATGAAGAGGATATTGGAGAAAATATGGAGGAAGAGAAATGAGTGAGGGGGGGGGGAGCGGAGGTGAGGGGGGGGGGGGGAGGAAGTGAGGGGGGGATTTATACAAACAAAACAAAAACTGTCTCTTAAACTATCCTTCTACTCTAAACTTTCCCTCCTACTAACGTTTCTGAGCCAGTACCGATACAAAGGTCAGCCCTGTGGATCTGCACGGTCTGCGGGCGGGTTCAAAAGAAGAAGAAGGCTACATGTTACGTCATGGTAAACACGCCAGTTCGCGCCACATAAAATAACTTAAATAAGCTATATTTCTATATTGTTAAAACAAATTGATGAAAGTTCTTCAGTATCATGTACCTAAAACCAAGCAGATCCCAATGGACATTGTAGTTTGAATAGGTTTCATCCCTGGAATTCACCTTTAAATGTTACTGTGTTGTAGGGTATGCCTAGCTGCTACATCCGTGTGATGGTTTAATTTCTTGCACAATTGAGAGTGAGCCCACTCGGTAAAAATCCTGGTATAACAACTGTAATACTGTACTACAGTATACTGTACTGTACATTTCTTTTCATATTGCGAGTGTTAGCATTTATGTCTATCTATCTATCTATCTATTGCCGGACGCCTTACTCCCCTTACGAGGGTGGCCATACACAGAATGCCCCCAAGGCCCAAGCGGACCTATTTCCTGTGAGAGGGACAACCCGAGCCAGTTTAGTGAAGGATTTACAGGATTGACCACTCAATTTAGGATCCGTCCGACTCCGAGGCCCTCTGTGCATCTTGTTCGCACTATTTTTCTACAGTGATGTTCGGCTAATCCATCCACTAACCTGCCTTACCCTTAGGTAAGCAGTACGGATTTGTATCAGGTTTACTTCCCTAGACAGGTTGCCAACCAAGGCTGACGAGTCCCATCCACCCGGATTTGTATAAGGTTGTCTCCCCTAGATGAGTTGCCGACCAAGGCTAACGAGTCCCATCCACCCATGTGATTCAAATAAACCGCTCAAATCTTTAGACGATCTTCAAATTTGTGTCTTGGCAAGGTAAAAAAAAAAAATGAAATAATTTGTGTAGTTTATTGAAAAGATATGCTTAAAGGTTTACTAAAGCCTATCATGTATATGTTTAACAAAAATAGTTTATGTTTCTTTGATGTATATACAAGTCCTCAAATATAGATTAAACCTCCCGACTCCCGTACAGGACGCCGCCGGCTTTGGGTTGGAAATATTGCAGGTGTGTATTTTACTTATGATTTGCTAGCTTATACATTGAATTTAATCTTTATTGCCCCACTGAGACAAGATAAAGACCCAGAGGATAATTTGGAGTGCAAGGGGAGTTTTTTTATGAAGTAATTACGGACTTGAGGTGTGTTAAAGTCGTGCCCGCGTGTCTTGTTGACTTTCATGCCCTGGTCCAGTCGGCCAAATAAGTTGGGCAAAGCCCAAAGTCGCGGCACTAAGTATAGGCCTATTTCGATCAACAATTGGTATCAACACTATCTAAACATTAATTCATCGTTTCGAGTGAGATATACAAACATACCTATTTTGACAAACCCTAGGCTATTCAACATCTGACAGACATTAACCCATTGGCTGCGGCTATGTTTGGGCTATTTAGGGCATATTCAGGCACTCCTGAATGATAAATCAAGCATCTGCACCTGAATGATAAATCAAGCATCTGCATTAAATGAAGTGTATTCGATAATATTCAAGGACACTAGGCCTAGTGTGACGTTATGAGAAACAATTTATTAGGGAAAATAGGCACAAATAGATTTGCCATATTTGTCTCCATATAGGGCCTAGGCTAGTCTGCATGGAGGATTTTCGTTATCAACAAATTGAAAAATACCCACTTCACAGACAAATATAGGCTAGGCCTACTTCACAGACAAATACACCAAAAATCTAAGTCAAAGCGGGGGTGTGGGGGCGGCAGCCCCCACCTATAATACTAGGTTAGGTTAGGTTAGGTTAGGCTAATGTCCTTTCAAAGGGGTATAGGGTAGTAAATACTAGGATAGCCTATACCCTGCAGTAGTCTCCTTGAATGCTACTGTGTATTCTGCCGAAAACTAGACGAAAATAGCTTCAAAATGACACCAGAACGGGCCCCGTACGTGGTCTGGTTCACCCGCAGTGGTGCCAGTGAAACGCGGGAAACCCGCTATTTGGTAGCACACGCTCGCTTGGCTACACTGCTGTGAGACACAGAGAAAGACCCGCGCGAGACACAGTGTACCTCAGTGAGCCGCTCGGTCAGTGTGCCGAAATAAGCCTAGGTGATTTTATATCTTACTACCGATAGGCCTATGCAAAAAATAATTAATTATTATTTTCAGATTCGGAGGACCAGAGTCTAGCTCGCCGCGACCCACCAGGCCAAAGTTAAAACGTACTAATAGTCTATACAGGGCAAAACACAACGTTCTTTCCATTTCCATTAAGGCCTATGGACTCTTAATACATATTATTACTAACGTAACTAACCTCCCTGTAAATAATAATGGTTACAAACTAGAAAGGCCTGAAATAAGCAGTCTCTTGCAGGCATCCTCACGAAACTAAGTCAGCAAACTGTTTTGTTATGATTCAGATCGGCGTATTCGTACCATAAAATATCTCGACATAAGTTATGTATACTAAGTCAATCTTAACAGTGACTACTGCAGGTAAATGTAAGTCATTTTTAATGTTGCTTTGCAATTAGCAAGATTATCAATACAAGGTCGTTAGCTAGATTATCCTATTCATAGAGGGCTATGATTACCGATTGCCGAAGTGCCGAAGTATCTAGTCATGTGATCAGATTCCCTCCAAATTATCATAAGTAATCGAACAATAAAGACAAAAGATCAAGACAATCGCACCAGATCCAATACATAGACAATTGAAACAAAGAACGCACAAAATCCAACACTTTACTATTACTGTATACTTATATTTTCTAAAACATTAAGTTTAATTCTATCGTGCTTTTGAGGTTTCTTGAAATGTGATACGTCTGAAAAACACATAAAACAGTGTTCAAAATAGACTCCCCAGAATTGGTGACAGGTACCACAAGGGGCTGTAGATATAGATATGTATATAGGATTATGGTATTATGTCCATCTTAGTGGTTTTTCAGAGCCTTAAATATGTGGCTGCCAAGATATGGAGGTGTAGTAGTGAAAGACAATTCTTCAGTAATACGGTACTTAATGGTAAGAACAGTTCCTTAGTCGCCATTTTTATCTTACTGTGAGTGGTTCAGAAAGTGTATACTGTGAATTTTAACGTGAAAATAACTTTATATTATAAGAAATTAGAGGTGTGAAAAGATGAAACACGTTACCAAGGCAGTCAAGTTACTGATAATTACCTTATTTTCATATAGGCCTAGCCTATGCTTGTGAAATGTGAGATATATGTGATGTGGGATACACAGCCCCAGGTGGCCAGCCTGTAATATTTAGCCTAGGCCCTAAATACGAATTTACAATAGGCTAGTTACTTAGGCTATATTAGCCTAGGCCTAGGCTAGTAGTACTGTAGTAGGCCTAAAGTAGTTAGTGATACTGAGTAGACTAGGCCTGGTGGTAGGCCATCTAAATTTCTAAGGACTCCTAAACTAGGTTAGCCTAGCCTGCTGGCAGCTGCCTAAATTATCTGATTTGCTGACAATGCTAATTTTCAACTGTGCTGGGCAGTGGGCTCAGGGCTGACCCGCTGGGAGCCTGGGCCTCCAAGGCTCCAAGCCGGGCCAATGCAGGCTGCCGCCCCTCGCCACGGCCATGCGTAAGTTATAACTTGTTGCATTTTAAGAATTTAGGAGCTTACCACCTGTAACCAACAATAGTGGTAGGCCTATGCATTAGGCTATGCAGCAACACTGCCCTTTTTACCAACAACATAGTATCATATAGGCCTACCCGTAGTACCCGGAGTCCTGGACGGGGGCCCGGGCAGCCAGGCAGCCGCAGCCTTTATTGTTTGTAGGGAGGATAATAGCAATACTAATACTTATTAGGCCTACCATACAAATGTATTCTACAAATTTATTACACTTGAAAATGCATTAGGCCTAGGCTATTATCCATTTCATAAGGAGGCTGCAATAACTGCATCCACTGTTGGGCTGGTCGCTAGGGAGTAGGGATGCGTGCTGCGCTGCTGCTCTCTCAAATATCGATATAGGGCCTAACACTATGAACAGAAAAAAAACCCCATTCACATTTCAATAAAATTCTTCCATTTCTATTTACAAGTAGGTTATTGAAGTATAATCGGTAAATCTACAGTTATACTACCCCTCCCCCACTACCTCCCCCCTTCAAAACACGCCTTTTAGCGTGTTTTTGGATGGTTCAGCAGACGCGGAAACTGGATTTTTTTTTTATTTTAATACAAATTTATCACCAACCAGATACAAGTTTTTCAGGTAATTTGTAGTTATTTTTTTATTTTTTATTTGATATACTGTACAGTGTTTAATACCGAGGACCGTCGCATTTTAGTATTTTTAACATTAGCCTAACCTAACCTAACCGAAAACTAACCTGTCTCCGCGACGGTCTAAACCCAGCTCACGTTCCCTGTTTATGGGTGCGCGACGGTCTAAACCCAGCTCACGTTCCCTGTTTATGGGTTCGCGAAGGTTTGTAATACTTCAATGTATCTATTTCAAGTCAAATATACATTTCCGCGCATCGTCAAACCATACCAAGTCTACTACTAATAATATTAACCCATTAGTACCAACAGAATAGCGACAAAATAGGGGTAGTATAACTGTAGATTTATCGTATAATCATCAGCAGAATGCAGGAAATACAGTTTCTGCCAACTCAAAATTAAAAAAAATCTCCAGCGGCATGGGGGCTTAGCCCCCCGGACCCCCCCTCGTCTCCCGAGGTTAATTACTATTTTCAGCTAATCATTATTTACTACCTACACAACATTTTCATGTTTTGCCACACTGCGCTCGGTGCTCTGAGGGTCGGAGGTGGGCCCCTCACGCTCCCGCCCACTGACACTCGATTTTTACGGTTTTTACAGGCTTTTAAAGCCTGGAAATTGCTGTAACTTGCCAGGACGTTCCAGAACGTCATAAACATTAAACATTATATAGTAACCTATATCAACAATATTTTTCATATTTCTAATACACTTTTGCACTAGTTCAAGAATTTTAGAAATTAAATAAATTGTGTTCTTTCATAGAAAATTAATCTTTGCTCCTTAACCCTCCTTGCCCGGCTGGACTCCATAGCTCCATATCTAGTTTGCCCCGTATCGCCTGGCTGGCCTACAAAGCTCCATAGCATTATTTCATGGCTTAAAACCACTCAAAACTGCACTTGAGAAAGTTTTATTGTCTTAGCGGATGGTCCGTATAACCAACAAGAACAAAAACACAGCCAGTCAGTCAGGTGACTCCTGCTTGTGTGCAGGCCTAACGCAAGCTTCTATTGATTTCCTGAGTCTCAAACGATGCATGAAAGCAGTCGACAGTGAAATAGGAATGCTTATAATGGTGAAATAAATCAGTAATCAATAATTGATATTAATACAGAATACATAATAATAAATTGTTGAATGAATGTAAATAGACCGTAGCCGTGGCTGCCAATACTGCATCGTCGTATTCGAACAGTTCTCAGTAGCATCACAAAACAGCCGGTTTTATTTCCCACCTCACACAATAACCGCTTAAGGTACAGTGTTCTAGTCTTCACCCATCGCAAGATAACACTGAGTACTGCCTTTGGTATGTATATAACCTAGGTTAAGCTATTATTTGCAGAGATACGAGTATCTGTAAATGACAAAACTTGGGAATTTACACGATTCTAGGCTTTCAGCGGCCAAAACTGACCTAATTTTCACAATAAAAACTGAACCTCTTGGTCTAGAGACTTCTAGTCTTCAATCATAGCAAGGTAACGAGTACTGCCTCTGGATATATATATATATATAACCTAGGTTATCATATGCTGCAATCACATGCTGCAATCACAACAACAGACTCTACTCTTTCACGTAAACAACAAGCAAACACTCTCATCAATCACTTCTCTCATGTCAGTCACCTAAAACCCCACAAAGACGACCGACGTGTCATCCGACGCAAAAGACAATTCCCCACAGACCCTGACTATACACCCTTCACCAACAACCAGACAAAGCATATCATCAACAATCTCAAGCTCTCACCCGCCTGTGGCCTAGACAACAATAAGCAACATTCACCTCAGACACCTGGGACCACAAGGCATACAAGCACTCACTAACATATCAAACTACAGCTACTCACACAACACAATACCAGACATCTGGAAGCATGGTATCATCATCACATTCCCCAAACCTAACAAAGACCCCACGCTACCCTCCTCACACCGCCCTATCACACTCCTTTGCACCCCCTCCAAAGTCATAGAGCGCCTTGTACTACAACTGATGACACCTGACTTACCTCTTTCTCCAACACAACACGGCTTCAGGCCATTGCACTCCACAAACACTCTTCTTACAGACCTTACACAAAGAGCTTTTGACGGCATCAACTCAGCTAGACCACCACACAGATCAGTACTTGCCACACTTGACATTAGTAAAGCCTTCGATGCCATCCCCCACCACAACCTAACAAACAAAATCTACAACACAAACATGCACAACAACACAAAAAGATGGCTGGCCAACTTCTTAGCAGGCAGATTTGCACACGTATCTTTTGCCGGTCAGTCATCTAGCATTAGAAATTTCCCAAACGGAGTCCCGCAAGGATCCGTCCTGTCGCCCGTACTCTTCAATCTGTACATGCATGATATAAATACACCAAATTCACCCCAAATAACCATAGCCTCCTACACAGACGACATAACACTCACAAGCACGCACCAAAACCCAGACACAGCAACAAGATTCCTTCAAGACTATCTCGACACATTACATAAATGGTGCACTACAAACAGACTCAATTTAGCCCTAGCTAAATCCACTGCAACCCTCCTCACAAGCTGGACAGGAGAGCACGATTACGTCCCGGGACTCAACATAAACAACACACCCCTAACACACACACACACACCCAAAATCCTAGGAGTAACATACGACACCCAAATGACATTCAAACCGCACACCACAAGCACGAAAAAGAAACTGACACCCAGACTTAACGCCCTCAGATCACTTGCCCACACGAAATTTGGACACAACAAAGAAACCACCACCACAGTCTACAAACAATACATAAGATCAGTTATGGAATACGCAAGCCCGGCCTGGGCTTCTAACCTAGCTGAAACACATCATAAGACCTTACAGACTATTCAAAATAAAGCCCTTAAAATCATCACAGGATGCACAGCTACTACACCCACAGATCACCTACATCAAGAAACCAAAGTCCTAAAAGTCAAAGATCATCTAGACATGAGAGGCACTCGATTCCTGGCAGCAGCCTCCACGAATCAACACCACCCACTACACTACATGGCAACACACCCAAAGACACCAAGAAATATCAAAACAACACCCAGCACACGCTATCACTCACAAATACTGTCTTCTCTCCCTCCCTGCCCACCCCAAACCAACTTCCGGAAGCACATCCATACTCATATCACTCGCCGTTCCATTCACTCACTCATAGACAACACGAAGCTGCAAGCACGACCTCCCGAAGTCCATCCTTCTGAATCCTCCCTTCCTCGCGAGGACAGAGTCCACCTGGCCAGGCTGAGATGCGGACACCATCCAGCTCTTCTGAGCTATCAGAAGAGACTGGATGACTCCGTCGTCGACACCTGCCCGGGTTGTAACACAGCACCCCATACCATAAAACACATCATAGAAGACTGCATTTCACACAACCACTTACGCCAACAACACAATTTACACTATTTGAGAGCTCTGTGGGAAAGCCCGACCGTGGCCATGGCCTTCCTTAGGGACTCGGGGCTGTTCGGCCAGGCAGCTTAGGGAACAACAACAACAACCTAGGTTAGGCCTATTTTTGGTGTACAGTATTTATAAGCGCGCCAAAATCCTGAGAATTTGACGATTCATCCAGATTCAGCATTGGCAGGAAGGTTTACATGGCTGTTTGGCTAGGGTTAAATTACTTTGATTTAATTGTTTTTCTGACATAATATAAGCAAAATAATAGCCTTTAAGATGTAGGCAGTGTGTTGAGTAAAGATGGGACTATGGATGAAGAAGTGCGGGAGAGGGTACAACAGGGGAAGAGGGTTGTAGGAACGCTGAAAGCAGTAACAAGAAATAGGGTGGTCAGTATGGAAGTGAAGAAGTCCTTGCATGACAGTGTGGTAATCCCGACACTGACTTACGGAAGCGAAGCATGGACGTTGGTTGAGAGACTCGGACCAAGAGTGAGAGCAGTGGAAATTAATTACTTAAGAAGTGCGTGTGGAGTTACATGGAGGGATAGACAGACTAATGAGGAAGTAAGAAGTAGGTGTGGTGTGGAGGTAGATGTGCTGGAAAGTGTGAAAAGGAATAACTTAAGATGGTTCGGCCATATGGAACGTATGGAAAGCGAGAGAATGACTAAGAGGGTGTACGAGAGCGAGGTGGAAGGACAGAGAGGGAGAGGTAGACCGAAAGAGATGTGGAAGGATGGCGTGAGGAAGTATATGAACGAAGGCGGTGCTGGTTGATGGGAGGGGCGTCGACTGACTGGGGACAGAGGTGCATGGGGGCGGTTCGTTCGTGGCCACCCCTTCGGGGATCACGGCGTCAGGCAATAGATAGATAGATAGAAGATGTAGGAATATATATACTGTATATATATATATATTTACAGTATTATACATATTATGCGCAAAATGGAAGTTTGTGTAAAAAAATAGAAAAAATCAATTATAATCAAATAAATCAGATTTTAATAACAAAAAAAAAAAAAAAAAAAAAAATTTATTAAAAAAATCAGATTTTTTTCCAACCCTGCATACAATATATTCTATAGCCTTGGTATTTACGCTTCAATGACCGCTCTCTGTTCTCGCCGCCATTTGTATTTCTTTTTAGTTACAGTGGGTGACCTCTTTCCCGTGTCTCTCAGTTGACAATGAGACATCTGGTGGCGAATTCAATGCCCCTAGTATGTACTTGTTGTAAAAAAGTTAATATTTACCTCCTGTTATCGACAGCCAAAGCTGAAGATTGAGGAGTAAACCCCGTAGACTTCATCGACTTTCTCCTTCGGCGGCCGTCAATCTTTTATTATCAACTCTGCGTAAGCAGTGGTATCGCCCCCCGTATAGTGGTACATGCTAACCGAAATGTCTGTCTGTCTGTCTGTCTGTCCGTCTGAGAACTCCACCTAGACCGTTTGACGGATTTTCACCAAACTTCACACGAACCTTCGGTGCGTGAATTAAACGGTAATTATTTTTCTGTTTTTTTTTTTTAATTTGTGCAATAGTTATGATCTTAGGTCCTAAAAATGGTTGCCCCCCCCCCCCAAGCCACCAGAAACCCCCCCCCCCTGTACCTATTCCCAAGCAATGATGATGTCGTTCTGTGTGTGTGTCGGGGCACACTCGCACAGAACGCCATCGATCAGGGGGCAAAAAAAAAAACTCGCCCGCATTTGTTAGGTTTAGTTTAGTTAACATTAGAAGTGCTGGTAGTAATAGTGGGGATATTTTTGATGGTGATAATAGCAGTGATGGTGGTTGTAGATTTAGTGATATGATGACAGTAGTGATGATGATGATGGTAGTGGTGATGATAACAGTACAGTAGTACAATGGAGTACAAAGGAAATCAAGCAACAACAGATCTAGTGACTCTTCTAGGCTGCTTGTCCTCCCAAACACTGAGGATCACGTGGCCAAACAGTGGTTTAGAGTGGGTAAGGGAACATTGGAAAGGGAACTACTGCCCTGGAACTAATGTCCGTGGCAAGATTAGGAAGTTAGTAGGGGACAGATGGGTTAGTAACTGAGGGGGAGATAAAATAAAGTTATTCATTTACAAACGCAGTCAGTCGCGGGTTTGATGCGAGATATTTGTCTACGCGGAGTTTAAATGAATCAACGGTGTAGGCAGGTTAGTTGGCGGTAGCGAGTGTGTAGTAGATATGATGGTGACAGTACTAGTAGTAGTGATGATGGTCATAATAGTATTGATGATAGTGACAGTAGTAATGATGATTGTAAGATGATGGTGACAGTATTAGCGATGTTGGTAAGTAGTAGTGATGATGATGAGAGTAGTAGTGATGATGAGAGTAGTAGTGATGATGGTGAGAGTAGTAGTAGTAGTGATGATGATAGTAATGATTGAGTCGATTGACTAGTAGTGCTGATGGTGACCTATCGCAGAGTTGGGTATGCCGTTTTGATTTTTGGCGAAACACACGTCTACTTTATTTTTAATACCCAACCAGCGGGGGGGGGGGGGGGGGGAATTTTCGTCTTTTACCCCACAATTTCCCTAATCTTCATAGTCCTCCCCAGTCCCCACTAGCGGGCTGCGTGTCTTAAGATTGATGAATAATGGGTAAATTCTAAATTCCCATTCAACTTCATAGTCCTAATTAGAATCAACTAAAACACCCAAAACAAAATTCAAATATAACAAAATAATACCTGAAAAACACTTTGTTGTTAATCCTACATAATTACCAAAAACCCAGATTGGCAACTACAGTATTTGTATGAGTTTTTATCACAAACCATTTCATTATGCAGTAGACAATTTAACCTAGCAAGATCAGATTTAACCTGGGAACAGCGCCGAGACTCTGAAGAGGTTTTACTGGGCGAAGGCGACGGGACTCTTAACCCATTGGCTGCGGGAGACGTTCCGGAACGCCATGGCAATTTACACAATTTAACCTAGCAAGATCAGATTTAACCTGGGAACAGCGCCGAGACTCTGAAGAGGTTTTACTGGGCGAAGGCGACGGGACTCTTAACCCATTGGCTGCGGGAGACGTTCTAGAACGCCATGGCAATTTACAGCAATTTCAAGGCTTTTAAAGCCTGTCAAAGTCGTAGAAATCAAGTGTCAGTGGGCGGGAGCGCGAGGGACCCACCTCCGACTGCCAGCACGTCCGTCCGTGCACTGAGACCCCAGCCCCGGGTCTCAGCAGTGCTTCCAAAGGCATTACAGTATAGCGCTACATTGCTCATAAATAGCAAGTTTTTCCCAATGTCTATGGTAGCACTGCGAATGAACCCCGCGAGCTACAAAGCTCATTCTAGTGTCATTTTGAAGCTGTTTTTGGCTGAATACATTTAATTTCATGCAGACACATGATTAATCATTCAGGAGTGCCTGAATATGCCCTAAATAGCCCTAATATGCCCGCAGAGAAAGGGTTTAGATCCAAGGCCTAAAAAAAAAACTTTTAACCCGGCAGCTGCGGGGACATTCTTACGAGGTTTTACTGGGCGACTGTGGGGAGACTCTTAACCCTTAATTAGCGGCGAGCAACATAAGTCGAGTTAAATAAAGCTGGACTATGTGGCGGTGCTCGACATAGGTCGAGTGGCAATTTCAGCACGTAATGTTGCTGAGAGAGAGAGACAAGTGGTGGCAGGAGAGTAGCGAGCGTATGACTGCTCCAGACCACCGCGGCGAACCTACTGACACGAATCCCTCCTCCCTCTCTCACTCGCTATATACGGAATTGTATGGGGAAAGTGCCTAATTACATGCTTTTTGCACTCGCGTTGCACGGTTATTGCAAGAAAACTAGCCATCATAAAAGGATCGTTATGGTGTCATTCGAAAGCTCTGTTTATGCCCTTTCAGGGATAGATACTTGTTTTACGTTCTGGGTCTTATTTAGGCATGAAAATGATCACGTAAACAGCCCTATTTTGGCTAAAAACACCCCGCTGGGCGGTACATATAAATAAACCGCATAGGCCGCTCTTAAGGTGTTAAGATCCTAGGCCTAAAAAAAACATTTAAAACACCCCAGTGGCACTTAGAAATGAAAAAATGGTGTTTAAGTGAGATAATTCCCCTCCATACCTCCAATCACTCCTTCACAAATGTCAAAGTCCCCTCCTTTCCCCCCCCCCCCCTTCAATTATCACCTATTTTCCCTGTTATTTCCTTATTCATTGGTATATTTTCTTGTCACCATCTCCAGGCCGGTTCCATGGTGTTGTCATGTGACTAGCGAGTGTGTTGCGTAAGGGAGAGACTGGGAGAGTGTGAGGGAGTAAGTCAGTAAGGCTTCGGCCCTCGAGAGGAGAGGGTGTACGGCCGGCTGGCTCACATTTGATGAATGAACCGCTCGGTAATAATTCGCGATTTTGACCATCCAAACACTATTCCCACTTGTTTTATTGTTGTTATACATGTTACTATCTTCATATTAAACGTAAAATAGGCGCATATGAATAAGTACTGGTATTAATTATATTTATGGTAAATTAACGATTTTGTGAGGAATTAATCAGAATACCTACGCACAGGGGTATGGTGTATACTACAGGGGCTGCGCAGCGCACTTTACGAGTTAAAAGACCCCCAGTGGCACTCAAAACAAAGGAATATGTCATTAAGTGACATAATTTCCCTCCATTCCTCCTATCACTTCTTATGTGTCCAACCCCCCTCCTCCCTCCATTTATCACCTAATTTTCATCTTATTCCCTTGTTTATCGGTTTATTTTCTGCGCCAATATCCCCCACCCGGTTTCAAGGTCGAAGGGGAGGCATATAGAGATCGTAGCAAGAGAGAGACTTCACTTGCAAGGCGTCCGTGTCGATCGATAAGTGAGAGGGGGAGGGTGTGCGCCGCGCCGGCTCTCCTCATGGATGAACCGGTCGGCAATACTTCATATTTTTCACCCCCCAAATACTATTCCCACTTGTTTTAGTGCTGTTACATGGTAATATCTTCATAATAAACGTAAAATAAGCACATATGAATAAGTAATAACAATATACTGTATATCGGATAATTACAATTTTCATCGGGAATGAGCCTCAATACATTCACCTAGCGGGCACTTTCAAATACCATAGCTTCGCCGTTTAAAGGTTAATAACCTAGCCTAACCTAAGTTACATTATCAATCTAAACTAACTAGGCTAGGTTAGGAAGGTTATTACATTTCTAGAGCTATCTATTCTCTAACCCCTTGATTCCTGGGGGGGGGGGGGGGGAAATAGCCACAAGTGAATTACTGTACATGAATACATCTCTGTTATCTGCCAGCTCTCCTCCAACCCATCACCACTTTCAGTTTCATTCATATAGGCTACCTCAAAACTCCATCCCTCGACCTCTCTCTCGGTCTTCCTCTCCCTCTTTGCTCTTCCACCTCACTCTCCTACACTTATTGACTCATTCTCTCATCATACGCTCCACATGACCAAACTATTTCATGGTGTTCCTCTTCACACTCTCCAGCACATCCACACCACATCATTCACATAGCCTACATCTTAATTTGTCTGCCTATCTCCTTGTGAATTCACAAGCACTTCACAAGTAACTATCAGTTGGCTCCTGACCATTGACCAGTGAGGACGTACCCAGTGACCGCTCGTGACATACCTGTTTATCCCCTAGTGAGGTGAACATTCTTAGTGATGGCTTGTGCTGATGAGATTGTCTCCTCTTCCCATGTTCTCCAGCTTTGTCTTGCTTTGGCTGGAGAATGTTGAGCTCGAGGTCCAATCTCTTAAAGACGATAACTTAGCATTGAAGATGGCATTAGAGGAAAAGAAAAATTCCACTGGTGTAGGAAAACCGGACTCTTCCTGGAAGGTGGCATCTTCAAGAGGAATGAAATTAACCTTCCAGAAGCAGTATGTGACGGTTAAAAACAAGTATAGCGCCCTGGATGACGAGTGTGATGGCAGTGAAGGAGGAAGGAGATGACCAGTCTTACAGTGGGGCAGTGAGAGGGGAGGGGAGGAAATCTGCAGCTACTTCTGCTACAGGCCGGCAACAGAAAACAGCTAAGTCTATTTTAATTGTAGGGGATTCAATGGTTAAATACCTTGGCAGCTACTAACACACATGTTGGTAAAGTTGTCTGTCTGCCTGATAATGCCTGACCTTCGATAATGGAGGTCGCTGGTGGGTGGGGCCTGGCACGTTGCAGCTGTGAGCTGTCAAACTCAGCTGGCTTTGCAAGTAAGCAAAAGGGAGTGCGGTGATTGGCGGAGGGCGTTTCTACTTTATCACCCCCTACTGAATTTAGGCGAGCTCCTGATTGCCGCAATACTGTTCCCCTAAAATTTATGCCCTCCGGCTGCCACTCCACCAGTCCACTATGCTCACAGAGACATTTATGTAACTGGAGTGCATGATTCTGATTTCCCACAATAGGTTTGGCTATTAAAACCTCCCCTGGCTGGTGGAGAAACTGCTTGAGAGCTCGAGTGGTATTAATTCTTTGCCCTTGCCCGTCGACTATTGCTACCAGTCGACGGAGTCGGTACTGAGGGTCAGAGGGTAGAGGCATGGTGCCTTCCAACGGACAGGCACTTGCCCTGGGGGTCCTATTTATAGCCTCGTCCGGGTACCTGATTGGTGGGCGGCTAATCCTACCACTACGAGTGAGAGTTTCGGTGGGGCCCGTAAACTTGGTTGCCCTCGCGGAGGTCTTCTCCGGAACGTTAAGCAAAGGAGTTTTTTTGGATTCTTTCACTTTAGCTATGGGAGAACCGTTTATCCGGTTACCGTCAAAAGATACGCCTCGCGGTTCTATCTCGTCTCGAGGACAGTCTGCCTCACTACTTAAAGTCCTGTTTAAATCTCTCGGGGAAACTGAAACTTCGCTGTCTGGGACCTTAGACTTTCCCTCCTCAGTAAGCTCATAAAAATCTTCTTCATCACTAGATACGATCTCTTCCCTTCCTAGTTCTCCTTCTGACTCAACCTCAGGAAGACCCTCTCGATTCTTTTGACTAAGTGACCAAAGTGGAGAATCTTCTAGGTAGTCTCGAGTCGGAGTAGGACCTCTAACGTTGGGTCGAGCCGAGGAAGTATCAGGGTCGTTGACCCTGAATTCCGTTTTCTCTTCGCTCCCTTCCTCGCTATTCCACTCACTCGTTTCTGGGGGAAGATTACCCTCATATCGTTTGGTATATGACGAATATGAGTAACTGACACGATATCTCCATAATGTAAGTATAACACTTGATAGGGCCCGTTTGTCTCGACAACCCTGAAAGGACCCTCGTATTTCTCCTCCAGTTTACCAGCTCGGGTGGGGTCATGTCTCTTGACCAAAATATACTCCCCCCGGTGATAAGGATTATTTAGAGAGACTCTTTTAGGTTGTTGCTGAACGATATGATAATGCACTTGCTGTTGTCGCTCCCCTTGTTCCTTCCAGTATTTTCCGGGTTGGGAATACTGCGTGGAGGGACGGGGGTAGGGCAATAATCGTTCTTGAGGCAATTTCGGTATGTTGCCAAAGATAATCTCATAGGGAGAATACCCCGTAGTCCTACAGACCGTGGTATTCATTCCCCAGACAATTTCAGGCAAAAGCTCCGGCCAACCCCGGGCGATTCTCTCCCCTTGTGAGCTCAGACTAGCCCAGATGCAGTTGGCTAACACCCTGTGATTCCTTTCACAGACAGCATTTCCCTGAGGGTAATACGGGGAGGTGTGCTGTATCTGATACCCCAAGGTTTCTCCCAAGTGTTGCCAGATCTCATTATTGAATTCCTTTCCCCTGTCACTCAGAATACCTCCAGGGGTGCCATACACAAAAATTATCTTTTCCAGGATAACCTTGGCCACCGTTTCAGCTTTCTTGTCCGGGATAGCGCAAGCAACCGTGTATTTAGAGAAAACGTCGACACAGGTCAAGATGTACCTTTTGTTTGTCTGTCTGGGCAGAGGTCCCATAATATGGCCCAGGGTGTACCAGCGGTAATATGTCCGGGCAACTGTCTAGGTCCCCTTCTATCTTTGGCCCTCTGGCATCTCAAACAATTTTGAACGACTTCTTTAACAATCTGGTCGGCCCTCTTGGTCCAGTACCTTTCATTGAATTGTTGGAGAAACTGCCCCAAATGAGCCCCCCTTCCCTTTTGTCCGTGGAGGATTTGGATCAGGTGTTTGCTGAATAATCAAGTACGACCCGATCTTGAGAATTCCTTCAGGCTCCCTCCGAAAACTTTACTTTATTACGAGGTCTAGGGTCATGTTTTTCCCCGTGGGGTGCAGTAGGTTGAACGGGTGCTACCGGTAGTCGAGACAAGCCATCGGCATTAGTGTGTAATTTACCGGGTCTATGTCTAACTTCAAACGAGTACTCTTCCAAAATCCCCTTCCACCTGACAAATAGTCCGTCTTCCGTTTTCATTTTTCGAAGCCATTGTAAGCTATGGTGGTCCGTAATAACTTCAAAGTGGACCCCGGCTAGGTACGGACGGAAATATTGTACAGCCCACACTAGAGCTAGCCATTCCTTTTTCGTAACGCTATAATTCTTTTCGCCCTTATTCAGTGTTCGGCTAGCACAGGCCACTATGCTTTCCTTTCCGTCCACTTTCTGGGCCAGAACGGCTCCGAGCCCTTCATCAGAAGCATCGGTGTATAGTTAAAATGGCTTGGTGAAATCCGGATGACAAATTACGGGGTTCGAGGTTAATTTTTGCTTCAAGTGATCAAAAGCTACCTGACAACTCTGATCCCAGTCGAACCTCCTCCCTTTTTCTAATCTCTGATTCATGGGGCGAGCAATCTTAGAAAAGTTAGGTATGAACCTTCGATAGTAGGAGGCCATTTCCAGAAACGCTCTAATCTCTTTGACAGAGGACGGAGGTGAGATTTCGGCAATAGATCTCACTTTATGTGGGTCCGGTTGAATACCTTTACTGGAAACCACATGCCCTAGATAGGCCACCTCACGGGCCCCTAATTGGCACTTTGAAGATTTCAGTTTAAGTCCTGCCCCCCTGATTCTTTCTAACACTTCTCGGAGTCGGTGAATATGTTCTTCCCAACTAGCGGAAAAGATTATGATATCATCTAAGTACGCCAAACAAGTTTTCCAGGTCAATCCCCCTCAATACTTCGTCCATGAATCTAGTGAAACTGGCGGGGCCATTGCAAACTCCAAACGGCAAGACAGTAAACTGGTAAAGTTTGCCCTCGCTCGTGGCAAATGCAGTTTTCTCTCGATCCTCGGCCCTAACTGGTACTTGCCAGTATCCACTCTGGAGATCTAAGGTAGAGAACCAGGTCGACCCATGGAGGGATTCTAACGAGTCGTCAATACGAGGTAGGGGCTGCGCGTCTTTGATGGTGACATCGTTTAATATCCGATAATCTACACAGAACCGAGTAGACCCATCTTTTTTTTTTTACTAGGACTACCGGAGATGACCACGGACTGTATGATTCCACTACTATCCCCTGTTTAATCATGTCTTCAACTTGTTCCTTTTCTTTTTGTCTCATAATAGGGTTTTGTCGTCGGTAGGGTTGTCTAATAGGAGGCCCTTGTGTGTGTATCTCATGGGTGTGTCGGGTTCGAGCCGATCCGTGGTCCCCTTCGTTTTGAGCAAACACATCCCGGTACGTCCAGAGCAATTCATGTAAGGTACTGGCTTGACTTGAGGTTAATTTTTTCGGGATCTCCGGTAAGTTCACGGGTCCGTCAGTTCCAACAGTAGTGGGTTGAGCGGGTGTGACTTGTCCTAACAGTTTCCCTTTTTGATAACTAATCGTGTCATCCCCAAAATTAGCTAAAACTAGTTTCCTCTGGTTGGCATTATGAAGGTGGGAGATATTCTCACCCCATTCTGTGCATCGGGTTCAAAAATCCTGGCAGTCATGCCTGGGTTTGAGGGAATCTCTATCATTTTCCACGATCTAGGAGGAATAGATAATTACCCTGTGGTAGCTACTATTTGAGGTTGGAGAGTAGTCGTTGTGTCTTTCGGCCCACACTGAATAGGTACTCCCAACTGACTCATGAGATCTATTCCCAGATACCCATCGACTCCACTACTGGCTTTTCCCGATAAAACACAAAAATCGGTGGTGAAGGTAATTCCCTTCCACTGCACTACCGTCGTGTTAGTTTTTCCTAGGATTGTCAGTGGTTGACCCCCGGCACCTGACAACTGAATACTGGTTTGATTTAATGGGCCCATTTCTCGCTGATTCTGTTTTACGAAATTCTCCAGGAGACAACTACGGTTTGCCCCCGTATCAATCAACATGTTCGCGGCTTTCCCATTTATGACTACAGTTTCACAAGGCGTTTGTCTCTCTAAGATATTGACCTCACTATACCGCCCTTCTATGTGAGGTTTCACAGAAAATTTTCTCTCTCTTGCGGCATTGTAACTCTTGGCTGGTTTCTGTCTCCCGGTATTCTACCGGAAGCATTCCTCTCCGGTCCGGATCGGTTCCCCTGGGTAGAGGTCGATCGTTTGGGAGTGCGAGTCTGGGGTCAAATCTAGGGGTTGGGGCTTGTGGACAGTTGGTACAGTTCCTAGCTAGGTGTCTGGTCTGTCTACAAGCGAAGCATCGAATCAGGGCTTTCGGATACCCTTTCTTTGGGTTCTCCTGTTCCCCTTTTTGTTTTTCCTCTTTTACATCTCTAGCCTCCAGAATCTTTTTAATGACCTCCATCAATTCCTTGGTAGTGTTAACCTCATGAATGATGCAGTGTTTTCTAACTTCTACCGGGCAGGCTTGGATCATGATCTCCCTGATCTCAGTTTCCTGGCTCTCTTGGTTCATATGGGGATATGCTAGTTTCACATTCTTAGTGATTTCCCTCCTCAGGGCTCTCACATTTTGGCCATCAAGTTTCAAACTCTTCAGTTTGTCTCTGGCTTTTCTGGTGGAAGTCTCTCGGCCAAATTCTTCGATTAAGGCGCTCTTGACTTCAGCCCACGATACTAGTCCTTCCAGACGTATTCTCACATCATTCAGGGCCTTACCTAAGTGTGCCTTTCCATAGGCGATTTTCTTCCCATTTTTCCCTACGTCGAGTAACGTGAACTGACATTCTAACTGCTCAATCCAAAGCTCGATTTCTTCCTTCCCCTCTTCCCATAATCTGAATGGTAACATGCCCGTCATCTTACCTGTTCTGTTAGATAATTATACTCAATCCAAATGATATGTCGAATCCCACCGCTTGCCACCAAAATGTAGTATTTAATTCTAAATCTTTTATGCTACTACTACGGGGGATAATTCGACAGTCATTTAGAAGTTCGTATATTTTATTTAACACTTCCTAGCTACCCTAATTCTTGGCTCGGGCCGAGATGAGTTCAAGACACAGATTGAATATTACGTCGATTCATGCTAGGTTGTACTTTGGACCCCTAGAGTTCCCGTTACTCCCTAACTTAATCCCCGCTATTCAGGTATTGACTCAAGTCGGCTTCAATCCTACGACCCGTTATTAGTGATTAATCCTAAATAATTAAGTCAAAACCCTGCTGTGTCTTTTATTTAGACCAGGGCCTAATGAATCATATGCTCTTTGCCTAACTAAAACAAAAGTTATATTCGTTCCTCTACTCTTTAGGTTTTCCCACGTTTACTGAGCCTTTTCCCAATCCCAAGGCTATAACATATATAATCTATCTCCTCAATACATAGAATCTATTTATTCCTCTTGACACAACCGTCGTTACTACACAAGTACCTCCACAATGACATAACATCATACAAATTACCGAATGAGATTACAAGGTCTCTCTCACGTATAATATGGGTTCCGCCACCCAGTTACTTCACAATCTAGGTTTACAATCTTTACCTCAATCACCTATTGGGTTCCGCCACCCAGTTACTTCACAATTAGGTTTACAATCTTTATCTCAATAATACTATTGGGTTCCGTCACCCCGTTACTTCACAATATAGGTTTACATTATTTATCTCAATGACACTATTAGGTTCCGTCACCCAGTTACTTCACAATATAGATTTACAATCTTTATCTCAATTACATCTTCTGAATTTACTCTCTAGTAACCCTGTTACCAACACGCTAGGTTACCCTTCACCTTAACTCCTCAGACCCGGCAGGGCTCTGAGGCACCCATAAAAAATACACCCCGAGCTACCCGGTAGGTCTCTGAGGCACCCATGAGCTGAAAGCCTGTAAGCATGGTGTGCGAGGCGTCCGTCCGACGCATGTAAACAACAGCCGGCTAGACCGACGCCGCGCATCTCCGACCACAAGAAGGAGTGCGTCGCTTGTTCGTGTGTGCCTGTATGTTATTGTTAAGTATCGAAAAGTAGTGTAAAGTGGCTGTTTTTGCCATAAAGCTATCTCCAATGAAATCATCATCACAACTGAACCAGTTGACTTAGAGAGCTCTACTTAACGCCATTCTACAGGTACGAAACACATCTACACTTGGGGATGCGTGGGAATGCGGAAGCAAGCAAAATAACAAAGATGCGGTAGCCTAGACGTAGACGTTTTTCGGCCAAAACCCCCGGGTTTCGGGGAATATATATGGAATACATAGCCAGGGCTGGAGGGTTAATCAATTATCGTACTAACAAAAGATGAACCGTGCCTCAGACGCATACACGGAATAACTTTTAGACTTAATAATAACGCAACTCACATTGGACTAGTGTCCTCCTTCACAGTTTCCTTTTTACGCAACTTAATAAATGATTCATAGGGACTAGTGTCCATCCCTAGCTATAGCTAATCTATTAGGCAACTGAACAACTGTTTCCCTCATTAACTTACTGGTTGCCTCATTTATTAATAAAAGTATTCTTTCCCTCCCCTCTTTACTTTTACTCTTTTAATCTTTAATCTATTTGGCAACTAAACAACTGTTTCCCTCTTTACTTTTGGTTGCCTCATTTATCAACACAAGTATTCTTTCCCCTACTCTTTTAATCTTAAATCTCTCCTATCAGATCCTATATAATAACTCTTCGGCTGGTGCCGGTGCTAACAAAAATAACTAATTAATAAACATGGACGTTGGTTGAGAGACTCAGACCAAGAGTGAGAGCAGTGGAAATTAATTACTTAACCCGTACAGCCCCAGCGACGCGTCTGACGCGTCGGCGATGTATGTAACGCACAGCCCCAGAGACGCGTCTGGCGCGTCACCCTAATTGCGCCGACCGTAACCTCAGGTGTAGCCACTCAAGAGGGCTCAGATTTGTATGGGAACTGTGTACGTATCCCACGCAACCGTGCCGATGGTTGAAAACTCTCAAAGTCCACGTGCGTGCGCGTGAGCGTGCAATAACCTGGTTTTTTGGGGTAATTGCCTTAAATTTTTTACTCTTGTAAAATAAGTTTTTGGGGGCTCTGTAGGACCATTCTTTAAGCTTTTTGAGCGGTTTTTCGTGGTTTTTCCTTCATTCCTAACCCATTCGCTATTCTGGAATAAAAAAAATTTTTAAAAACCGGCCGGGTTCTGGTGAACAAACATTACAAAACTAGCCGGGGCTCCACGGGTTAAGGAGTGCGTGCGGAGTTACATGGAGGGATAGACAGACTAATGAGGAAGTAAGAAGGAGGTGTGGTGTGGAGGTAGATGTGCTGGAAAGTGTGAAAAGGAACAACTTGAGATGGTTCGGCCATATGGAACGTATGGAAAGCGAGAGAATGACTAAGAGGGTGTACGAGAGCGAGGTGGAGGGACAGAGGGAGAGGTAGACCGAATATGAGGTGGAAGGATGGAGTGAGGAAATACATGAACGAGGGCAGTGCTGGTTGGGGGGAGGGGCGTCGACTGACTGGGGACAGAGGTGCATGGGGGCGGTTCGTTCGTGGCCACCCCTTCGGGGATCACGGCGTCAGGCAATAGATAGATAGATAGATCTTTATATATTCAGGTAAGTCTAAAAATTCTTTTTCCTTTAGTCTTGTCCTAGAAGGACACATCAATTTATATAGCAAACCACCAGGTTATTCCACCACATCTCTCTTTCTCTCCTTATAATATGCGGGCCCAATATTGGTCCTTAAACAAATGTATTCTGGTATGCTGGATCAGGTCTGTGTGTGTCTGGAACTGTGTTTAGGTGAGGGCAAGGCAACTGGAAAAGTGGGTCCCTGGTGTTCCTTTGTGCCCGGGCGAGAGGGAGAGCAAGTAGGTTGCAGTGTGTGGACCCGGTGAGCTCTGAGGGGTGAGTGACCCCTGGAGTCCGCGCGCGGCTGCCTTTATACTCTGGCCTCCCGCTTTCGCACGCTCTGATTGGCTGGTGGCTTTGCCCAGCTGTACGTTCGCACTGACTTTTTGCTTCCTTCATCTCCTCTCTCTTCTCTTCATAGTAAGTTCCAGGAAGTTGATTATAACCCTCTTTTGGTGGCTTACGGGAGTACAGGGCTGGCACCAAGGTATTACTCAAAGGATAATCAGAAGGAGTTCTTCGAGCAAAGAAAGAGAGTGACTTCTGAGGGGGACTAGGAAGTCCAGCTTCGCGCTCCGATAATGGAGGCCGGTGATTGGCTGGTGGGCGAGGCCTGGCACGTTGCAGCCGTGAGCTGTCAAAATCAGCTGGCTTTGCAAGTAAGCAAAAGGGAGCGCGGTGATTGGTGGAGGGCGTTTCTACTTTAGAGATAAAGGAGGACTTCTGGAATGACACCGTCAGTGTCATTTCAGCCCTCTCGGAGAACGAAATAACAATCGTGGGGGGGGACCTCAATGGTCACGTGGGAGCATCTGCAGATGGATATGAGGGGGTACATGGAGGAAATGGTTACGGAAGGAGAAATCTAGAAGACGAATATATATTGGAGTCCTGCGTTGCATTCAACATGGTTGTGTGTAACACAAAGTTCAAGAAAAGACAGAGCCACCTGATCACATATAACTCTAGGGTCTCCAGTAGCCAGATAGATTACTTCTTGGTTAACAGGAAAGACTGGAAACTAGTTCGAGATGTAAAGGTCATCCCGAGCGAATGTATCCCCCAGCATAAGCTACTTGTGTGCGACATGACCTTATACAGAGATCCTAAGCGCAAGAAGGTTTACATACCCAAAAGGAAAGTGTGGCTGCTGAAGGACAAGGAAGTTAGAGATAGGTTTTATAGTGAACTGGAGGAAATTAATATAAATAAGGAAGCTAGGCCTAACGATGTAAATAGTCAATGGAACCTTCTTAAGCATAGCCTTATCGCTGCCACTGACAAAGTCTGTGGGAAAACAAAGGGTCACCCCAGGAATATGACCTCTTGGTGGTGGAACGATGAGGTAGAACATGCTGTGAAAGAGAAAAGGAGATGCTTAAAAGCATGGAAGAAAGGAGGCAGCAGGGAGGAATACCAGGCAGCTAAACGAACTGCCAAAAGAGTTATTTACAATGCTAAAAATCGCATTAAGGACCTGGTCCTCGAAAAAGTGTGTAACACTGACAATCCCAATGGGATCTTCAACCTAGCTAGGCGAGTTAAAAATTACAGTAGGGATATTATAGGTGAACAGTGTGTTAGAAATGATAATGGGAAGATTGTGTATGCAGAAAATTAAATCAGAGAAGCATGGAAGGTACACTATGAACGTTTGCTAAATGTAGAGTTTGAATGGGATAAGGAACAGCTTGGTATTGTAAAACCAATATCTGGGCCCCCTCCTTTGATAGCACCAGCTGTAGTGAGCGATGCAATCAATAAAATGAAGGACGGTAAAGCTCCAGGTTGCTCCGACATTGTCGCTGAGATGATAAAAGCCTCAGGGGATATTGGTGTAAACTTAGTCACCGAGTTGATAAACACCATTATTAACCCTCGTGGCCCGGGCTGGTCCTCCAAAGGACGGAGGTCGTATCCAGGCGATCTGGCCAAAAAACGTCTAGGCCTAGGCTACCATATTTTTGTTTATTTTAACTGGTAAAAATTTCCCACGCATCTATAAACGTAGTGCGGTTTTCAATCTGTAGATTGGCGTTGAGTAAGTCAACTGGTTCAGTTGTGATGACGATTTCAGTGGAGCAAATTTTTCCGCGATGTTGACAATATCGGAGCTTTTCAGACACTAATTTCGTCTTACGTCACAACAATAACATTGATCCGACGTCTCCTTCTTGTCATTGGAGGTGCGGTGATGCAACGATCGGCTTTGTTTACATGCGTCGGACGCACGGCGTTCAGACCAAGCTGAATAGGCTTGAAAGCTTACTATCTCTTGAAAGGACACCCGGGCTGCTGCCCAATTTCCGCGGTGTCCTTTCAGAATGACACCCGGGCTGGAAGGGTTAAAGATGAGAAAATCCCAGAGGATTGGCTCAAAAGTGTAATAGTACATAAATTATATACAAAGGAAAGGGGGATGCGCTAGATAGAGGAAATTATAGGGGCCTGAAAATGCTTGACCAAATCATGAAGGTCTGTGAGAGAGTCCTTGAGGGTTTGATCAGGCAAAGCATCTCTATTGATGATATGCAGTTTGGTTTTATGCCAGGATGTGGCACAACCGATGCTATCTTCATAGTCAGGCAGATACAGGAAAGATACTTACTAAAAGGCAGGGATCTTTATTTTGTGTTTGTAGACCTGGAGAAGGCCTTTGATAGGATGCCTAGAGATGTGCAGTGGGCTATGAGGAAACTTGGTGTGGAAGAGTGGCTGGTGTGTGTGATATTGAAGATGTATGAGGATTCGCGAAGTGCGGTGAGGGTGAAGGGTGTACTGAGTGATGAGTTCGCAGTCAGTGTTGGAGTCCATCAGGGTTCAGTGTTAAGCCCCCTCCTCTTTATTATGGTCTTGGAGGCACTGTCTAGAGTTTTTAGAGGCGGACTCCCGTTGGAACTGTTTTATGCAGACGATTTAGTCCTAATAGCTGACAGTATGCAGGATGCTGAGGCCAAATTCAGAGAGTGGAGAGAAGGCATGGCGAGCAAGGGTTTAAGAGTCAATATTAACAAAACCAAGGTTATGCATTGTAGATTGAGACGAGGCAATGTGGAAAAGAGCTGTGCATACCCACGTGCAGTGTGTGGAAAGGGAGTGGGCGTTAACTCAATTCAATGTAGCATCTGTCGATGTTGGGTACACCATGGGAGTAAGCGCTGTAGTAGAATAAAGGGGCCCCTGCCGAAGGATAAGTCACAAATAAAGAAATTTGAGTGCGTAGTGTGCAAAGGTGAGCTTGTGTTAAGTGATGATCCTGTGGCTGTGAATTTTGGAAATGAGTCTTTGGAGCTGGTGAACAAGTTTTGTTACCTAGGAGATACCATCTCTGCCGGTGGTGGGGCCGAGGCTGCCACTGTTGCTAGAATTAGGTGTGGCTGGGGGAATTCAGAGAATTGATGCCAATCCTGACCATGAAAAGAATGCCTCTCCCCCTGAAGGGAAAGGTGTATGCCTCATGTGTTAGAAGTGCAATGACGTATGCCTCAGAAACATGGGCCGTTAAAGTAGAGGATGTCAACAGAATGGAGCGTAATGAGATGAGAATGGTGAGATGGATGTGTGGGGCCAGGCTACAGGATAGAATAACAAATGTTGAGCTGAGGAGACGTTTAGGTATAAAGAGTATTAGTGAGGTGATGCGTACAAGTAGACTGGGATGGTTTGGACATGTGGAGAGAATGTAACAAAGTTGGGTGAAAAAATGCAGGTCTGTGATTGTGGAGGGAGCTGCACCAAGGGGTGGACCGAGGAAGACCTGGGTTCGGACTATACGCGCCGATCTCAAATCCAAGAACTTGACAAGTGAAGCAGCCCTGGAACGCCGCCATTAGGACAAGAGACTGAAACTGCACTTATGTGTGGAACACTCAGTCTTAAAATTTTATGTATGTATGTTATGTTTGTAATACTTGAACGGTGAAGATGCTGAAGGAATGTGGAGGAAGATTAGAGTCAAACTGGAGAATGCTATATCCAAATGTGTACCAGTAAGGGAATATAAGGATAAAACAAAATGGAGGAAAAGAACGAACCCAGAATTACCAATGAAAAGAAAGCTTTGGACACTGATAAGAAGAAAGAAACGATTGTGGGATAGACTAAAAGTGTTAAAAAAGAACAGGGGGTCTAGTATAGAAGCTAAAGAAGTGGATTTGGAACGTAGACAAATAAACAATAAAATAAGGTGGGAGACAAGGAGGGGGGTGAAGGAGAGGGAGAGAGAGATTGCAAACAAATTGAAGGATAATCCAAAAATATTCTGAAAGTACATTCAGGAAAAGTTAACAAGAAGAGTAGGTATCTCAGAACTGATAGGAGAATTGGATGGTAGGAATAGAGCAGAAACTGATCAGGAGAAAGCAGAGGTGCTGGGGAAATACTTTGGGGAGGTACTAACAGTGGAGTCGGATGATGCAGTGCCTACTATTCCCATCAAACAGGCACCGGCGCTAGAACTAATAGAGTTTTCCCATGCTAGAATAAGAAGGGCTATAGAAAAAATTAACAGAAGTAAGTCCCCGGGACTGGATGGGATACATCCAAGAATCATAGAGGAAGGAGGTGAGATGTTAGTAGTGCCATTAAAAATGTTATTTGAGGTATCTTTTAATACAGGACAAATCCCAATGGACTGGAGAGAGGCGAACATAACAGCTATTTTTAAGAAGGGAAAGAGAAATGACCCAGGAAATTATAGACCAGTCAGTTTGACAAGTGTTGTGTGTAAACTAATGGAAACGATAATTAGAGAAGGAATAATGGAGCATATGAATCAAACCAACTTTTCAGTGGGAGACAGTTCGGATTCTTGCCGGGAAAGTCGACAGTACTACAGCTAATTAAGGTGGTAGATGATTGGATGCAAATTCTGGAGGATGGTTATGTTATAGACGTGGTATATTGCAATTTTATGAAGGCCTTCGATAAGGTCCCACATAAAAGGTTGATAGAGAAGAAGCTATAATATAGGGGAGAAATATGTGAAATGGATAGAAGCCTTCCTGAAAGATCGGAGACAGAGGGTACTGGTGAATGGAATAGGCTCGGGGTGGAGGGAAATTACAAGTGGGGTACCTCAGGGATCTGTGTTGGGACCACTACTGTTCGTTATATTTATCAACGACTTACCTGAAGTTATAACTAGTGGAAGTGAGATATACCTGTATGCGGATGACACTAAGCTGTATAGAAGAGTGAGGAGTAAGGAAGATGTGGGTTTGCTTCAAGGATATGTGGAGGGCATGAAGGGATGGTCGGAGCATTGGTTAATGCCTTTTCATCCAAAAAAATGCAAGTACATGCGGATTGGGACAAGCAAGATAGACAAGGTAGGATACAGTATGTATGAAGCGATGGAGGAAGTTAATGCAGAAAAGGATATAGGAGTAGTGATAGACAATAAGTTAAATTTCTCAGAACATTTAGCGGAAAAGATACACAAAGCCAATAGAATTGTAGGGCTGGTAAGGAGGACATTTGTGTCACTTGACGAAGAAATATTCAGGAATCTCTACAGCGCTGGTTAGGCCGCACCTGGAATATGCGAACCAGGTGTGGGCTCCATATATGGTAAAGGATATAGAAGCAGTGGAGAAAGTGCAGAGGAGAGCTAGCAAGCTAGTACCAACGTTGAAGAACACGGGCTATGAGCAGAGGTTGAGGACACTGGGGCTTCCGACACTGGCATATAGGAGAAAGAGAGGGGATATGATAGAGACTTTTAAGATAGTGTCAGGAATGTATGATGAGGATGTGTGTGAAGGTATCTTCTTGATGCGGGATGGAACCAGAACGAGAGGACATGCTAAGAAAATTTACAAAGAAAGAAATAGGCTTGAAAAGGCAAAGAACTCATATTGTGATAGAGTGGTAAATGAGTGGAACGCACTGCCCCAGTGTGTAGTCTATTCCGAATCAATAAGGAAGTTTGAAAGTAATCTTGATAAAGCATGGGGAAGACAAGATTTGAAGTTTGATTATAAAGCAAAAATACAGAATAGTAAAAATGTTGCGTCTGCTACCGCCGCCGCCAACACCGTGAACGACTGCAGCAGTGCAAGTACTGGCATTGAGCTGGATACACAGGCCTAGTTTGCCGTTTTCCAGAGGATCTACTGTAAGAAACTGTAAGAAATGTAAACACGGTCGTTTGGGAGAAAGGGTCATTCGACAGTTGGACTAGATAATAATCCGTCAACCGCCTGGCCCGGGGAGCCGGTGGTAGTGAAGGGTGCACCTGGAAACATGGTGGGAAGGCTTGAGGTGGTAAAGCTTCGCTGCGGGTCTACCTGCGGAAATCGGCGCCTCTCCGGGGGATCTGTGACCTGGGAATCTTTTGCTGGGGACCCCAAGTGGGCCTGGGTCTCTGGGTATTTCTCCTGGACGACCTAGACATGTGTGATTTTGTGTTTTGTTTTGTTTTTCTGATATGTTTGGGCTCTTGTCTTGAGTTGGCGACATGTGTGATTTTGTGTTTTGTTTTGTTTTTCTGATGTGTTTGATGTCCTTGTTTGGGCTCTTTGTCTCGAGTCGGCCACCCCCATAAAAAAAGAAAAAGAAACACGAAAAAGGAAAACTGGGGAAGGTGCCAGAGTTTATACTAAATCAATCAATCAATCAAATAAAAAATAGTAGTGAAAGGAGGTCAGAGGGAAGTGGGGATAGGGCAAGAATAAGTTGGATGAAATCAATTTTAGTGGGAGAAAAAGGTGTCCAGGCTTGACTGCCTGATGGTTTTACTGATTTAGCTGCTAAAGAGACCGGTCCGGGCAAGGTCGACAGGGCCGTGTTGGGGGAGGCTCCTCGCTGGCATGGGTATCATCTGATCATCTGCCATTCCCGACAATTGTCTGTTCGGCGGCGGGGGGGGGGGGGGGGGGGGGGGGGGGGGGGGGGGGTTGTAAGCCTGGTTGGTGATTTGTTTTCGTCATGTGAGAAAATATATACAGTACTTACATACATTCATATAATAAAGGGACTGGGGGAGTGCTGGAGGCCCTTAGTTATCCTAGGTCTCTGGGTCTGCTCCTGGGTGACTTCGATGTGTGAATTTTTATATTTTGTTTGTTTATGTTGTTGTTGTTGTTGTTGTTGTTCCCCAAGCCGCCTGGCCGAACAGCCCCAAGGCCCCGAGCAAGGCCAAGGCCACAACCGAGCGCCCCCACAGAACCCTCCCCGCCGACCACAATAAAGCCTGGGTGACCGAAGCCACTCCATGGCGGGGAGCTTGAGGAGGGTGCGGAAACGCCCGGGAAACCAAAGCCCCACCCAGGGCCCTGTGCCCCTCAGCAATTATGAAGAGAAAGTTGAGGGGCAAGGGAAAAATGTGACGCTTTGGCTTCCAATCTTGGTAGATTGGGAGGTCAATCCACGTTAGAGACGCCGTCACTTGAGATCTAGAAAATATATAAGTAAAAGGAACAGTCAGAGTAAGCTATGGGTATGGCAGAGATTGCTCAGTTCTCACTCTGATAGACCAGCCCATCACCACATGACTAGAACCCAATCCTCTCAGCATCAGCTAGGAAAGGCCCTAGAAAGCCGCCTTTGGCGGGGGGATAGCTCCCCTATTTCAACCCTTTTCGGGGTTGAGCACCCGCCCTGTTTGTTTATGTTATGTTATGTTGTATTTTTATATTTTGTTTGTTTATGTTATGTTTTGTTGTCCCTGTTCGGGCTCTGTCTTGAGTCGACCACTCCCAGCTATGGGGTATGTGCCTGAGTATACAGTACAGTACATATATAATAAAGGGATATGCGTAATAAAGGGGAGGGATTTGTGTTGAACTGTCCCTCATATTATTATTTTTTTTCCACCAACCAACTTCACCTCTAAACTCAATTACTGAAATCAACAAATACATGTGGCAGTCCAGGGATTCGAACCTAGGATGCTCACACCAAAATTTGGTGCATTAATTTATCCATTGCGCTACGAAGACAGTTAAAGAATGGTGGACAAGCCTACGATTTATTATGCAGTTTCGAATCCAAAGGGATATGCGTAATAAAGGGGAGGGATTTGTGTTGGACTGTCGCTCATATACCAGCTTGATGCCACTTTCAGCCTCAGAGGTTTTCCTAGTTCGGAGTTACAGTATGCGATCATGGATGTTTATTGTAATTCATTGGGGGACCCGCAGAGGGCTGTTTGGTTTGTTTATTTTGGAAGTTTTACATTATAATAATAATCAGGTACTGTAGTTTGATATTCAGGGGTTTGAGGGGATGAATTAGCTGATACAATGGTCCTTGAGTAACACAACCTGAGGAACTAGTGTAGGCCTTTGAACCAACAAAGGTCTGAGACTTCCCAAATTTACTAATTCCTTGAACGTGACAATAGTGCGTTGTGTGCGATTAGTTTGCTTTGGAAGCAGATTAACTTACTCATGTATTTATGTAAACCCTATGTGGTGGATTGTGTTCTTTTATTTCATTTTATTTTGCTGTAGGCCTACTACAGTACACTCCAAGACTGAATTTTATTTTGCTAAAGCATTGTTTCCACATAGCGATTTTGATTAGTTCTTTTGCCTTTTTATTGTCTTTGTCCAAGTTTTGGTTTGTTTATTTTGCAAGTTTTACATTATAATACTTATACAAATTCTTCTTATTCCAGAATGAAGATACCCTTCCCCGCCACACCCAGTATGAAGACCTTCCCCGACACGGCGACACCACACCACAAGCCTTCCTAACAAACCTACCCAAACTTCCACCACTGAACTACAACCACCTTAACATCATGCCGAAACGAGGACACGAGGCTTCCCACTCCCGAAGATATAAGGTGAGATACTTATGCTTGTATTCTTGAACCATTCTTTAATTTTGCAGCGTCGTTAACCCCTTCAGCACCATGACGCCTTTTTACCTTTGGTTCTGGTTGAAATTAGATGATTTTATGCAGTTTACAAAGGACCTATGTGTGTGTATCCTAGGTTCGAGTCCTTGGAGTGCCACATGTATTTGTTGATTTCATTAATGAGTTTAGAAGTCAAGTTGGCTGGTGAAAAAATATAAATGAAGACGGTTTATTGAGATGGTATTCGCCCATTTGAATCATATACAGTAAAAGTCCTTTAATCCGAATGGCAGCAGACCGACAGTGTTTCGGATTAGTGGATTATTCGGACTGTTGGGAGGGACCCCTGAAAACACTATAAATACGCACATGATTAATAAATAAAGACATGATATGGTATATACCGTATATACCGGCGTATAAGACACATTTCTAAGCCTTTAATAAACCCTTCAAAACAATGGGTGGTCTTATACGACGAATATACTTTCAATGCAAGTGAATTTGGAGCGCCGAGATTCATCAGCTGATTTTCCGAGTGACCGAAATCGTCGAAATACGATAATTTAATCATTAGTAATATATATATATCTCGTATATACTTACCTTAATTCTTTATAATATTTCATAATAAACTTTCATCAAATGAAAAATCAGTGTACCGGTATCATTACTGAAACGTACGTACGTGTGTGTGTGTGTACTCACCTAATTGTAGTATACTGGATTTGAGCCTAAGCTCGTGTTGTCCTGTCTCTCTCTCCACATTTATCCAATTTTGCTTTAAAAGTTTGGATATTTCTTGCTCCCACCACCTCTCCATCCAACTTATTCCAACAATCAATGCTTCTATACGGGAAGCTGAACTTTCTTACATCAGACTTACATACAACTTTCCTCAACTTACATTCATGACCCCTGGTTCTTCCCTCGTCCCTCACCACAAAATCTCCCTTATCGATCTTCTCAAAACCTTTCACACACTTAAACATCATGATCATGTCACCTCTCTCTCTCCTCTCCCTCAGCGTTGGCAGCTTTAGCCTCTCCAATCTCTCCTCATATGGCAGGTCTCTAAGGCTAGCTATCATCTTAGTGGCAACTCTCTGAACTCTTTCCATTTTTTTATTATGTTTGATAAGGTGTGGAGACCACACCACTGCTGCATACGCCAGTCTTGGTCGTATTATTGTCCCTATTATTTTTGCTAACATCTCTTCATCTAAATAATTCAGAGCTATTCTCATGTTAGTCAACACTGCATAGGTTTCACCAGTTATTTTATTTATATGCTGTTCAGGTGACAAGCTATCTGCCATAACTACCCCTAGGTCTTTATCTTTCCCAGCTTTACTAATTATTTCATCTCCTATTTTATATTCCCAAGAAGGTCTATATTTACTTTTTCCCATCTCAAGAACATGACACTTACTCGTGTTGAATTCCATTTTCCAGGTTTGACTCCACTCATATAATTTATCTAGGTCTCTGTAATTCTTCACAACTACTCCTACTTGTAATATGCTTCATTAATTTTGCATCATCAGCAAACATAGATATATATGAGCCTATTCCCATTTGAAGGTCGTTGATGAAAACCAAAAACATGATTGGGGCCAACACCGATCCTTGAGGCATTCCGCTTTTTACCCTTTTCCACGAGGAGAACTTTCCTTTTATTACTGTTCGCATTTCCCTCCCAATTAAATAGTTTTCCATCCACTTTAATAATAGGGTGAGGTGGGGGTGTAACAAACTATTAGTGGATAAAATATTCACCAAAAATCAGGTAACAAACTTTATGGAAAAATAGTTATATCACAATAAACTATGGGTCAAGGCCTATCATGGTGATTTTTACAAATCGTGTAAGTACAGTAAACCCTCGCCATCTCGGACCTGTAGAGGTCGGAAACCTGTACTAGCCGGACTGGCTACGGCCTCTCGGACATGTACTTCCGTATTTCGGACATTTCCGTCATCGTTCCGACAGTGCCCGACGTTGTCGGATGATGCCCTCACGTCACCGGGCAATAAGGGTGAATATCCGACAAACAGAAGGGACGTCCGATGCTATCTACATCTGGGGCAAATTTTCGTTGCGTGAACTATTAGTTATATGGGATTAATTAGGTTAGGTCCGAACCATCAGGCATATACCCCTATAATGTTCGTAAACACCAAATAAAAGTATAATAAATTGTTATACAGTAAACCCCCGCTAACTATAAGGGTAGTGTTTGTCATTAACCTAAGAAGTGCGCATGGGGGGTATGAGACACCACACTCCTGTGCTGACGTATTTGAGCTGTTCCCATCACTAACATCGTTATTTTACCATAAATAGCATTAATACTTATCCATATGCGCCTATTATAGGTTGATTATAAAGGTATTAACCTGTTACAACAATAAAACAAGTGGAAACAGTGTTTGGATGGTCAAAATCGGCGATACAGGCCGGGAGTTACATAATGTATGGCTGAGGCAACCTTCCTGCCCTCCACCCCTCCCCTTGTCTGGAGAGACACTGTTCCGCAATAGTCTCTCTCTCGCTCTTTCCCACGCTTGGTAACAGTGATGACAACGCCCTGCTACCAACTCGCTAATGTTAGCACGAAAATAAACCACAGAATAAGGGAATAACAGGGAAAATAGGTGATAACTGAAGGAGGGGAGGAAAGTGGGGGAGGTGGAGGAGTGATATTTGGCATGGCCCAGGGGCCAAAAAAAAAAAAAAAAAAAAAATTGGGTGTTTTAAATGGATTTCTTTTTTCCCTTACTCTTAACCCTTAACCCTTAAAAAGCGGCTCACCACTTAAGTCGAGTTAAATAAAGCTGGACTATGTGGCGGCGCTCGACATAGGTCGAGTGGCAATTTCAGCACGTAATGTGGCTGAGAGAGAGAGACAAGTGGTGGCAGGAGACTAGCGAGCGTATGACTGCTCCAGACCACCGCGGCGAACCTACTGACACAAATCTCAGCTCCCTCCTCCCTCTCTCACTCGCTACATACTCAATTATGTACCGAAAGTACCGAATTACCTGCTTTTTGCACTCGCGTTGCACGGTTATTGCAAGAAAACTATCCATCATACAAGGATCGTTATGGTGTCATTCGAAAGCTCTGTTTATGCCCTTTCAGGGATAGGTACTTGTTTTACGTTCTGGGTCTTATTTAGGCATGAAAATTATCACGTAAACAGCCCTATTTTGGCTAAAAACACCCCGCTGGGCGGTACACATAAATAAACCGCATAGGCCGCTAAAGAAGGGTTAAAGAGCGGCGCTCGACTTAAGTCGTGCACCAATTTGCAGCAAGTTAGGAGCATTATTAAGGCTTTTAAAGGGTTAAAATCGAGTGCAAATGGCCGGGAGAGCAGCGGGCCAGACAGCCGACTCCCAGGGCTTACCGCCGCCCATTAACTCATGTTCCCTGTGTTCTCGAGAGGCCGGCAGTGTAGTCAGTAGTGAGCATAGCTGGGAAAAATATACCGATATATGCTAAACTTCCATGTTCGTGGCACCACTGCAAGAGAACCACGAGTGCTATGTAGCTCGTTCTGTCTCATTTTGAAGCTTTTAGTGCCTAGTTTTTTGCTAAATAATTTTTGTTCTCATGCAGATGCTTGATTTATTATGCAGGAGGGCCTGAATATGCCCAAATGAGCCCAAAACACCCCCCTAGACAAGGGTTAAGAGTCTTCCCGCAGTCCGCCGGGGGAACTCTTAAGAGTCTCCCCGCAGTTCCCGGGTTAATATGATAAATTTCACATGAAAAAAAAAAATACAAAAAAAAAAATATATCCCCGCGCTGTAGGCATAATCCCTCCCCTCCCTGTCCCAATTCTCAACTTGGACCCCGTTACTGTGATGATGTTGATAAGCCTATCTTATTTATTATTTATCTATGTGCTGGAAGGATATTATATTTTTCAATTTCATCACATTAGAAATGATTCAAAGATTACAAAAAGTCCAAATAAGACATAGTTATGTTAATGTATAAGGGAGTTAGGTAGATATGCATTAGAGGGATAGATAGATAGAAAGAGAGTTGCAGAGGGGGAGTGAGCGATTTTATGTGGAAAAAGCTAAAAATACCCTGGCAAAAAACTTCCGAACCATCGGTAAATCTCGGTAAAAAATTTGTAAAGTCGAGCCAAAGTGTTTGTTGTGCGGGCAAGGGGTAGTACTATGCAACCTTCGGAAAAGTGAAAATTTGTTGCAAGAGTGTTCGTTGTGCAGGGGTTTACTGTACTGTGTTTTGTATTACAGATTATAGGGTTCGAATAGGGTTGTCTTCGTTTTCTAGGTTGACGCGGACGTCTCTCTTGAGGTCGGATTTTTTCCGTAGTCTCCGATTTCATTGTTGTCTCGGACGGACATTGGTTAGGTCGGATTTTATCCTCTGTTAGGTCGGACACAAGCCGGACTCCGGACTCTCGGATTTTCGGTCATCTCGGACTGGGTCTCCCCCCAATTAGTCCGAGATAGCGAGGGTTTACTGTAGTAGTTAAAGGTCAACTTATTGAATTTAAAAAAAAGGGTACCCCTTGTTCGGACCATACCCACCATATGGGGTGGTCCGAACAATGCATGGGAGTGATCGAAACACCACCCTTTTCACTATTAAAATGCATAGTGAGATTGTAAAAACTGGTGATCTCAAATAAAATATATGTTGAAAGTGTCTTTATTGCCAATTTTAGAGCACATTCTCAAGAAAGAAATATTATATTCCATACTGTCACAACTTAACAACTTATGATTTTACCAACATAAAACACCTTACATCCGACATTCTTCCCTTCTAACTCCAGCTCAACACAACCAAGTACTTTTTGTATTATTTGGATTTTTTTTTTTTTGGTCTTTAACCCTCCAGCCCCGGCTATGTATTATATATATATTCCTCGAAACCCGGGTGTTTTGGCCGAAAAACGTCTAGGCTAGGCTACCGTATATTCGTTAATCAGACTGCTTCCCGCATTCCCGCGCATCCCCAAGCGTAGCTGTGTTATTTACCTGTAGAATGGCATTAAGTAGAGCTCTCTAAGTCAACTGGTTGAGCTGTGATGATGATTTCATTGGAGATAACTTTATGGCCAAAACAGCCACTTTACACCACTTTTCGATACTTAACAACAACATACAGGCACACATGAACAAGCGACGCTCTCCTTCTTGTGGCCGGAGATGCAGGGCGTCGGTCCAGCCAGCTGTTGTTTACATGCGTCGGACCGACGCCTTGCACACGAAGCTCACAGGCTTTCAACCACTGGGCGTTCAAGAGGCCTTCCGGGTACCTGTTATATGCTTTTTTATGGGCGTTCAAGAGCCCTTCCGTGGTGAGAGGGTTAAACGCCATTTAAATTTGTGGTGTACCGAACAGTTCGGTACGCACCCCATCGCTACACCCCCTTCGTGTCATCAATGTTTACACATGCATGATGCTGAATGGAAGCCTTTCTCACCAGATATCATTGCAGCTAAGTACATTTCACTATTAACCCGGGAACTGCAGGAAGACTCTTAAGAGTTCCCCCGGCGGACTGCGGGAAGACTCTTAACCTCTGAAGTGCGCATGGGGGTAATTGGAAACGTCCCCCTGTGCTGACGTATTTGAGGTGTTTCCGTCACTAAAATATTCATTGTGCCATTAATAGCATTAATATTTATCCATATGCGCCTATTATGGGTTGATTATAAAGGTATTAACCTGAAACAACAATAAAACGAGTGAAAACAGCGTTTGGATGGTCAAAATCGGAGATATAGCCCGCGAGTTGTATAATGTATGGGTGAGGCAATCTGCTTTCCCGCCAATTTCCCCCAAGGCCACTGAGACACAGTCGATCGATACTCTCTCTCTCTCTCTTGCACTCGCTTGCTATCAGTGATGACCACACCCTCCAATCGGATTTCTAATGTTAGCACGAAAATATACCTCAGAATAAGGGAATAACAGGGAAAATAGGTGATAACTGAAGGAGAGGAGGAAAGTGGGGAAGGAGGGGAGGTAGAGGACTGAGATTTTGCATGGCCCAGGGGCCAAAAAAAAAATAAAAAATAAAAAAAAAAAAATATAAATTTTTTTTTTTTTTTCGATGTCAAAAGTTGATTTTTATTTTCTCTGACTCTTAAGAGTCTTCCCGCAGTGCGCCGGGGGAACTCTTAAGAGTCTCCCCGCAGCTCCCGGGTTAAGAGTCAGAAAAAAAAAATCAACTTTAACCCTTGTCTAGCGGGTGCTCTGTGGCCTTTTTGGGCCTTTTCAGGCCATTCTGACTGCTATATCAACCATCAGTATGAAAGGAACTGTATTGCGCCGAAAACTAGGTGGAAATCGCTACACAATGACGCCACATACAGCTACGTAGCACTCGTGGAGCACTGACAGTGTTACCTCGAAGATGGAAGTTTAGCTGAATTTGCTACATTGCTCACTTTTAGCGAACTATTGGTTACACTGTCATCCTCCCGCGCGGTGGGGGAACTGGAGTTAGTGTGGGCCAGGAGGCCACAGATGTCGGACGTATGGATCATTACTATCCCACCCATTTTCACTCGATTTCCACCCTTTTTTCACCCGTTTTTTGCCAGTTTTTTCAACTCGACTTATGTTGCGCGCCGCTCTTTAAGGGTTAAACATCGAAAAAAGAAAAAAAAAAATTTGGGGCCCCTGGGCCATGCAAAATATCACTCCTCTACCTCCCCTCCTTCCCCACTTTCCTCCCCTCCTTCAGTTATCACCTATTTTCCCTATTATTCCCTTATTCTGAGGTAGATTTTCGTGCTAACATTAGCGAGTTGCAAGCAGGGCATTGTCATCAGTGTTAGCAAGCGAGTGCAAGAGAGAGAGAGAGAGAATATCGATCGACTGTGTCTCAGTGGCCTTGGGGGAAATTGGCGGGAAAGCAGGTTGCCTCACCCATACATTATATAACTCGCGGCCTATATCTCCGATTTTGACCATCCAAACGCTGTTTTCACTCGTTTTATTGTTGTTTCAGGTTAATACCTTTATAATCAACCCATAATAGGCGCGTATGGATAAGTATTAATGCTATTTATGGTAAAATGAATATTTTAGTGATGGAAACAGCTCAAATACGTCAGCACAGGGGGACGTTTCTAATTACCCCCATGCGCACTTCTTAGGTTAAGCATCACACCACTAGAATCAGCACATTTTCACAGTCAAGAAGCACTATATTAGAACGCGAAATATTACATCGATCACCTAAAAAATAGAAAAACTGACCTGAAAACTCTGTCCGTCGCGATGTATACAATAGTTTCCCGTCATCCTCAAGCGCTCCGTTTTCTTCTGTTGAGGTGTTGGGGAAACTATTTTATTATTGATAGGGCAGAAATTATGGACACTGTTCGTTTCACCCCCATGTTCGTTACACCCCACCTTCACCCTACTCCCTCAACCCGCCCCACAGTCCTGAGCTTCCACAACAATCTCTTATGAGGCACCTTATCAAATGCCTTCTTGAAATCTAAGTAAATACAATCTACCCACCCCTCCCTCCCTTGTACAATGTCAATTACCCTATCATAGTAACTCAACAAATTTGTGGTACACGAATGACCTTTTCTGAACCCGAACTGCTTGCTTGAAATTATTTCCCTCTCCTCCAACATACCCACCCATCTTTTTCTAATAATCTTTTCACAAAGCTTGCATATAACACTCGTTAAGGATACCGGTCGATAATTTAGCGGGTCTTCTTTATTTCCACTTTTATATATTGGAGTTATATTTGCTTGTTTCCATTCTAAGGGAAGTTCCCCCTTGTTTAACCCTTGTCTAGCGGGGTGTTTTGGGCTCATTTGGGCATATTCAGGCCCTCCTGCATGATAAATCAAGCATCTGCATGAAAAAAAAAAATATTTAGCAAACAACTAGGCACTAAAAGCTTCAAAATGAGACCAGAACGAGCTACGTAGCACTCGTGGTTCTCTTGCAGTGGTGCCACGAACATGGAAGTTTAGCATATATCGGTATATTTTTCCCAGCTATGCTCACTACTGGCTACACTGCCGGCCTCTCGAGAACACAGGGAACATGAGTTAATGGGCGGCGGTAAGCCCTGGGAGTCGGCTGTCTGGCCCGCTGCTCTCCCGGCCATTTGCACTCGATTTTAACCCTTTAAAAGCCTTAATAATGCTCCTAACTTGCTGCAAATTGGTGCACGACTTAAGTCGAGCGCTGCTCTTTAAGGGTTAATGAGTGTTGAACAATATTAAAAATAGGTCTCACTAGTTGTTCAGAACATTCTCTTAATACCCATCCAGCAATGTTATCTGGGCCCATAGATTTTCTCACGTCCAATTCTTCCAACAATGATTTTAGTTCATCCTGGTTGACTTCTATCGACTCTAGTCCCTGCATCTCGTTCAATCCCACTACAGGTTCTACATAGTCATCCTCCTCCACAAACACGGATGTTAATGTATCATTCATAATTTCACACATACCCACTGTGTCTTCATATAACTGACCCTCTACCCTAAGCTTTGTTATTTTGTCCTTTATTCTTGTTTTGCCGTTGATATAACTATAGAACAGTTTGGGTTCTTTATTACATTTGTTTACTATATCCTTTTCAAAGTTCTTTTTCTCCTCTCTTATAGTCTTGACATAGTTGTTTCTAGCATTCTTATTCTCATTCCATTTTTCAAGTTGTTTCTAGCATTCTTATACTCATTCCATTTTTCCTCAGTGTGTCTCCTTCTCACTTTATTCCATGCAGAGTCCTTTTTGTTCTGGGCAATGTGACATCGCATGTTAAACCACTTTCTCCTTGGCCAGCTTTCTATCCTTAAATGTTGGTACATATTTATCTACCCCCTCCCTGTAAATATCTAGTAACATGGTGTATTTTACCTGAATATTCTGTTCTTGCTCAATAAGTGACCAATCTATATTTGCAAAGTATCCTCGTAATGATTCATAATCCGCCTTACTATAATTTAGTCTATATTCCCTATGTTCCTCCTCTCTGCCTTCCAGAATTTCCACTCAATTCAAATTCAATTACAGCATGATCGCTTTTTCCCATGGGACTCAAATATGTTAGGTTCTTTATTTCTTGGGGGTCTTTGGTGAATATTAAATCAAGTCTTGATGGTTCATCACCTCCTCTAAATCTTGTATTTTCCGTAACGTGTTGTGTTAGTAGATACCCCATTGTTAGTTCAAGAAATTTGCTACCCCAAGTATTTTCATTTGAACCCGCATCCAAACACTCCCAATCCACCTCCCCGCAATTAAAGTCCCCTGCAAGAATAAGCCTATTTTTCCTTTTGCAAATAATTTCTAACATTCGCAAGGTTTCCAAAATTAATTCATTATATTCATCGTTGCTCCAAGATTTAGTCTTAGGAGGTAAATACATTGATACAATGTCTAATTTTGACCTATCATTATCTTCAATTTCAACTGCTACCACTTCAGCAATGCTATCACCAAGTTTTAATTCTTTAGCAGTAATTTTATTATCTACCATGATCAACACTCCTCCTCCTGACTTTCCTAACTTGTCTCTTCTCCATGTACGGTATCCTGCACAACTAATTATATTCGTGTCTACCTCCTGGTTAAGCTTAGTTTCAGTCAAACATACTACCCCGGGCCTATCTCTCTTTACATATTCGTCAAACTCAATCTTTTGGAGATTAACCCATCAATATTTGTATACATGAACTTAGCGTTACCAGTATTTTCCCTATTTTTCTCGTCCCTGCCCGTTCCTTTCTTTTTTGTACGTACCCCTCCCAATTTATTTCCTAGCTTGTCTCCTCTTCTCTTGTCTCCAGCTGGACTGTTTCTCGCTCCATTTCCACCTCCCCTCCCTTTGCCTCCACTTGGACTGTTTCTCTTTCTATTTCCACCTCCCCTTTCTCTGCCTTCTCCTCCGTCTCCCTCACCATCTCCCTTTCCCTCCCTACCTAGAACTCCTACTACATCTCTTCACATAGAACTGCACTGGCTGCCAGTAAGAGCAAGAATAGAATTTAAGTTGTGTTTGGTGACTTTTAAGGTTCTCAAATTTGGTGAGCCTAGGTACCTTGCGGAGCTGCTCAGGCGCCCACCGGCACACCATGGTGTTGTTGTTGTTGTTCCCTAAGCTGCCTGGCCGAACAGCCCCGAGTCCCTGAGAAAGGCCATGGCCACGATCGGGCTTTCCCACAGAGCTCTCATTGAGTGTAGATTGTGTTGTTGGCGTAAGTGGTTGTGTGAAATGCAGTCTTCTATGATGTGTTTAATGGTATGGGGTGCTGTGTTACATCCCGGGCAGGCGTCGACAACGGAGTCATCCAGTCTCTTCTGATAGCTCAGGAGAGCTGGATGGTGTCCGCATCTCAGCCTGGCCAGGTGGACTCTGTCCTCGCGAGGAAGGGAGGATTCGGAAGGATGGATTTCGGGAGGTCGTGCATGCAGCTGTGTGTTGTCTGTGAGTGAGTGGATGGATCGGTGAGAGATATGAGTATGGATGTGCTTCTGGATGTTGGTTCGGGGTGGGCAGGGAGGGAGAGAGGACAATAATTGTGTGTGATACCGTGTGCTGGGTGTTGTTTTGATATTTCTTGGTGTCTGTGGGTGTGTTGCCATGTAGTTTAGTGGGTGGTCTTGGTTCGTGGAGGCTGCTGCCAGGAATTGAGTGCCTCTCATGTCCAGATGGTCTTTGACTTTGAGGATTTTGGTTTCTTGATGTAGGTGATCTGTGGGTGCAGTAGCTGTGCAGCCTGTAATGATCTTCAGGGCTTTGTTTTGAATAGTCTGTAAGGTCTTATGATGTGTTTCAGCTAGGTTAGAAGCCCAGGCCGGGCTTGCGTATTCCATCACTGATCTTATGTATTGTTTATATACTGTGGTGGTAGTTTCTTTGTTGTGTCCAAATTTTGTGTGAGCAAGTGACCTGAGGGCGTTAAGTCTGGGTGTCAGTTTCTTTTAATGTTTGTGGTGTGCTGTTTGAATGTCATATGAGTATCATATGTTACTCCTAGGATTTTGGGTGTGTGTGTATGTGTTAGGGGTGTGTTGTTTATGGTGAGTTGAGGGATGTATTCGTGGTCTCCTGTCCAACTTGTGAGCAGGGTTGCGGTGGATTTGGCTGGGGCTAGATTAAGTCTGTTTGTAGTGCACCAGCCATGTAGTGTGTTGAGATAGGGTTGAAGGAGATCTGTTGCTCTTTTTGGGTCATGGTGTGTGCATGTGAGTGTTATGTCATCTGCATAGGAGGCTAAGTTTATTTGGGGCGTATTGGGTGTAGTTATATCGTGCATGTACAGATTGAAGAGTGCGGGCGATAGGACGGATCCTTGTGGGACTCCGTTTGGAAAGTTTCTGATTTTAGATGACTGACCGGCAAAAGATACGTGTGCACATCTGCCTGCTAGGAAGTTGGCCAGCCACCGTTTTGTGTTGTTGTGCATGTTTGTGTTGTAGATTTTGTTTGTTAGGTTGTGGCGGGGGATGGCATCGAAGGCTTTACTAATGTCGAGTGTGGCTAATAGTGATCTGTGTGGTGGTCTAGCTGAATTGATGCCGTCGAAAGCTCTTTGTGTAAGGTCTGTGAGAAGAGTGTTTGTGGAGTGCAGTGGCCTAAAGCCATGTTGTGTTGGAGCTAGGGGTAGGTCAGGTGTAATTAGTTGTAATATAGGCGTTCCATGACTTTGGAGGGGGAGCAAAGGAGTGTGATGGGGCGGTGCGAGGAGGGTAGCGTGGGGTCTTTGTTGGGTTTGGGGAAAGTGATGATGATACCATGCTTCCAAATGTCTGGTATTGTGTTGTGTGAATAGCTGTAGTTTGATATGTTAGTGAGTGCTTGTATGCCTTGTGGTCCCAGGTGTCTGAGGTGTATGTTGCTTATGTTGTCTAGGCCACAGGCGGGTGAGTGCTTGAGATTGTTGATGATATGCTTTGTCTGGTGATTGGTGAAGGGTGTATAGTCAGGGTCTGTGGGGAATTGTCTCTTACGTCGGATGACACGTCGGTCGTCTTTGTGAGGTTTTAGGTGGCTGACATGTGAAAAGTGATTGATGAGAGTGTTTGCTTGTTGTTTACATGAAGGAGTAGAGTCTGTTGTTGTGATTGCAGCATGTGATTGTGTTGTGTTGCTGTTGGAAAGTGTGATGCTGTTTAGTGTTTTGTATAGTTTTTTGGGGTTTGTTTTGTGATCAAGTGTTTGTAGGAAGTTATTCCAATTTAGTTTTTGTTGTTCTTGTATTTTGTTGTTAGTTTGGGTGTTGAGTGCTTGAATTTGTTGTGTGATGTCTTGTGTGTGGGGTGCTGGGGAGTGTTTCAGTATGTCGCGTTGTCTGATGAGGTTTTGAATTTCTGGTGTGAAGTTGGGGTTGTGTCTTTTTCTGTTACCTCTTGGAATGTGTTTCTTGTCAGCGTTTTGGATAGTTTTATTGAGTATGTGTACAGCATTGTTGATGTTAGTGATGGGTGTACTGTTTAGAGTTGTGAAGTGTTGTTCTGTCTCATTTGTGAATGCTTCCCAGTTAGCTCTTTTATAATTGGTGTATGTGTGTTTGTGGCTAGCTGGGGTGAGTCTGGTTTTGGTGGTGATAATGATCGGGAGGTGGTCAGAGCCTAAGGTTCTGACCACCCTCCAGGATGTTGTGGGGGCGAGTTCTGGGGAGCAAAAGGTGATGTCTGGAGATGATGGGTTATAGAGGGCTTGGTGAGGAATATGGGTATGTTGATGGATGTCGTTAAGGATGATGAGGTTATCGGTTTGGTTTTGTAGTACCAGCCCTCTGTCTGTGTCGGGGTTGTCGACAAACCAGGCCGACGTCTTGGCGTTGAAGTCACCACCCAGGATGATGTGTGGGGTGTGTGGGGTGTTTGTGATGTGTTGTAAGTGTGGTCTGTATTCATTTGGTACTGTAGGGGATGTTTGGGGAGGGATGTATGTGTTTATGATGGTTATGTTGGAGTTGTTGCCAGTGCGTATTTTAATTGACTGTATTTCTGTTGTGTTATCATTTGGGGGGAGGAGTGATTTGGTTTGTACACTGGTTACTATGTATGATATTTCTTTGTGTACCAGGGTGATGAGTCCACCGCCCCCGCCGACAGCCCGGTCTTGTCTGATGGTGGTGAAATTATGAAATGTGGGTGTTTTTTTGTGTTGTGCGGAGTTTTGTTTCTTGTAAGATGGCAATGTGTATGTTGTGTTGTTTGATGAAGTGTGAGAGTTCGTGTTTCTTTGTGTTGATGCCATCTATGTTCAGTTGAAGAATGTTAATGTTATGTGCACGATGTACGTTGGGTGCTGCTGCACGAGGATGGGGTGGGGGTGGGGGTGATGGGGGGGGGTGGGGGTGAGGGAGGGGCTGGGGGTTGGGATGGGTGAGGTGGGGGTGGGGATTGGGGAGCAGGAGATGGGGGTTGGAATGGATTAGGATGGGGTGTGGTGTGTTGAGTTGAGGATGTGGATGGTATGGGAAGGTTAGGTGGGTTAGGGAGGAGAGGTGGACGGGTTTTAGGGGGGGGAGTGGATGATATGGGAAGGTTAGGTGGGTTGGGGAGGAGAGGTGGACGGGTTTTAGGCGAGGGATTTGACTGGGAGAGGGAGGGGCATGAGGAACAGGTCCAGGTGTTTGTGTAGTGTTTCTTGGAGGCAAGTGTTGTGCAGGTGAAGTGGGTCCAGTTCCCACATGAATTGCAGAGAACTGAACCCTTAGTATGGCGACTCGAAGTGATGGGTTTTGAGCAAGTTGGACATATGTATGTGAACGTGGGTCCTGGGTTGCTCTCAATGTCTCCGGCTAGAAGAAGTCTTCGAGAAATGACAGCCGGAGAGTCATTTCTCGGTGTAGGAAAAACTGTGTGATGTGTGTGTGTGGTGTGAGAGGTGTGGAAATTCCCGGCGCGACCGAAGCCGCTCCAAGGACCCGTGCCCCCAGGGAGGGGGCAGGGGATGGTTGTGACGGTTTGGCTCCCGAAACTGCTCCCCGCGGCCGGCATCCGGTTTTCCTCCACTGGTCGTTGATTTTGTCTTCGGCTGTGGAGGGTCGGCAGCCATCCGCGGTTGGCAGCCTCGGGAGGTGGCCCCACGGCGTAGACGCCGCCACATCAGGACTGGTGTAGTTGTGCGTCATGACAATGACCCTTTTCGTCTTGATGAACCAAGGGCTTTCCAGCAGTCTTCTTTCTTTGAGAGGTCATTCTCCTACATGGCTCCGAGGTTGTATAACAGGTTGCCGCTGTCCATGAGACAACTGAGTTCTGTTGAATGCTTCAAGAGACAACTTAAGACTTTTCTCTTTGAGAGAAGCTATGATCTTGAGAGAGGTGTCATGACAGATGGCTATAGAGTTTAGGCTATTTTGCCGCTGCTAGTGATTGTTAAATGTGTGTTGTATATGAGCCTTCTTTTGATGCATTGATTTTTGTTCTTTTTTCTTTCTCTTTTCGAGCGCTAGTGAATTCTTCGGAAAAATTGGCGCTTATGAGAAATAAGTAACATGCTTATTATTATTATTATTACTTCGTCCCTTCGCTTTATATACCATTTCTTGACTTTTCCCTCCCACACTCCAGAAAAACTTCTTTTCGTCTTCTTTCGTCCTTTCTCCATTCTTTTCATTGCCTCGGTTTGCAATTCCTTTCTTATGTTTCGTTCCTCAATACTCATGTCTTTTCTAATTGTAATTTTCTTAAACTTGCTGGTCAAGTTAAGTCTCCATGTTATGTTCATTACTGCATCCACTGTTACCCTAGACCTAAACTGCACTCTCATTGGCCTTGTGTTTCCCTTGCTATATTTACCCATTCTCCTAACTTATTCAATATCATCTCTCCAGTTGTTTCCTTCTTCATCAACATGCTTGATTAATGTTTTTACCTTGTTAATTTCTTCCTTATCCCTAGCTTTCCTCTCAATAATGTGCTCCTCTATATCCCCAAATACAATAACACACTTATTTCTATCTATTGTTTCACGCAGGACCTGTTCGTTTCTCCTCATAGCTTTTACTACCACTGATTCTAGATCTTTCTTTTCCCTTTCTGATTTTTTCTTTTGTTCCTCCATAATTTACTTCATTGCCACTTCTTTCACTCTTCCTCCTTCGTCATTAACCCATTTATTGTGTTTCTCCTTAATCTCCTCAACATGTGTTTTAATTTCCTTGGTTTGCCCTTTGTATTCAAGTTGTAATCTTAAAGCTTCATTTTCGTCCCGGAGTAGCCCCATATGTGTTTGAATTTCTTTTAGGCTAGCCTGACTCAATCTTGTCCAGGCTCGATGTCCGCAGCCTGAGCACCACATATTGAACATAAAGCCTCAATCTATGAACTAACACTCCCCTTCCACTCCTGCATATCCTCCTTCCACCTTTTAATCTCCTTCAGCTCACATACAATTTTCCCTAGAATGCCTCCGCTCTCACCGACTTCAAATCCATCAAAGTCAGCCATATTTGTTTATATCCATTCGCATTCACTATCGCTTGAATTATTCTTATCACTCGAAATATCCTCACTTGATTTTATTCTCAAAATATTTTAATACTGCATTATAATACAGGACAACACAAAATATCCTTATACTCAAGTTTAGGTGAGTTTATTTGACGAGCGCTGTAAACAGCTTGCTAGATCAGCTGATTTTCGGGAGCGTGGGTGCAGAGGTGTTGTCTCGTCGGCGGTTCGACTGTGTGTGTACTCACCTAATTGTAGTATACAGGATTTGAGCCTAAGCTTGTGTTGTCCTGTCTCTCTCTCTACATTTATCCAATTTTGCTTTAAAAGTTTGGATATTTCTTGCTCCCACCACCTCCCCATCCAACTTATTCCAACAATCAATGCTACTATACGGGAAGCTGAACTTTCTTACATCAGACTTACATACAACTTTCCTCAACTTACATTCATGACCCCTGGTTCTTCCCTCACCACAAAATCTCCCTTGTCGATCTTCTCAAAACCTTTCACACACTTAAACATCATGATCATGTCACCTCTCTCTCTCCTCTCCCTCAACGTTGGCAGCTTTAGCCTCTCCAATCTCTCCTCATATGGCAGGTCTCTAAGGCTAGCTATCATCTTAGTGCCAACTCTCTGAACTCTTTCCAGTTTTTTATTATGTTTGATAAGGTGTGGAGACCACACCACTGCTGCATACTCCAGTCTTGGTCGTATTATTGTCCCTATTATTTTTTGCTAACATCTCTTCATCTAAATAATTCAGTGTACTTACACTAGTTGTACTTACACTAGTTGTATTTGCGGGAGTGAGCATGCTCGTTAATTCCCGCCTCCTAAGATATGTTTGTCATACCGTGCTTTGAAACTATGCACTGATGGTGCAGACACTACTTCGGCTGGCAATTTGTTCCACCCACTAATCGAGTTGGTAGGAAATCTTTTACTTTTCAGATCAGATTTACTATTTAGCACTTTTAGTTTGTAGCTGTGACCTCTTGTCCTCTCACCTCCATCCCTCTCTATGAAGTTTTCATGGTCGATTTTGTCAATACCTCTAACACATTTATATAACTGAATTTGCTGTCCTCGTTTCCTTCTCTGTTCCAGTGTAGGTAGATTCAATCTCTCGAGCCTCTCTTGGTACTCCAAATTTTCCAAACCTGGGATCATCCTCGTAGCTGCTCTCTGTACCCTCTCAATTTTGTGGATATGTTTCTTCAAGTGAGGGGACCACACTACAGATGCATATTCCATCCTGGGTCTTATTATTGCCGTTATTATTTGTTTCATGGTGTTTTCATCAAGATAATTGAAAGACATCCTGATATTTGCCAATAATGCTAGTGATTCTCTCACTATCTTATTTACGTGGCTTTCTGGAGACATGTTATCCCTAAATTCTATCCCCAAGTCTTTTTCTGCTTTGGGAATCACTTCGTTTCCTAGTTTATAATCTTTTCTAGGTCTGTACTTGCTTTTACCCATTTCTAGAGTCTTACATTTCCCTGCATTGAACTCCATATTCCATTTGATGCTCCATTCATGGATCTTTTGCAAATCTGCTTGGAGCTCAAGGCAATCCTCCTGAGTTCTGATCGTTTTAAGCAGCTTAGCATCGTCCGCAAACATACTCATGTAGCTTGTTAGTCCCTCAGGTAAGTCATTTACAAATATTAGGAACATGATTGGGGCTAGAACAGATCCTTGTGGTACCCCACTCGTAATTTGAGTCCAGTTTGACGATTTCCCCCTTACTGTTGTTCTCATCTGTCTTCCGCTAAGGTAGCTCTCCATCCATTTCAGCAGTTTGTCTCCTACTTTTCCCTCATGTTTTAATTTCCACAACAATCTCTTGTGTGGAACTTTGTCAAATGCCTTTTTAAAGTCTAGGTAGGCACAGTCTACCCATCCTTCCCTCTTGTCCACTGTGTCTATTACTCTAGAGTAAAAACTCAACAAGTTGCTTACGCATGATCTGCCACCTCTGAATCCAAATTGTCGGTCAGTAATTAATCTTTTGGATTCCAGGTAGTTCACCCATTTGTCCCTTATTAATCCTTCCAGAATCTTCATGAGGATGCTCAATAGTGATACAGGTCTATAGTTCAGTGGTTTATCTCTGCTTCCTCCCTTAAATATAGGAATAATGTTTGCTCTTTTCCATTCTGTAGGTACTATCCCTGTGTCCAATGATTTGGTCATTATGTCATATAACGGTATACTCAGTTCCATAGCATTTTCTTTAATAATCCAGCCTGATACTCCGTCCGGTCCAGCGGCTTTGTTTGGATCCACCTTACTCATTTTGTCTATGAGCTCTGGTCTGTTAAATGTTACTTCCGGCATTTCCTCTGTACCTATCTCATTGGTTTCTGGTGCAATGAATTCTCCTTCTTTTGTAAATACTGATGCAAAATTTCTATTTAGTTCTTCCGCAATCTCTGTATCCTCTTCTATGATTCTGTTTCCACTTTTAATCTTAACGATCGTGGCTTTTATCTTCCTTTTGCCGTTTACAAACTTGAAAAACATTTTTGGATTCTTTTCATAGTTCTCCACTATCCCTTTCTCATGGTTTGCCTCTGACCTCCTCCTCATTTCTGTGTATTTGTTTCTCTCCTCTTTATACTTTTGCCTGTTATCTTCCGAATCCCAGTTTCTCATCTTTTTCCAGGCTTTGTTTTTTGCTTCCTGTGCTTGCCTACATTCGCGGTTAAACCATACTTTGCGATTACTTTTTTTCCTTTTATTAATGTACTTAGGGACAAAAGTTTTTATACCAGTATCATAGATCTCCATGAATGCCTTGAGTTTTTTGTCTACCTCACTTTCAGATAACACCTGATCCCAATTTTGTGACTTGAAAAAATCCCGTAGTCCTACGAAATCGGTTCTGGAATACATCCAGTGATTTTCCTTGTGCTTTTCCCTTCCCTTGGGTAGATTATACTTCAATAGTAAGTCTATGTCTAGAACTGCATGGTCGCTTTTTCCTAGTGGGCATAGGTACTGAATACTTTGAACCTCCTCCTCCCTTCTTGTGAATAGAAGGTCCAATCTAGCTGGTTGATCACTTCCCCTTACTCTTGTTGGCTCTTTTACATGTTGGTATATAGAATTTTCCATGGCCATACTTAAAAATTCATAGCTCCAACTTTCCTCCCCTGCTCCGGCTTCAAGATCTTCCCAATTCACTTCCTTGCAGTTAAAGTCCCCACACATGACTATTTCATCCTTTGAAGCCAAGATATTTCCTAGCACACTAATTGTTTCCTTACGCATTAGGCCATGCTCCTCCTTACCCCACGTCTTCGTCTTGGGAGGTACATACGCTACTATCACCACTATTTTTTCGTTTCCACCAATCTCTATTGCTAAAACTTCTGCTGTTGAAGTTACTAGTTTTATCTCAGACACAATCAAATCTTTCCTAGTACGGATGCACACTCCACCTCCATGTCGAAATTTTCTGTCCCTCCTCCAAATCCTGTATTCAGACCATCCTAGCAAATTTATATCGAGGTCTTCTCTTAGTTTTGTCTCAGTGAGACATACTATTTCTGGTTTCTTAGTATTGAGTAAGTCTGTTAGTTCTAGTTTCTTAGAGATTAGCCCATCGACATTGCTATATAGAATCCTTATACTTTCTAGTCCCCCATTACCTGCTCCAAGCCCCTTAACTGCGGTGGTCTGTTCCCTACCCTCTTTTACTTTTAGTTTCTTTTTACCGAAAGTTTCGTAATCTTCCCCTTTCTTACTCCGTAAAAAAACTTATTCTTTTCTTGTTCTGTCCTCTTGCTATTTTCCTCCTTGGCGGTTTTCCTTAGTTCAGCCTCCTTCTTTCTCTCTTCTTCTGGTAAGTCTCGCCTGATGTAGATTTTGTCCTTACCCTCTAACCCTTTTAGCCTAGCCGCTACTGCCATGATTTCATCACATGTCCTTCTTGACTTAAATTCGATTTTTACCAGTCTATTGTATTCCTTTGTATATTTTCCCAGCCTAAACATGTCTGATATTTCCTCCTTCCAAGTGTCCTCCTCATCTTTAATAGATTCCAGAATCTTGTTGATGCGACCTTCATCCTGTTCTTTTCGTTTTGTCCAGTCTAGTTCCTCCTTTTCTTCCACCCCTGATATTATGAGGCAGTTAGCCCTACGACTTTCTTCCTGGATGGCCTGAGAGTTTTCGTGAATGCCTTGCTTAACCATACTTTTTACCTGGTCCTTTATCCTAACATCTTGCTGTTTCTGTTCATCCAATACCTTCCTGAATTCGTCACTGTGTGCCTTCCTTACACTGTCTAAATCTTTTACCACTTGGTCTCTAGTCATGCCCCAAGCATTTTTACCTTCAGAGATACTGGCGTCTAGCCTAGTCATTATCACTGCCTTTTCTCTCTCCACTGACTCCAACCTGTTCTTCAACTCACCATTCTCTGTAACAATTTCCTTCTTAACTATCTCCAAGCCGGTCACTCTGTCTTCCAAGTTCTTGATTTTGTTCAACAGCATGAAGCAAAATTTACCTGTGTCCTCAGTCGTCCATGTTGTCATGAAACCGGGAAAATCCGGCACTCCCTCCGATTCGTCACTCCCGCCTTTATCACCCCTCCCCCCCACAGCCCCCTCGTCACCTTCATTCTCCATCTTCCCCACCTATTTCCTCTTGAAGTTGGAACCAAATATCTTGCCTCTTGTGCTGGGCAATACTTACATAGGCCATATACTTTTACCCACCATACTGAGCCGAGAACTTCCCGCGCCGAAAACAACAATATTGTGCGGTCTCTTCGGATTGTTCACTCACACCCTATAGTATTAGTCACTAATTTCTCACTTGCCAGCCGAAGTTTACTTGTTTTATATGATTATCCTAATCCCTGGAGTCCCCTTTACACATGAATAAGATATATAATATAGCTCACTCCCGCCTGCAACCATGTAAGTAGAATCAACTGGAGCCTGTGGACCGCTTCCTCTCGAGTCAGCTGTTGTCTGGTGTGTGTGTGTGTGTGTGTGTGTGTGTGTGTGTGTGTGTGTGTTCTTGTTCTTGTGTGGCTATATCGACCGCCACTGGTATACTTACAGTTTCTTACAGTTTCTTACAGTAGATCCTCTGGAAAAAGGCAAACTAGGCCTGTGTATCCAGCTCAATACCAGCACTTGCACTGCTGCGGTCGTTCACGGTGTTGGCGGCGGCGGTAGCAGACGCAACATTTTTACTATTCTGTATTTTTGTTTTATAATCAAACTTCAAATCTTGTCTTCCCCATGCTTTATCAAGATTACTTTCAAACTCCCTTATTGATTCGGAATCGACTACATACTGGGGCAGTGCGTTCCACTCATTTACCACTATCACAAAATGAGTTCTTTGCCTTCTCAAGCCTATTTCTTTCTTTGTAAATTTTCTTAGAGTGTCCTCTCGTTCTTGTTCCCTCCCGCATCAAGAAGATACCTTCACACACATCCTCATCGTACTTTCCTGACACTATCTTAAAAGTCTCTATCATATCCCCTATCTTTCTCCTATATGCCAGTGTCGGAAGCCCCAGTGTCCTCAACCTCTGCTCATAGCCCGCGTTCTTCAACGTTGGTACCAGCTTGCTAGCTCTCCTCTGCACTTTCTCCACTGCTTCTATATCCTTTACCATATATGGAGCCCACACCTGGTTCGCATATTCCAGGTGCGGCCTAACCAGCGCTGTATAGAGATTCCTGAAGATATCTTCGTCAAGTGACACAAATGTCCTCCTTATCAGCCCTACAATTCTATTGGCTTTGTTTATCTTTTCCGCTAAATGTTCTGAGAAATTTAACTTATTGTCTATCACTACTCCTATATCCTTTTCTACATTCACTTCCTCCATCGCTTCATACATACTGTATCCTACCTTGTCTATCTTGCTTGTCCCAATCCGCATGTACTTGCATTTTTTTGTATGAAAAGGCATTAACCAATGCTCAGACCATCCCTTCATGCCCTCCACATCTCCTTGAAGCAAACCCACATCTTCCTTACTCCTCACTCTTCTATACAGCTTAGTGTCATCCGCATAAAGGTATGCAATAAATATTATTATAATTGTGCTCTATGGAATTGAATTTAATTTTACCTAATACTATTTATAATAGTAAAAGCCAAAACAAACTCCATTAAACTGTAACTTTTTTGAAGGCGGTAGATTGTTGGCCAGCCTAGCAACAACAACAATAACTTGTAGCTACAGGTTATTATTGTTCAGCTAAAGATCGGCGGCATTGTTTTTGAGTCAAATCAATGGCGTTTCATAGTACCAATGGACTTAATTGGATAGGGTGTTTTATTACTTACCAGTAATGCTTAGAAGTGTTAAAGTAGTCATCACTAGGGAGTTACAAGCACTATGAGGTCCGAAAAACGAGTGGAATTAGCGAATGTGACCACCGATCAGAGCACTGGCAGACGGAAAATGGCTTCGTCAGCCGCCTTTAAAAGTTCGAACTATTGGGATTTTCGGACTACAGGACTTTTACTGTAGATAGATTACAAACTAAAGAAAATTGTCTAATGGTAACCAGAATATAATGAAAAGTATGTCATGGTGGTGAAGGTGTTAACGGACGAAATACAGATCTCCCTCACTATCCGATGCCCCAATTTACGATATTATTGCAAGTTTTTAGGCGTTTATCTTTGAGTTTTGGCTATTCCGAGAACGCATCCTTATTTACCCTATTAATTTTAGGGTTTGCTATAAGATTTTTCTATTCAAGATTGGGTTTTCAGGAACGTAAACCAATCGTAAATCGAGAGAGACCTGTAACTTGAAAAATTACGTTACCTTTAGAAATAGATTACCAGAAACAGATTAACTTGCTCATGTAGTAATGTACACCCTATGTGGTGGATTTTGTGTTCTTTTATTTCATAGATTTTATTTTAGTAATCGTTGTTTCCACATACCGTAGCGATTTTGATTAGTTGTTTTGCCTTTATATTGTCTTTGTCCCAGTTTTGGTTTGTTTAGTTGGCAAGTTTTACATTTTAATAGGAATGGTAATCCGTCTAAACTCTGTAGACAACGCTCATTCCCACAGTATTTGTTCAGTATTTGTGGTGTAATGGTTTAGATGCTTAACCCTTTGAGTACCAGCGACGTGTGTTGGCTTTTATTCTGGCTGTATTTAGACGATATTGTGCAGCTTAAGCCGGCATCACACGAGCGCTTTTCCACTTAACATTTATCCTCAACACTGGTCTGGCAGCTCATGAGGTCAACATTCAATATATTACAGTTACCTAAATTCATCTACCATCAGTCAAGTTTCCGATAGCAGTGCAAAATACTCTAGAAATGTTGCCAGAAAAATTTTGATCATCGAATTTTGACTATAAAAGCTCTCGTGTGATCCGACTTTAGGAGGGATCTGCAGTCGTTACAAGGGTTCGTTGAGATAGTTTGAAGCCTTATTATTGCTAGAGGTCCTTCCTAATCTGAATGGACGTCACCGGTACTACACTGGACGTCACCGGTACTGTACGGGTTAAGTTCTGGGTGTGGTATCCCAAGTTGAATCCCGGGATGACCATATGCTTTTATTAGTTTATTCAAGTACATTGGGGTTTGTATTGAAGGATTAATGTTATTTTGCTAAAGCGTCGTTTCCACATAGCGATTTTGATATGTTCTTTTGATATCTACTGTATTCGTCTAAGTTTTTGTTTGTTTATTTTGCGAGTTTTACTATAACATTTGGAAGGGAAAGACTACAAGTGTTACATCTGACATAAGAATATCAAACTTAACCCCATTCAGCACAATGACATCATTTTCATATCACCTTGGTTACCATTAGATAATTTTGTCTTAAGTCAAAGCTGTTCCGTATTTATTTTGTAGCATTTTCTATATCCCTATTCGGGCTTTGTCTTGACGGCCACCCCTATAAATAATACAAAATAAATAAAGAGGGGAAAACTGGGGTAAGTGCCAAAGCATATACAGTCGCGCTAATAAGTCATGTCTCGGCACCAAGTATGTTTTGATCAATAATTGGTATCAGCAATATCTAAGCTTCATTTCTTCATATCGAGTGAATTATACACACATGTTCCTACACTTACCCACCCTATTCAACATCTGGCAGACATTAATAGAGCACAGAGCGAGCCAAACGTAATGACAGCTGGGACATGACTTATTAGTGCCACTGTACATACATACAGTATTTATTGCGTTATATCTTGAAACCACCTTGAGTATCAAAGCGCAGGGCTTGTGTACTCAAGTACAGTAATTAAAATGTCACATGTCTAAGTGACTAGGATTGTTTATTTTATTTGTTTTTTGTCTCCATCTTGGAACTGTATTTACCTAATTGCCTAATTGTATTTACCTAATTGTAGTTTACAGGAGTTGTGCTAAGCTCGTGTTGTCCCGTCTCTCGGTCTACTTTCATCCAATTTTTTCTTGAAAATATGGATGTTCCTTGCCCCTACCACCTCTTCCTCCAGCCCATTCCATTTGTCAATACATCTATAGGGGAAGCTAAACTTCCTGATATCGTTCTTGCAGGTAGGGCTTTTTACTTTGTAGCTGTGGCCTCTAGTTATTCCTGTATCCATAATTAATATATCCTCCCTATCCAGCCTCTCCAGCCCTCGGGTGCATTTGTACATCATTATCATGTCTCCCCTCTCTCTCCTCTCTTTTAGACTTGGTAGATTTAATTTGTCTAGCCTCCCTTCATATGGCAGTTCTCTGAGACTTGAACCAACCTAGTAACTGCTCTCTGGATTCTTTCTAACTTGTGAATATGCTTCTTAAGATGCGGGGACCACACCACTGCTGCATACTCCAATCTTGGTCTAATCATACTTTTTATAATTTTCGCTAACATGTTCTCATCCAAGTAGTTCAGAGCAACTTTCATATTCCCGGCCATTGCATACATTCCGCTAAAGAGCTTATTAATATGTTTCTCTGGCGACAAGCAATCTTGTATAATCAACCCTAAATCCTTTTCTTTTTCGGCCTTGCTAATTATATTATCTCCCATCCTGTACTCCCAATTTGGTCTATTCACACTTCTTCCCATATTTAACACATGACATTTACTTATATTAAATTTCATTTTCCACTTGGTGCTCCATTCGTATATTTTATCTAAATCCCCTTGCAGCTCCTCACAACTACACTGTTCAGTAGCCTGTAACTCTTAAGAGGCCCCGAGATTATCGATTGAAGCTTCGAGATGTTAGATGCTTCATATATGTCGCTGTAGGAATAGGTTTTTACACCATACCCGAAAGAGGATTTATGGAGCTCCGATCTTACTCTCAACCATCTGAACAATTTTACCAACACACCTAACTTCGTTAGATGCGGGAATAGTCTCACGAAAATATGCCAGGGCCTGGGATTGAACTCTGGACCCTTGGGCTATGAGGCGAACACTCTACCAGTGTCACCAAGAAAGATATCTCACTTGGCAAGGTCGGCTCAAGTTATTTCCGCATCCGGTCTGTTTAGGCTAACCTATTTTCACTGACTTTACATCGCACTAGATGTTCACAGTAGAGTTTCAATGTGATGATTGATTCTTTTCTGCCACAGTAGATAACACCACCTTGTTTATACACGTCACTTAATTCATCTTGACAGCCAATATCATAGGTCTTACAACAGGGAATTTGTTCTTATATGTCATTAATTTTGTGCTAAGGCTATGAAAATGGCACTTTTTAACGCATGGCGATTCTATGTAATTACAGTATCTCTGTTTGGCTAAAAAAAAAATCAACTTTTGACATCGATTTTTTTTTTTTTTTTTTTTTTTTGGCCCCTGGGCCATGCAAAATCTCAGTCCTCTACCTCCCCTCCTTCCTCCTCTCCTTCAGTTATCACCTATTTTCCCTGTTATTCCCTTATTCTGATTTATATTTTCGTGCTAACATTAGAAATCCGGTTGCAGGGTGTGGTCATCACTGATAGCAAGCGAATGCAAGAGAGAGAGAGAGAGAGAGAGTATCGATCGACTGTGTCTCAGTGGCCTTGGGGGAAATTGGCGGGAAAGCAGCTTGCCTCACCCATACATTATACAACTCGCGGGCTATATCTCCGATTTTGACCATCCAAACGCTGTTTTCACTCGTTTTATTGTTGTTTCAGGTTAATACCTTTATAATCAACCCATAATAGGCGCATATGGATAAGTATTAATGCTATTAATGATACAATGAATATTTTAGTGACGGAAACACCTCAAATACATGCGCACAGGGAGAGGTGTCTAATTACCCCCATGCGCACTTGTTAGGTTAATAGTATGGGGTGCTGTCTTACATCCTGGGCAGGTGTCGACGACGGACACATCCAGTCTCTTCTGATAGCTCAAAAGAGCTGGATGGTGCCCACATCTCAGCCTGGCCAGGTGGACTCTATCCTCACGAGGAAGGGAGGACTCAGAAGGATGGATTTTGAGAGGTTGTGCCTGCTACTGGGTGTTGTCTAAGAGTGATTTGATGGAACGGCAAGAGATATGTGTATGGATGTGCTTCTGGAAGCTGGGTTGGTGTGGGCAGGGAGGGAAAGATGACAGTATTTGTGTGTGATATCATGTGCTGGGTGTTGGTTTGTGGAGGCTGCAGTCAGGAATTGAGTGCCTCTCATGTCCAATGGTCTTTGACTTTTAGGACTTTGGATTCTTGATGTAGGTGTAGTAGCTGTGCAGCCTGGGATGATTTTTAGGGCTGTGTTTTTAATGTTCTGCAATGTCTTGTGATGTATTATTATGTTCCCTCCACCAACCGACTTTACTCCTAAACTCAATTAATGAAATCAACAAATACATGTGGCAGTCCAGGTATTCGAACCTAGGATGCTCATACCGAAATTCAGTGCATTTATCCATCAGCTAGGTTTGAAGCCCAGGCAGGGCTTGCATATTCCATTACTGATCTTATATATTGTTTGTATACCGGTACTGTTGTGTAAAAATTTTGTGCGGGCAAGTGACCTGAGGGCGTTAGAAGGTGGTGGTGCATGGGCCGAGATAAACATGGAATAATAATTGCCAACCTGCACATAATTATATTGTCAAATCCAATGGCACCGAAATAATTATTAACAATGGTATACTGTATAGGGTTTTGTGGATCGTCTACATCGGACCTATGACGTCATAGGAGTGTAAGTCCACCATCCAGTCCAGAAAGAGGATACTTCTGTGACGTCACTATGATGTCACAGGTCCGGTTTAGACAATCCACAAAATCCTTTATACCAATATATAATGTAAAACTTGCAAAATAAACAAACCAAAACGTATACGAACACAGTAAAAAGACAAAACAACGAATCAAAATCGCTCGCATGGTGTAGTGACTAGCGTCTCGGACTTCCACCCAGAAGGCCCGGGTTCACGCCCACGCTCGGCGCATTAAAGATTTTTCACAAGCACTGAGTCGTTACCATCCCTCATGAGCAAAGGGATGGGGTAGTAGTACAGGACCCCAATGGAAATACGCCTAATCGGCCTTATTGAGCTATCCTTAGCTAGCTTAGCATGCGCTAGCTTTAAGAACTATTATTATTATTATGTGGAAACAACGCTTAAGTAAAATAATTATTTATAAATAAAAGAACACAATCCACCACATAGGGTGTACATCACTACATGAGCAAGTTAATCTGGTTCCCAAGCAAACTAATCGCACACATAACAACGCACTGTAGTCACGTTCAAGGAATTAGTCAATTTGGGAAGTCGGGGACGTTCTGGTAAATTTGACTAAACTGCATGAATAAAGAAACTACATTAACCCGTACAGCCCCAGCGACGCGTCTGACGCGTCGGCGATGTATGTAACGCACAGCCCCAGAGACGCGTCTGACGCGTCACCCTAATTGCGCCGACCGTAACCTCAGGTGTAGCCACTCAAGAGGGCTCAGATTTGTATGGGAACTGTGTACGTATCCCACGCAACCGTGCCGATGGTTGAAAACTCTCAAAGTCCACGTGCGTGCGCGTGAGCGCGCAATAACCTGGTTTTTTTGGGTAATTGCCTTCAATTTTTTACTCTTGTAAAATACGTTTTCGGGGGCTCTGTAAGCTTAAGCTTTTTGAGCGGTTTTTCGTGGTTTTTCCTTCATTCCTAACCCATTCGCTATTGTTTCTGGAATAAAACCATTTTTTGAAAACCGGCCGGGTTCTGGTGAACAAACATTACAAAACTAGCCGGGGCTCCACGGGTTAAGTGTCAAATGTTATATTAAAATAAAATTTGCAACTTGACAAGATAATAACAATAGTACAAAATACAAATATAACTCGCTAACGATAGTGCTATCGGGTAGGTACCTGTAGAGGGTGCGTGGATCAGATGTTTGCAGTAAGACAGTTATGCGAGAAGCATTTAGAGAAGCATAAGGTGATATTTTGGGCTTTTATGGACTTGGAAAAAGCGTATGATCGTGTGGACTGTGAAGCAATGTGGAAGGTGTTAAGGATTTATGAAATAGGAGGAAATTTGTTAGAAGCAGTTAAGAGTTTTTATGAAGGGAGCAGAGCATGTGTGAGAGTAGGAAATGGTGAGTTGAGTGAATGATTTGAGGTAAAGGTAGGTTTGCGACAGGGTTGTGTAATGTCACCATGGCTGTTTAATATGTTTATGGATGGTGTGGTGAGGGAGGTGAAAAGGAGAACTATGGGAAGAGGATTGGGTTTAGTAGGAAAGAATGGTAGAGATTGGGAGTTGAATCAGTTGCTGTTCGCTGATGACACAGCGCATTGGTGGCGGATTCTGATGAGAAACTGCAGCGGGTAGTCAAAGAGTTTGGTGTGGTTTGTGGAAGGAGGAACTGAAGGTGAATGTCAATAAAAGTAAAGTAATGGTGTGTAATAGGGGAGAGCATAGGGTGAATCTAGATGTGAGGCTGGATGGGGAAACATTGGAACAAGTAGAGTGTTTTAAATATCTAGGAGGAACGATAAGCAAGAGTGGAGGTATGGAAGTGGAGGTAAAACAGAGAGTGTGTGAAGGAAGGAAGGTTTTCGGAGCAATGGGAAGTATGTGGAAGACGATAAATCTCGGGAGTGAAAGTAAAAAGTGCACTGTATCAAGAAATTGTTGCGCCAACAGTGATGTAAGGGGCTGAGACATGGGCTCTGAAGAAAAAGGAGAAAAGAGGGCTGGATGTGATGGAGATGAGCTGCTTGAGGAGTGTGTGTGGAGTTACTCGTAGAGACAGATTGAGGAATGAAGAGATACGTAGGAGAGTGGGGCAGCAGGAACATTTGTTAGCCAGAGTGGACAGAAGGGTGCTGAGCTGGTATGGTCATGTTGAACGAATGGGAGATGAAAGGCTTACAAAGAGAATATGTGAGTCAGGTACAAGGGGAGATAGAAGGGCAGGAAGATCTCCATTGAGATGGAGAGACTGTAAGAAAGGCTTTGGATGATAGAGGAATGACTATAGATCAGGTAGGGGAAGTGGTGGTGGACAGGAGTGAATGGAGAATGCTTGTGAATAGTTGAGTGAACACGTGGTCATTTGGAGTAAGGGGTCGGGCGCAAGTTGGACTAGATAATAGTCCATCAGGCGCCTGGCCCGGGGAGACGATTAATATGAAGGGTGCGCCTGGAAGTGTGGTGGGAGGGCTTGTGGCTTTGGCTCCGCTGCATGTCTGCCTGCCGAGATCGGAACCTCTCAGGGTGGTCGGGGGCCGGGGGAGTGCTGGAGCGACCTTGGTGACCCTGGTCTCTGGGTCTTTTCCTGGGTGACCTGGATGTGCGTGAGTTTGTGCTTTTTATCTGTGTTTATTTGTTGTTTTATGTTGTTTTTGTGTTTTCCCTGTTCTTGCGCTGTCTTGAGTCGGCTACCCCCAAAATGGGGATTGGGCCTGAGCATATAGATAGATAGATAGATAGAAAAAGATTAAATTTATTCAACAATTTACTTGCAACAAAACCTCTGTCTACTAAGAGTCTGTATATAGTAACCTAGCTCTATCCCAAAAGTCTTCTACTCTGGTACAAATTTTACAAAATCTTATTAGCTGGGAATAAAAACAATTATGTTATTTTGCTATCAATACTACTATTAGGGAAAGGAAAGTTTATTACGTTAAAATGAAAATCATCAACTTTGTGATATATTTTAAGTGTGCAGTGTTCATTAACAATCTATCTATCTATCGCCTGACGCCGTTATCCCCGAAGGGGTGGCCACGAACGAACCGCCCCCATGCACCTCTGTCCCCAGTCAGTCGACGCCCCTCCCCCCAACCAGCACCGCCTTCGTTCATGTACTTCCTCACTCCATCCTTCCACCTCTCATTCGGTCTACCTCTCCCTCTCTGTCCCTCCACCTCGCTTTCATACACCCTCTTAGTCATTCTCTCGCTTTCCATACGTTCCATATGGCCGAACCATCTCGAGTTGTTCCTTTTCACACTTTCCAGCACATCTACCTCCACACCACACCTCCTTACTTCCTCATTAGTCTGTCTATCCCTCCATGTAACTCCACACGCACTCCTTAAGTAATTCATTTCCACTGCTCTCACTCTTGGTCTGAGTCTCTCAACCAACGTCCATGCTTCGCTTCCGTAAGTCAGTGTCGGGATTACCACACTGTCATGCAAGGACTTCTTCACTTCCATACTGACCACCCTATTTCTTGTTACTGCTTTTAGCGTTCCTACAACCCTCTTCCCCTGTTGTACCCTCTCCCGCGCTTCTTCATCCATAGTCCCATCTTTACTCAACACACTGCCCAGATACTTAAAAGAGTTGACGATCTCCATAGCCTGACCGCTCAGCTTCACCTCACACTCTGTGACTTCACCCCTTTCGAAGACCATAACCTTGCTCTTCCCCGCATTTACCTTCAAATTCCTTTTTTCGCACACTGTTCCAAACTCATTTACCAGACCCTGCAACTCCCATTCATTATCACTCATCAGAACTGTATCATCCGCAAACAGCAGTATAGGTAGCTTCCACTCAATTCCCTCCCTTTTCAGCAATACACCAACATCCACTGCTCTTGATAGTATTTCTTTCATGACTCCATCCATATATACAGTAAACAACCACGGGGACATCACACACCCCTGTTTCAAACCAACATTCAGGTCAAAGAACTCGCTCTGCTCACTCTCCACACGTACTGCCGCCTTTGCACCCTCATACATGCTCTTCACTGCTTTCAGCAACTTGCCCTCTACTCCGTATATTCTAAGTACTTTCCACAAACCTTCTCATTAACCTCTGAAGTGCGCATGGGGGGTATGAGACACCACACTCCTGTGCTGACGTATTTGAGCTGTTCCCATCACTAACATCGTTATTTTACCATAAATAGCATTAATACTTATCCATATGTGCCTATTATAGGTTGATTATAAAGGTATTAACCTGTTACAACAATAAAACAAGTGGAAACGGCGTTTGGATGGTCAAAATTGGCGATACAGGCCGGGAGTTACATAATGTATGGCTGAGGCGACCTCACTTCCCACCACTTTTCTCCACGTCTGGAGAGAGACTGTCGATCGATACTCTCTCTCTCTCTCTCTCTCTTGCACTCGCTTGCTAACAGTGATGACAATGCCCTGCTTGCAACTCGCTAATGTTAGCACGAACATATACCACAGAATAAGGGAATAACAGGGAAAATAGGTGATAACTGAAGGAGGGGAGGTGGAAGAGTGATATTTGGCATGGCCCAGGGGCAATATTTTTTTTTTTTTTTTGGGGGGGGGTGGGGTGTTTTAAATGGATTTTTTTTTTCCCCCCTTACTCTTAACCCGTATAGCCCCAGCGACGCGTCTGACGCGTCGGCGATGTATGTAACGCACAGCCCCAGAGACGCGCCTGGCGCGTCACCCTAATTGCGCCGACCGTAACCTCAGGTGTAGCCACTCAAGAGGGCTCAGATTTGTATGGGAACTGTGTACGTATCCCACGCAACCGTGCCGATGGTTGAAAACTCTCAAAGTCCACGTGCGTGCGCGCGGGCGCGCAATAACCTGTTTTTTTGGGATAATTGCCTTCAATTTTTTACTCTTGTAAAATCCGTTTTCGGGGGCTCTGTAGGACCATTTTTTAAGCTTTTTGAGCGGTTTTTCGTGGTTTTTCCTTCATTCCTAACCCATTCGCTATTGTTTCTGGAATAAAACCATTTTTTGAAAACCGGCCGGGTTCTGGTGCGCAAACATTACAAAACTAGCCGGGGCTCCACGGGTTAAGAATCTTCCTGCAGTCCGCCGGGGGAACTCTTAAGAGTCTTCCCGCAGTTCCCGGGTTAACAATCTGTATATTTATATCAAGAAAATTTTCAACATCATTTACGTTACCTTGTGTGAGGGGGATGGAATTTGGATAAATTTGTTTAACGACTTGATTAAAATTTAACATATTACAAACAAGAATATCATCAATATATCTACTATTATTACTTAACAATTTAGCAAGTGCTAATTTTTCTGGGATGTTATTTTTCTTGCTATTGTCAACTAAGTTTTTTATAAATTTAAATTCTAAAGCAAGCAAGAATAAGTCTGCAATTAAAGGGCTAGCATTTCCACCCATAGGAATTCCTAATATTTGTTTGAAAATGTATGGCCCGAATCTAACATAAGTATTGAAAAGGAGGAATTTAAGGGCATCTTTAAGTTTAGTTCTATCAAAATATACTGAACTAGTGGGATCAAAGCTAAGTGACACATTATTAAAATATGAATTAACATTTATGTTATGCCCTGTTTTTCTACAGGATTAACTTGGGTAATGTGAGTTCTAACTGACTGGGTATAGAAGGCTGCATGTACAAAACAAGGTATGAGGAACAGAGAACACAAAATAAGCACACGGTAACAAGACACACGATCACTTTTATTGATGTACACACTTCTATAGTTTCCTTGATGATGATTAATATGAAGCATAAGAAGGTATGAATACTCGTACAAGACAAATGATAGAATTGAACAACACTAGCATTAAGTGGATCTGGATGGAGCCTAGTCTCCCACTTCCAACGTTCAGGTATTAATCTTCTGATCACTGGCTTTATTCACAAGTTTATATACTGGAGACCATCAATGTTACTTATAGATTCATATTCACTGTTAAATTTATCACTGGTAGCTCTGGTGCACAAGTAGTAGTTCACAGACTAGATTAGACACGCGTATTTTAGAGCACAGGAATTCTAGTAACCTCAGGGGGGTACTGATCTAAGTTTTATATTCTTGTATCAGAAACACATAGAACGCATATCAGTGGGCGAACATCAGATATCACTAGGGTTTCACTTCTATGTAATAATATCTGGATATATGGGTAATTACGAGAGTTAATATCGCCTGTTAACCCTCCTCTAGCAGGTGCTCTGTGGCCGTTTTGGGCCTTTCTGGGCCGTTCTGACTGCTATATCAACCATCAGTATGAAAGGAACTGTATTGCGCCGAAAACTAGGTGGAAATCGCTACACAATGACGCCACATACAGCTACGTAGCACTCGTGGAGCACTGACAGTGTTACCTCGAAGATATTTTGATAGAACTAAACTTAAAGATGCCCTTAAATTCCTCCTTTTCAATACTTATGTTAGATTCGGGCCGTACATTTTCAAACAAATATTAGGAATTCCTATGGGTGGAAATGCTAGCCCTTTAATTGCAGACTTATTCTTGCTTGCTTTAGAATTTAAATATATAAAAGACTTAGTTGACAGTAGCAAGAAAAATAAAATTCCAGAAAAATTAGCACTTGCTAAACTGTTAAGTAATAATAGTAGATATATTGATGATATTCTTGTTTGCAATTTGTTAAATTTTAATCAAGTTGCTAAACTTATTTACCCTAATTCTATTCCCCTCACACAATGTAACGTAAATTATAAAGTTGAAAATTTTCTTGATATAAATATAGAGATTGTTAATGAACAGTGCATACTTAAAGTATATCACAAAGTTGATGATTTTAATTTTAACGTAATAAACTTTCCTTTCCCTAGTAGTAATATCGATAGTAAAATCACTTATAATTGTTTTTATTCCCAATTAATAAGATTTTGTAAAATCTGCACTAAAGTAGATGACTTTTGGGCTAGAGCTAGGTTACTATACAGACTCTTAGTGGACAGAGGTTTTGAGGCAAGTAAATTGTTCCATAAATTTAATCTTTTTAGGGTCAATTATTGTGACTGTATTCTAAAATTTGACATCAATAATTTTAATCAAGCATTTTTAACTTGAAGTTTCTTGTATAACCTCTGCTTACTTTTTGTCTGTATTTATTGTTTATCTTTTTCTTTTTCTTTTTCTATTATTATTATTATTATTAATATTGATGATTTTTTAAATTTATTGTTCTTGTTAAAAGAGTACTCTTTGTTTAAATCTGTTGTTACTTCATATTTTGCAATTATTTCTCTTTATATTATATGTATTCATTGTCGATAGTATCAATTGCTTACTTTTGCGATTTCCTTAGTTTATTTGTGCTATAAATGTAGGTTATTTGTAGGGTAGTTATTGATAGGGGTCACTTGAGGCATGCTATGCTTACAGGTACCTACCCGATAGCGCTATCGTTAGTGAGTGCTGTACTGTATTTTATATATTATTTTGTAATAGTATAGATATCTTATCAATATTTGTATTTTTTACTATTGTTAATGTCTTGTCATGTTGCAAATTTGATTTTAAATAATATTTTGACATTTAACATGTAGTTTCTTTATTCATGCAGAGTTTAGTAAAATTTGCCAGAACGTCCCGGACTTCCCAAACTTGACTACTTCCTTTAACGTGACGATAGTGCGTTGTTATATGTGCGATTGGTTTGCTTGGGAAACAGATTAACTTGCTCATGTAGTGATGTACACCCTATGTGGTGGATTGTGTTCTTTTATTTAATAATTTTCATTTTAGTAAGCGTTGTTTCCACATAGCGATTTTGATAATTTAATTTGACTTTATATTGTCCTTGTCCCAATTTTGGTTTGTTTAGTTTGCAAGTTTTACATTTTAATGGAAGTTTAGCAGATTTTGCTACCTTGCTCACTTTTAGCGAACTATTGGTTACACTGTCATCCTCACGCGCGGTGGGGGAACTGGAGTTAGTGTGGGCCGGGAGGCCACAGATGTCGGACGTATGGATCATTACTATCCCACCCATTTTCACTCGATTTCCACCCTTTTTTCACCCGTTTTTTGCCAGTTTTTTCAACACGACTTAAGTGGTGAGCCGCTTTTTAAGGGTTAATTAATAAACACTGATACGCTTAGCACTTCCTAATGGAATGGTTATATATGAATTATACTGGGGCAAAGATATAGCCACTTCATAGAAATATTAATAAGTGAGTCTCTAAATAGCACTGTAACACTGTAGCACTGATAGAGTGAATCTTGGGTAGTATTTGATTGGTCTGGTCCTGGTTATCTTGCGTCCGTGATGTTGGGGGCTAACGACTGGTTCCGCGGCCGTCCAGATGGTCCATATGTAGGAAGTTCTCAAGACGGATCTCTTGGCGATCGTTGCTGGTTACACTCTTATATACCCTCTGGTTTCTAGACCTGAATCACAGATATTAGGGTCTTCCTGTCAATCTGGATCGGAATTAACGCCAAGCGCATCTCACGTCGATCGCTCAGCTTCCCGGCCTGTATGAAGTTTATAAGGTGCACGTAGATTTCTTGTACGTGGACAGATCCTTCTATCTAAATCTGCCACGGAGTCTGCCGGCTCTGGAACTCAATTCTCAGGAACAAACAATGATAGAGCTCGAGGTCAACTCTAGTGACCAGCCACTGGTTGGTGTCTATCTTTCAACTGATTTTACTGGGGGCTGGAGCTTGGTTTATAGGTTCGGTTTTGGACCCTGTAGGCAATAGGGATCTCAAGTTTTGATGGACTTATTTGAGCTCTCAATTGATACGGGAACTAGGTAAGGTGGTGATTACTGTTGTGGCACATGGCTGTATGGAGCCTTCATAATGTGATATAACTGAGCCTTAGTAAGAGGTACTATTTTGGCTATACTGGAAGTATTTAGGGGAGAGAGACTGGATCTACTTTGCGAGGAGGTTTGGGACATCTTTGATAGGAGCGTCTCTCTTAGATTGCTCAGTCTTCATTCTATGGTATAGCTGAGGTGCTAATTTGGTTATCGGAGTATGCAAGAAAGGTTAATGGGTTATTGTGGGTTAATAGAGGTTAGTAAGGGTGTTAGTCATACATGGTTAGTTCATTGATAGGAAGAATTCCTGTGCTACCTGGCAATGACCCGGAAGTCAAAACAGGGGTCAGGTATACCTCCGCAGGGGTAGGGGTCTCCCTCCTCGGGTGGGTGAAAGGGGTAGGTGCGCGTCCTCTCTCTGTGATGGTCGTCTGGGCGGCTGTGGCTGGGGGCTTGCCATATTACAAGTGTTTGTAATAACCCTCTGTTTATGAGACAGATGTGGGTGTTCGTAATACCAAAACCGAAGGTGCCTTGATCAGCTGGTTTAATTGGTTGGGTTGTTAATTGCATGGTTTGTTGGATGTGGTGGAGACTGGGTTGCTAACTCTGCCACATTTCATTTATCTGGAAGTATGGCAATAGAAGTTAGTCACTGGCGAGGCGGCTAGCCTCGCACTGACGATCATTTGGTACAGGGTTGTGAATGGGTTGTGAGGGAATAGAGGGCATGCAAAGGGTTAGTAAAGTTCTAATGGTGTTCCTTCCTACTGGGGGAAGGTAGGCTGGATAGGAGTATATAATTATACAAAAGGTTTGAGAATGTTAGTAACGGAAAAGTTAAGGATATTCAGGGGGTATGGTGGAGAGGCTAGGTTAGGAGGGAGTTGAGGAGCGTGGGGGGTTAACGAGAGGGAGAGGGTTAAGGGGGCTACGTGGAAGTTTGACCCTAAGGTCTCTGGGCGTAGGGGTGGCATTAGGCTACAGTTGGTATCTTAGACTGGGGGTTACCGACAGGGAAGGTAGGGTAATCAAACGCTACCGGGGGATGAGCAATAGGTGGTGGTATTTGAGTCTGGAAATTATAGACTCATGTGGACTGTGGGGAAGATGAGGTTAGCTGTAGGTGTGTGCTTGACTGTGGATAAAAGTAGAGAAAAACATAGTGTACTATTACTCGTCAATACGAGGGGTTATGGACCAGGCTGGGAAATTAGTGTTGCGGATCTACTTGCCCCGGGCTAGTGACATCTGAAATTGACTTGCCCTGACTTGACTTGCCCTTTTCACTTGCCCTGACACATTTTTTACTTGCCCTGATACATCGTAAGGAATTTCACTGGTTAAGTACCACATACATTCACAAACATGCCACCAGCTTCTATAAATTGGATGTTATGTCCATACTACTTACTGAATTTTGGAAAACTTCATGCATTACTAATGTTATGGAAATATCAAGAGTTTTTGGTACAGCACGTTGATGGTAAAACATTGAAATTAAGAAGAGGACAATGAAGGTTTCCATTTATTTACCTATCTCTTAAACCTCTCCTATTCTGGGATGCTCAGGTCTCTTCAGTTTATTCTGTTTTCTCCACTCTCTTTCCTCTTTCTTCCTTGATTTACGATACTACCAGTTTATCCCCTAACTCCAATATAAATTATACAGTATTGCATTTAATCAGATTCTCTTTTCAGAGGACCTTTGGTATGGCTTTATTTTGTCACCAAATGATATGTTCTCAAGTGTCTCTAATAATATATTTACTGTATGTTCTAACATTTCAATCTTTCCCTATTGTTTTGTATTGTCAAGCCATCTTCATTTATCAGGGCCTCAGACTTTATCCTTAAATATAAGTTTTACAGAACTTCATATAAGCATTGCCTCCTTGACACTTTTACTGTCAAAACCATTAGCACTGGAATTACATTTCAAATGTTCCCTTGTAAGCATTGATCTCTCGTTATACTGTGTGCATAGTGTGATAGGATATTCTCAGTAAATGTACCTTCTCTCACCTAATCTTATCTTCAACTTCCTTCCCCTACATGATTTTGTTAAAGTCTATTCTCAGTAAATGTTCCTTCTCCCACCTAATCTTATCTTCAACTTCCTTCCCCTACATGATTTGTGTAGTCTATTCTTGCGCAGTTTCACGTCTTCATTTTTCTCATGAACCTGAAACTAGTGCATTGTCATCATCAATTGGCTTTCATATGGGATGAGGGGCAGACTACTGATTCTCTTACTAGTCCTTATATATTTGTCTTTCACTCTTTGTATCGTACTGTAAGTAATCTTGTCCTCAATTTCTTCCTCTTGAATCTCAGTTCTTGAATGCAAATAATAAATATATTTGGGTGAACCAATTATCATGAAGACATGCATATCATTATCTTTAATCTAGCATAATAAATGTTAGTAAAGCAGGAGAGGAAAATGGTTATTTCTTAACTATTTTGATATTAGTTAAACACAAATTTGTGAGATACAGCCGGCTGCTACTTTACTGCTTTTAATGCCTTTTATAACACTAAGACAGGATGAAGCTTAATATCGGAGAGATAACCCGTTCAAATGGCTTCAAATTGGATAGGTTCCGCTTTAGAAAATATGTAGTAAGCATTGGTTGGGAAACAAGGTTGTGGATATGTGGAATAGATTGTCTAGTGCAGCAATTGGCTAAGGAACGGTAGGATATTTCAAAAGCAAACTGGATAGTCATATGAATGATATGGGCTAGGTGTAAATGGGATCTACCTCGTGTAGGCCGGTCAGCTTCATGTAGACTTCCGATTTCTTATATGCTTAAGTCCCTTTTGATAATGAACACTACGTATTGGACTATTGGTGTAACACAAGTTGTTTCATGTTTGTTTTTATTGGAATTTAGTTAAACAGATTTGTGAATATTCGACTTATTTTTTTCGAATTTGTCTTACTTATTCGGCTATCATATCCTTAGCATATTAGATCATATTTTACCATTTCATGAATGATTTTAATTTACAGCCAAATCTACCCCCTAACATATCTTGGTCAACCCAAAACAATTGTATAGTATTGTAATGCTCACCTTAAAATAGCCCTACCTAAGCTATCCTAACCATATAACTTCTCTAATTTCCTCCTCATGTCCCTGTCCTCTTTCGTGGTCATCTGTGCATGAAAATTATGAAAGCTAATTGAAGACTGCCAAAAAAGATGTGAACTAAAGCTAAAAGGTATATATTTCTCCTTATGCCTCATCCCCATAACCTTCATTGATATTTACCATGCTTCAATCTTGATTATTGTTAAAACAGGCAAACTAATACGTAAATATATATTTTCAAATAATCTATAAACGATAATCTTACTGCTAACCTTTTTGGCTGACAAGTCTAGCCTATACAATTTCATACGGAGGAAAAACAATTTTAGACGACATTTCTTGGAACAGACAGTCCAGGGTGCCCAACCCCGAAAGGGGTTGAAATAGGGGAGCTATCCCCCCGCCAAAGGCGGCTTTCTAGGGCCTTTCCTAGCTGATGCTGAGAGGATTGGGTTCTAGTCATGTGGTGATGGGCTGGTCTATCAGAGTGAGAACTGAGTGATCTCTGCCATACCCATAGCTTACTCTGACTGTTCCTTTTACTTATATGTTTTCTAGATCTCAAGTGACGGCATCTTTTCCGTGGATTGACCTCCCAATCTACCAAGATTGGAAGCCAAAGCGTCACATTTTTCCTTTGCCCCTCAACTTTCTCTTCATAATTGCTGAAGGGCACAGGGTCCTGGGTGGGGCTTTGGTTTCCCGGGCGTTTCCGCACCCTCCTCAGCTCCCCGCCATGGAGGGTTCTGTGGGGGTGCTCAGTTATGGTCTTGGCCTTACTCGGGGCCTTGGGGCTGTTCGGCCAGGCAGCTTGGGGAACAACAACAACAACAGGCAGTCTTAGTCTATGTAAATAAAAAAAAGACACAATTTAGAAATATAATACTGTTCATTATTAATACAAACCAGAGAGAGAGAGAGAGTATGTGAAAGTGGGTGAGTGAGTATATGGGAAACCACAACATTGATTAACGAAGATACGTGTGTCAGTCAAATTGTCTGTTATAGCAAAATTCCGATAATTTGAAAATCCCAAAAGTTCGAGTTTTTGAAGATCAGTATTATTAATATTAAAATAAGGAAAACTGAAAAAAAAAAAAATGCACGCCACAATCGGCGAAAGGGAGACATGGCTAGGTGCAGACGATGACAATCTGCTACCCCCAACCACCTTCTACGAACTTACACTAATTATCGTATAACACTGTGACCACAGAACAACACTTACAATCTTCAAATTGTTTGCCACCAACAACATCTAAAAGCTTAGCAAGGTTTACTATCCCCAAGTCAATTATTAAGTTCACAACATTACGAAATTCACGGCCCAGCAATAACAACAAATCTTAAGCCATGCATCAGGTACATGGTTACATTGTTTTAGCCTAACTAGTTGTATTCAAGGTTTCTCTTTTCTGTTATGGTTGTTGGAAGGAACATAATAATGTATCCATTAATTGAACTTCTTTATGTTATTGTATCCAAGAGAAATCAATATTGACAGTATATGACGAATTAATAATATCTGCCGAAAACATTAAGAAATTTACGATCGATCAGCTGCGTCGTCTGTTTATTAAAGGGTCACCGCAACGAGAAGTGTCGGTCTCTGTTTTACTAAAGGCCCACCGTTTTACTTAACTCCCACCGCATCGATGTTTTCATATACTTATTATCTATCAGTATTTGATATCATATGACAACTATTTTATATTTTTTTTGTATTGGTAATAACTTAAATGGTAATACAAAAAATAACTTGTCCCCTGGGCAACTGCCGGGCAGACTAGCACTGCAAATCACTAGCCCGGCAACATGTCCGGGCTGCCGGGCTATACCTAATTTCCCAGCCTGTTATGGACACTATTATTTGACACGATTTCTTGCTGATCTAGTTGTCCCTGGGAACTGCGTTTTCTATGAAATATATACCAAAGAAAGCGGCAATTCGTAGGAGTAGCTTCGTTATTGTCTCGTGGTAGATATGCGTCGAGACAATGGTAAAAGAGGGTTATCTATACAATCTCTGGTTGGGGTAAGAATTAGAGTTACTGCATGGTTGCTAACATCTTCAGTCATTATCTCTGTCTAGGTCTTACAGGAATAATGGTTATATATACAATGGTGTACCCGTGGGTATCATAGTTTCTTATCAATTATGACATGGGGTTAACATATTACTTCTCGGATGGAAGAACATACATAGATTTATGGGGGCGGTTGGTCTTCAGAAACTTAGTCTGGCAAGACAAGTTATTTTAGGGGGTTAACATATTACTTCTCGGATGGAAGAACATACATAGATTTATGGGGGCGGTTGGTCTTCAGAAACTTAGTCTGGCAAGACAGGGGTTAACATATTACTTCTCGGATGGAAGAACATACATAGATTTATGGGGGCGGTTGGTCTTCAGAAACTTATTCTGGCAAGACAAGGTATTTTAGGGTATGTTGATATTGATATCTTAACTTAGGGACAGGGCATGGGGGTATTAAATTAAGGTGTATTCATGTTCATCATCATGTAGGTAGAGTCTGGCGGGTAAGAGGTGTAGGACACGAGGGGTAGTGGATACGCGAGGTGGGGGAAGGGTCAGTGGTTAGAAGCGATAGGCAGGTGTGGTTTGGAGCTGCTTCGGCCTGTCTGAACTGGTTGGCTTGGTCACCTGGTCCTTTCCTTCGGGTGTTTCTGTTCCCGTTTCTTTGTTGTTTTCGCTCGTGGCTTCCGTGTTGGGCTTCTCGTTCTTGGGCATTTTAGGGGGTATTCCTAGTCTCGCGCCGGCTATTATTCTGGTTCAGGTTGTGAGTGTGGCTAGGGAGTTAGAGGATAGTTAAGGGGGTACAAGGATAGGTTCTTCCCTTCTATTTGTTGAGGTTAGTGAACGAACTGAGTTGGCATGTTATAACGTTCTTATGGCGTCTTTACAGGGGGTGGTTTGAGGCTAGGCGCCGCGCCGCTCGTGACCTAGGGTAGTGACCCTTAATGCGCTGGACATAGGGGTGGCATTTCCCTACGATCGAACAGGTAGGGTGGTGTGTGCAGCGGGGCGTGAAGGATAAGCGGACAGGATGACCCAAAACAGGGTACCACTGAGCATAGGGTCACGAAGCAAAATAGAGTAGTGTGGATTGTGGATACGAAGGAGGTGATTGGAAGACGTATAACAATTGTGGAAAAGTAAATGGAAGAGAGGAACACAATGGCGGATAAAAGATAATTAACCTAAGGATTGAATACATGCATGAATGACGACATTATAGCCGTCGTCCTAATAAGACGATGAAACCGGGTTGGTATGCACGTGGCACAATACGACACAAGGACAGTGCCGCTATGTCGTATCAATACTGGTGGCATACTCCGGTTAATATTATATATACACTTAGTTACTAGAAGAACAAGGCAAGGGGGGGCGACTGAGCACGGGGGTACATATATCTATACTCGTCATGGAGAGAGAGATACGAGGTAGCTTTCCTGCATCTCTCCTGATAATCGTCTGCAGATTGGTCATAGTGAGTTTATCCGAATTAACAGGCCTAAATCAATACAATAACGGGCATAGGGTTATTGGGTGTATAGAGTCGTGGTTAAAGGTTGTTACATAACTCGTAACTAACTTATCTAAATCAACAGGCATAAATCACTACAAGAACTGGCAAGGGACACAAATTGACAGACGAACTAAACAACGGGAGGTTAGAGACATATAATTGCTAAAATTGGGGGGAGGACTATGATTGTTATATAACTAAATACAGGGCTGACGTAATCACGATCTGATTTGGTGTGAAATGGAAGCTAAGGTGTCTTAGATCGCCTCGAACCTACACAATGAAAGTATTATAGCCTGTATGGTGGTTGCATAATCAAATACATACTTAGGTGGTACATCAAGAATATCAGTGAGTAAAGTATTGTGGTTTGTATATTAGAAGACTGTGATTGAGAGACGTATAATATGTGGAATGAATTGAGAGAGAGAGAGAGAGAGACCAAATCGGGAATGGAAAAGGGGCCTGGGATCTCGTTGGGGATGGGAGTTTCGCTCTCAGGATTTTCGTTCCTGTGGCTCGTTAGGGTTGGAGGTTTCGCTCTCAGGTTTTTCGTTCCTGTGGTATTTTAATTTATGTAACGATTACGACTACTTTCAAATCTGTCAAAATTCAAATCTATAATAAAGCAAAGTTCTGAAAATACTAAATCTAAAGGCAAATTGGTATACAAAGTTGAAAAGTCAAAGCTATGTACTGAGGTAACTTTCCGCATGGTATTAAGTTTATCAATAACTTCTACTGAATTGTCAACACTCCAATAATAGTTAATGCCAGTTCTATTCTTGATGGTATCACAATATCGTTTATGAGTACTTTTAATGTATTTTAAGCAATGTACGACTTGTTTTGACAAAGTTTTAGTGGTAGCAAATTTTGCTCCGGATATAAAGCGATATTTATAAGGTCTTTTATGAAATTTAGGTAACATGTATAATTTAGCAATGCATTTATTCTTATCAGAAAGTTTAATATCAAAGGTTATATTTTTATTAGTATGTTCATTAACCCACTGAGCCCCAGCGATGCAGCGTTTGCGTCAGCAATGTATGGAACGCTAAACCCCAGCGACGCAACAGTTGCGTCAGTGTTACTCCGATCCCAATTACTTCGGTCCTATGGCACCTAGAGGGCTCAGATTTGTATGGGAACTGTGTAAGTATCCCACGCAACCATGCCGATGGTTGAAAACTCTCAAAGTCCAACTGCGTGCGTGTGAGCGCGCAAAAAACAGAATTTTGGGTGTTATTGCCTTCAATTTTGTACTCTTGTAAAATCCGTTTTCGGGGGCTCCGTAGGACCAATTTTTGACCTTTTTGATTGTTTTTTTGTGGTTTTTCCTTCATTCCTAACCCATTCGCTATAGTTTCTGGGGAAAAAATCTTTCAAAACCGGCTGGTCCCTGGTGGTACATTTATTAATACCTAGCTGGGGCTCAGTGGGTTAATTAAGTTATCAACAATTAAATTTTCTTGAATTTCATAAACAGAATTACCGCAAATATTTTAATGTAATATATTACCTTTAACCCGTAAACGGCTGCAAAGCTCTTAAGAGGTTTTACTGGGCGACGGCGGCAAAACTCTTAAGAGGGAGGCCTTAAAAAACCATTTAAACAGCCCCAGTAGCACTAAATAATGTTTTTCCCTATACCTCATATCACTCCTCCACATCCCCTCCTTCCTCCCTTTCCCCTCCCCCTTCAATTATCACCTATTTTCCCTGTTATTCCCTAATTCGTTGGTATATTTTTGTGCTAACATTAGCAAACTGTGTGGAGGATGTGCTTACGTGCCTAGCGGGTGTGTTACATGACCGAGTGTGTGTATGAGTAGGTTCAGTGTGGCTTGAGGCCTCGTGGAGGGAGGGGTTGCCTCAATTTTCTCCATAATTCATGAATGGGCTGGTCCATCTATATTCGCGATTTTGACCAGAAAAATTATATTTTCACTTGTTTTATTGTTGTTACAGGTTACTATCTTCATAGTGAAGGTAAAATAGGCTCATATGAATAAGTAATAATGATATTTATCGTAAAATGACGATTATAGGCCTGAATGGAGCCAATATGCTCGCCCATGGGGAGCTAGTTCAATACCCCCCCCTCGCCGTTTTCGGGTTAATGCCTAGTTCTTTTTTCATGTTTTCTAGATAAAAATTCTTACATATGAAGCTAGTTATTACTGGCTTTATCTACTGTAGTGATTACAAAATGTTTATGCAAATTTATTAAATCAATTTTAAGCTTATTATAATTATAGTTTACAAAATCAGAAAGATTAAATTTTTTTTTTTAAAGAGAACACTTTATTTCTAATTAATTTAATTAATAATTTTGACCATGCTTCTAGCTCCCTCGCATCGAATTGTTTTTAACAATTTTTCTTTTAACCCGTGGAGCCCCGGCTAGTTTTGTAATGTTTGTTCACCAGACCCCGTCCGGTTTTCAAATTTTTTTTTTATTTCAGAAACAATAGCGAATGGGTTAGAAATGAAGGAAAAACCACGAAAAACCGCTCAAAAAGCTTAAAGAATGGTCCTACAGAGCCCCCGAAAACGTATTTTACAAGAGTAAAAAATTGAAGGCAATTACCCCAAAAAACCAGGTTATTGCGCGCTCACGCGCACGCACGTGGACTTTGAGAGTTTTCAACCATCGGCACGGTTGCGTGGGATACGTAAACAGTTCCCATACAAATCTGAGCCCTCTTGATTGGCTACACCTGAGGTTACGGTCGGCGCAATTAGGGTGACTCGTCAGACGCGTCGCTAGGGCTGTGCGTTACATACATCGCCGACGCGTCAGACGCGTCGCTGGGGCTGTACGGGTTAATTAATCTATTAACTGAAAAAACAATATCTTTTAAAATTTTGTCAAATGTTACTTTATCATTCCCTATTCTATATTTAAAACTTTTTTGACATAGCTCCGCTAATTTGTCGTTTGCAAAATGTTTAACTATTTCTACATCACCTGTTAATATATGACCTATCGGACTATAAATGAAATTTCTTAATGCATTACGTCTGATAGCTGGCATGTCCATGACTCTTTGACAGGCTACGCATTTATTATTATTGAAAATAATTTTCTGAAAGATTCTCCAAAACTTTATTATAGTTACAAATAATAGACCCAACAGGTCGCTCATATGAATAAACTATTATTGGTTTGAAATCTTTATCCATCCGTCATCTTGGACTTTAACTTTTTTATAATTTATTAGACTGTTAACATTAATTTTGTCTAAAATTTTAGAGGAATAAGTCAAAGTGGATATAACTTTATCTTTAATAGGGTTTATGGATTTTTTAGAATTAGCTCTAATACATCCCATAAAAGCAAATACTGTATTTTTAATTTATTTGCGAAATTATTTATTGTTTAGAATATTTTCTATCAAAGGAGCAAAACTTTTCTTTTGTAGGCCTTTTAATGAATCTTTTAATTTGTTAATTAATAATTATTTCAGTGACATTGCATTTTAAAAGCAAGATAATTATGTGCAGGTTGGCGATTATTACTCTTGTTTATCTCAACCCGTGCACCACCACCTTTTAGTCTGGGTGTCAGTTTTTTTTTATGTTTGTGATAGCTGTTTGAATGTCATCAGAGTATCATATGTTACTCTAGGTTTTGGGTGCATGTGTTTGTGTTAGGGGGTGTGTATGGTGAGGTGCGGGTTTTGTATTCGGCTGTCCAGCTCGTGAGGAGGGTTGTAGTGGATTTGACTGGGGCTAATTTGAGTCTGTTTGTAGTGCACCATTCATGTAGTGTGTTGAGATAGGGTTTGAGGAGATGTGTTGCTCTGTCTGGGTCTTGGTGTGTACATGTTGGTGTTATGTCATCTGCATAGGAAGCTATATTTATTTGGGGTACGTGAGGTGTACGTGAGGTGCATTATAGATTGAAGAGTGTGGGTGACAGGACGGATCATTGCAGGACTCATTTTTTTTTTAAAGTTTCTGATGTTGGATGATTGACTGGCAAATGATATGTGTGCATATCTGCCTGATAGGTAGTTGGCCAGCCACCTTTTTGTATTGTTGTGCATGTTTGTGTCATAGATTTTTCTTGTTAGGTTGTGGCGGGGGATAGCATTGAAGGCTTTACTAATAGTGGAGCAGATAACTGCAAATTTCAGGAGAATCGTTCATTTCCGGAAACAAGCACCAAATTTGGCACACATACTCCTTGGGGATTGCTCTTTTGATAAAACCCGTTAGCCACCTAAAAATTCAAGATGGCCACCATTGAATATACAGAAATATTGCATTTCGCAATAAAATCGCAAAGACTTGTCCTATTTGAATGATCTTGGTGTCAAATCATACATTTTTCACTATGTAGAATCCGAATTTGGAACCATGGACTTACTCACTAGCTTCCTTGTACTGTACCATAATATCAGTCCCGGAATCCTAATATTCTGCTAAATTAGAGGTTCATGTTACGTCTGACTCGGCTAAAATGCATGGTAGTGTATATCGTAGTAGTGTTAGAGGTTTAGTATGTGTAGCATCTTCCTGTACAAGGCTTCCAAACTGGACATGACACGATGCGGTGGGGGGGGGGGACGTTGAGAGACTTGCAGCGGAAGGTGTAGAGTAGTAGCTCAACAGAGCGGATGTCAACGCACAGCCAGGGCACACTGGTGGCACCGCTGCTGTGAAACTCAGCATGTGGTTCAGTATCAGCTGAATAATTAGTTTAGTGTAGCTAAATAATTAGTTTAGTGTCCCAAATGCTGTCTAATAAGCCCTGCATCAGTTAGCTACTGTAGATTACATGTAGTTTAACATAGATGTTTAGTTAGATAGCCGCGCCTGAATTGACAGGGTGTGCCAGTGCGGGAGAGCCGAGCCAAGGGTAACGGGGCTTTACATTGCTTTGCATGTAGTTACCTGGATGGTGTACAGATCGCACGGGACTTAAATGATACTGGATGAACGATCGGGCTAGGTGTAGGTCATATATTTTTATTCCCGAACCTAGTCGTATCCCATACCTTATTGTGCACAAGGTGGTAAAAGGATAACCCCTCGGCCTTGATTCACTGAATACAGATAATTATCATACTGTGATTATCTGTTATCTGTTATCATATAACATACTGTGATTATCTGTTATCTATTATATCTGTATTACAGATAATTTTAGTCCTACTGTATTCACCAGGATGGCAAATACAGATCCAGGACCGTCTAAATTCCGGACTGACTGGAGCAAATGTTGTCTTTGCCAGAAGAAGAAGAGTGAAGAGCTCAAGTCACCACATGCACAACAACCACAAGAACATGATGGCTACACTATGATTGCGACTACTATTCCCCTCTTTCACGCAATTAATGAGATGCCTATTGTTCTGGATCCAGCCAGACTTGATGATGGTGATGGCATTGAAGAAACTCTGAGGAGGAACAAGGCGCAGTATCACCAAAGTTGTCGCCTTATGTTCAACAACACGAAACTGGAGAGAGCCAGAAAAAGAAGAGCAGAGAGTGCTCAGCCAGTAGAATGCCAGACCAAGCTGCGTAGAACCAGCCGCACGCCACAATCGGCGAAAGGGAGACATGGCTAGGTGCAGACGATGACAATCTGCTACCCCCAACCACCTTCTACGAACTTACACTAATTATCGTATAACACTGTGACCACAGAACAACACTTACAATCTTCAAATTGTTTGCCACCAACAACATCTAAAAGCTTAGCAAGGTTTACTATCCCCAAGTCAATTATTAAGTTCACAACATTACGAAATTCACGGCCCAGCAATAACAACAAATCTTAAGCCATGCATCAGGTACATGGTTACATTGTTTTAGCCTAACTAGTTGTATTCAAGGTTTCTCTTTTCTGTTATGGTTGTTGGAAGGAACATAATAATGTATCCATTAATTGAACTTCTTTATGTTATTGTATCCAAGAGAAATCAATATATGACAGTATATGACGAATTAATAATATCGAAAACATTAAGAAATTTACGATCGATCAGCTGCGTTTATTAAAGGGTCACCGCAACGAGAAGTGTCGGTCTCTGTTTTACTAAAGGCCCACCGTTTTTTACTTAACTCCCCACCGCATCGATGTTTTCATATACTTATTATCTATCAGTATTTGATATCATATGACAACTATTTTATATTTTTTTGTATTGGTACTTAAATGGTAATACAAAAAATAACTTGTCCCCTGGGCAACGCCGGGCAGACTAGCACTGCAAATATCTAGCCCGGCAACATGTCCGGGCTGCCGGGCTATACCTAATTTTCCCCAGCTGTTATGGACACTATTATTTGACACGATTTCTTGCTGATCTAGTTGTCCCTGGGAACTGCGTTTTCTATGAAATATATACCAAAGAAAGCGGCAATTCGTAGGAGTAGCTTCGTTATTGTCTCGTGGTAGATATGCGTCGAGACAATGGTAAAAGAGGGTTATCTATACAATCTCTGGTTGGGGTAAGAATTAGAGTTACTGCATGGTTGCTAACATCTTCAGTCATTATCTCTGTCTAGGTCTTACAGGAATAATGGTTATATATACAATGGTGTACCCGTGGGTATCATAGTTTCTTATCAATTATGACATGGGGTTAACATATTACTTCTCGGATGGAAGAACATACATAGATTTATGGGGGCGGTTGGTCTTCAGAAACTTAGTCTGGCAAGACAAGTTATTTTAGGGGGTTAACATATTACTTCTCGGATGGAAGAACATACATAGATTTATGGGGGCGGTTGGTCTTCAGAAACTTAGTCTGGCAAGACAGGGGTTAACATATTACTTCTCGGATGGAAGAACATACATAGATTTATGGGGGCGGTTGGTCTTCAGAAACTTATTCTGGCAAGACAAGGTATTTTAGGGTATGTTGATATTGATATCTTAACTTAGGGACAGGGCATGGGGGTATTAAATTAAGGTGTATTCATGTTCATCATCATGTAGGTAGAGTCTGGCGGGTAAGAGGTGTAGGACACGAGGGGTAGTGGATACGCGAGGTGGGGGAAGGGTCAGTGGTTAGAAGCGATAGGCAGGTGTGGTTTGGAGCTGCTTCGGCCTGTCTGAACTGGTTGGCTTGGTCACCTGGTCCTTTCCTTCGGGTGTTTCTGTTCCCGTTTCTTTGTTGTTTTCGCTCGTGGCTTCCGTGTTGGGCTTCTCGTTCTTGGGCATTTTAGGGGGTATTCCTAGTCTCGCGCCGGCTATTATTCTGGTTCAGGTTGTGAGTGTGGCTAGGGAGTTAGAGGATAGTTAAGGGGGTACAAGGATAGGTTCTTCCCTTCTATTTGTTGAGGTTAGTGAACGAACTGAGTTGGCATGTTATAACGTTCTTATGGCGTCTTTACAGGGGGTGGTTTGAGGCTAGGCGCCGCGCCGCTCGTGACCTAGGGTAGTGACCCTTAATGCGCTGGACATAGGGGTGGCATTTCCCTACGATCGAACAGGTAGGGTGGTGTGTGCAGCGGGGCGTGAAGGATAAGCGGACAGGATGACCCAAAACAGGGTACCACTGAGCATAGGGTCACGAAGCAAAATAGAGTAGTGTGGATTGTGGATACGAAGGAGGTGATTGGAAGACGTATAACAATTGTGGAAAAGTAAATGGAAGAGAGGAACACAATGGCGGATAAAAGATAATTAACCTAAGGATTGAATACATGCATGAATGACGACATTATAGCCGTCGTCCTAATAAGACGATGAAACCGGGTTGGTATGCACGTGGCACAATACGACACAAGGACAGTGCCGCTATGTCGTATCAATACTGGTGGCATACTCCGGTTAATATTATATATACACTTAGTTACTAGAAGAACAAGGCAAGGGGGGCGACTGAGCACGGGGGTACATATATCTATACTCGTCATGGAGAGAGAGATACGAGGTAGCTTTCCTGCATCTCTCCTGATAATCGTCTGCAGATTGGTCATAGTGAGTTTATCCGAATTAACAGGCCTAAATCAATACAATAACGGGCATAGGGTTATTGGGTGTATAGAGTCGTGGTTAAAGGTTGTTACATAACTCGTAACTAACTTATCTAAATCAACAGGCATAAATCACTACAAGAACTGGCAAGGGACACAAATTGACAGACGAACTAAACAACGGGAGGTTAGAGACATATAATTGCTAAAATTGGGGGGAGGACTATGATTGTTATATAACTAAATACAGGGCTGACGTAATCACGATCTGATTTGGTGTGAAATGGAAGCTAAGGTGTCTTAGATCGCCTCGAACCTACACAATGAAAGTATTATAGCCTGTATGGTGGTTGCATAATCAAATACATACTTAGGTGGTACATCAAGAATATCAGTGAGTAAAGTATTGTGGTTTGTATATTAGAAGACTGTGATTGAGAGACGTATAATATGTGGAATGAATTGAGAGAGAGAGAGAGAGAGAGACCAAATCGGGAATGGAAAAGGGGCCTGGGATCTCGTTGGGGATGGGAGTTTCGCTCTCAGGATTTTCGTTCCTGTGGCTCGTTAGGGTTGGAGGTTTCGCTCTCAGGTTTTTCGTTCCTGTGGTATTTTAATTTATGTAACGATTACGACTACTTTCAAATCTGTCAAAATTCAAATCTATAATAAAGCAAAGTTCTGAAAATACTAAATCTAAAGGCAAATTGGTATACAAAGTTGAAAAGTCAAAGCTATGTACTGAGGTAACTTTCCGCATGGTATTAAGTTTATCAATAACTTCTACTGAATTGTCAACACTCCAATAATAGTTAATGCCAGTTCTATTCTTGATGGTATCACAATATCGTTTATGAGTACTTTTAATGTATTTTAAGCAATGTACGACTTGTTTTGACAAAGTTTTAGTGGTAGCAAATTTTGCTCCGGATATAAAGCGATATTTATAAGGTCTTTTATGAAATTTAGGTAACATGTATAATTTAGCAATGCATTTATTCTTATCAGAAAGTTTAATATCAAAGGTTATATTTTTATTAGTATGTTCATTAACCCACTGAGCCCCAGCGATGCAGCGTTTGCGTCAGCAATGTATGGAACGCTAAACCCCAGCGACGCAACAGTTGCGTCAGTGTTACTCCGATCCCAATTACTTCGGTCCTATGGCACCTAGAGGGCTCAGATTTGTATGGGAACTGTGTAAGTATCCCACGCAACCATGCCGATGGTTGAAAACTCTCAAAGTCCAACTGCGTGCGTGTGAGCGCGCAAAAAACAGAATTTTGGGTGTTATTGCCTTCAATTTTGTACTCTTGTAAAATCCGTTTTCGGGGGCTCCGTAGGACCAATTTTTGACCTTTTTGATTGTTTTTTTGTGGTTTTTCCTTCATTCCTAACCCATTCGCTATAGTTTCTGGGGAAAAAATCTTTCAAAACCGGCTGGTCCCTGGTGGTACATTTATTAATACCTAGCTGGGGCTCAGTGGGTTAATTAAGTTATCAACAATTAAATTTTCTTGAATTTCATAAACAGAATTACCGCAAATATTTTAATGTAATATATTACCTTTAACCCGTAAACGGCTGCAAAGCTCTTAAGAGGTTTTACTGGGCGACGGCGGCAAAACTCTTTAGAGGGAGGCCTTAAAAAACCATTTAAACAGCCCCAGTAGCACTAAATAATGTTTTTTCCCTATACCTCATATCACTCCTCCACATCCCCTCCTTCCTCCCTTTCCCCTCCCCCTTCAATTATCACCTATTTTCCCTGTTATTCCCTAATTCGTTGATATATTTTGTGCTAACATTAGCAAACTGTGTGGAGGATGTGCTTACGTGCCTAGCGGGTGTGTTACATGACCGAGTGTGTGTATGAGTAGGTTCAGTGTGGCTTGAGGCCTCGTGGAGGGAGGGGTTGCCTCAATTTTCTCCATAATTCATGAATGGGCTGGTCCATCTATATTCGCGATTTTGACCAGAAAAATTATATTTTCACTTGTTTTATTGTTGTTACAGGTTACTATCTTCATAGTGAAGGTAAAATAGGCTCATATGAATAAGTAATAATGATATTTATCGTAAAATGACGATTATAGGCCTGAATGGAGCCAATATGCTCGCCCATGGGGAGCTAGTTCAATACCCCCCCCTCGCCGTTTTCGGGTTAATGCCTAGTTCTTTTTTCATGTTTTCTAGATAAAAATTCTTACATATGAAGCTAGTTATTACTGGCTTTATCTACTGTAGTGATTACAAAATGTTTATGCAAATTTATTAAATCAATTTTAAGCTTATTATAATTATAGTTTACAAAATCAGAAAGATTAAAAAATTTTTTTTAAAGAGAACACTTTATTTCTAATTAATTTAATTAATAATTTTGACCATGCTTCTAGCTCCCTCGCATCGAATTGTTTTTAACAATTTTTCTTTTAACCCGTGGAGCCCCGGCTAGTTTTGTAATGTTTGTTCACCAGACCCCGTCCGGTTTTCAATTTTTTTTTTTATTTCAGAAACAATAGCGAATGGGTTAGAAATGAAGGAAAAACCACGAAAAACCGCTCAAAAAGCTTAAAGAATGGTCCTACAGAGCCCCCGAAAACGTATTTTACAAGAGTAAAAAATTGAAGGCAATTACCCCAAAAAACCAGGTTATTGCGCGCTCACGCGCACGCACGTGGACTTTGAGAGTTTTCAACCATCGGCACGGTTGCGTGGGATACGTAAACAGTTCCCATACAAATCTGAGCCCTCTTGATTGGCTACACCTGAGGTTACGGTCGGCGCAATTAGGGTGACTCGTCAGACGCGTCGCTAGGGCTGTGCGTTACATACATCGCCGACGCGTCAGACGCGTCGCTGGGGCTGTACGGGTTAATTAATCTATTAACTGAAAAAACAATATCTTTTAAAATTTTGTCAAATGTTACTTTATCATTCCCTATTCTATATTTAAAACTTTTTTGACATAGCTCCGCTAATTTGTCGTTTGCAAAATGTTTAACTATTTCTACATCACCTGTTAATATATGACCTATCGGACTATAAATGAAATTTCTTAATGCATTACGTCTGATAGCTGGCATGTCCATGACTCTTTGACAGGCTACGCATTTATTATTATTGAAAATATAATTTTCTGAAAGATTCTCCAAAACTTTATTATAGTTACAAATAATAGACCCAACAGGTCGCTCATATGAATAAACTATTATTGGTTTGAAATCTTTATATCCATCCGTCATCTTGGACTTTAACTTTTTTATAATTTATTAGACTGTTAACATTAATTTTGTCTAAAATTTTAGAGGAATAAGTCAAAGTGGATATAACTTTATCTTTAATAGGGTTATCTATGGATTTTTTAGAATTAGCTCTAATACATCCCATAAAAGCAAATACTGTATTTTTAAATTTATTTGCGAAATTATTTTTATTGTTTAGAATATTTTCTATCAAAGGAGCAAAACTTTTCTTTTGTAGGCCTTTTAATGAATCTTTTAATTTGTTAATTAATAATTATTTCAGTGACATTGCATTTTAAAAGCAAGATAATTATGTGCAGGTTGGCGATTATTACTCTTGTTTATCTCAACCCGTGCACCACCACCTTTTAGTCTGGGTGTCAGTTTATTTTTTATGTTTGTGATATGCTGTTTGAATGTCATCAGAGTATCATATGTTACTCCTAGGTTTTTGGGTGCATGTGTTTGTGTTAGGGGGTGTTGTTTATGGTGAGGTGCGGGTTTTTGTATTCGGCTGTCCAGCTCGTGAGGAGGGTTGTAGTGGATTTGACTGGGGCTAATTTGAGTCTGTTTGTAGTGCACCATTCATGTAGTGTGTTGAGATAGGGTTTGAGGAGATGTGTTGCTCTGTCTGGGTCTTGGTGTGTACATGTTGGTGTTATGTCATCTGCATAGGAAGCTATATTTATTTGGGGTACGTGAGGTGTACGTGAGGTGCATTATAGATTGAAGAGTGTGGGTGACAGGACGGATCATTGCAGGACTCATTTTTTTTTTTAAAGTTTCTGATGTTGGATGATTGACTGGCAAATGATATGTGTGCATATCTGCCTGATAGGTAGTTGGCCAGCCACCTTTTTGTATTGTTGTGCATGTTTGTGTCATAGATTTTTCTTGTTAGGTTGTGGCGGGGGATAGCATTGAAGGCTTTACTAATAGTGGAGCAGATAACTGCAAATTTCAGGAGAATCGTTCATTTCCGGAAACAAGCACCAAATTTGGCACACATACTCCTTGGGGATTGCTCTTTTGATAAAACCCGTTAGCCACCTAAAAATTCAAGATGGCCACCATTGAATATACAGAAATATTGCATTTCGCAATAAAATCGCAAAGACTTGTCCTATTTGAATGATCTTGGTGTCAAATCATACATTTTTCACTATGTAGAATCCGAATTTGGAACCATGGACTTACTCACTAGCTTCCTTGTACTGTACCATAATATCAGTCCCGGAATCCTAATATTCTGCTAAATTAGAGGTTCATGTTACGTCTGACTCGGCTAAAATGCATGGTAGTGTATATCGTAGTAGTGTTAGAGGTTTAGTATGTGTAGCATCTTCCTGTACAAGGCTTCCAAACTGGACATGACACGATGCGGTGGGGGGGGGGGGACGTTGAGAGACTTGCAGCGGAAGGTGTAGAGTAGTAGCTCAACAGAGCGGATGTCAACGCACAGCCAGGGCACACTGGTGGCACCGCTGCTGTGAAACTCAGCATGTGGTTCAGTATCAGCTGAATAATTAGTTTAGTGTAGCTAAATAATTAGTTTAGTGTCCCAAATGCTGTCTAATAAGCCCTGCATCAGTTAGCTACTGTAGATTACATGTAGTTTAACATAGATGTTTAGTTAGATAGCCGCGCCTGAATTGACAGGGTGTGCCAGTGCGGGAGAGCCGAGCCAAGGGTAACGGGGCTTTACATTGCTTTGCATGTAGTTACCTGGATGGTGTACAGATCGCACGGGACTTAAATGATACTGGATGAACGATCGGGCTAGGTGTAGGTCATATATTTTTATTCCCGAACCTAGTCGTATCCCATACCTTATTGTGCACAAGGTGGTAAAAGGATAACCCCTCGGCCTTGATTCACTGAATACAGATAATTATCATACTGTGATTATCTGTTATATCTGTTATCATATAACATACTGTGATTATCTGTTATCTATTATATCTGTATTACAGATAATTATCATAGTCCTACTGTATTCACCAGGATGGCAAATACAGATCCAGGACCGTCTAAATTCCGGACTGACTGGAGCAAGTGTTGTCTTTGCCAGAAGAAGAAGAGTGAAGAGCTCAAGTCACCACATGCACAACAACCACAAGAACATGATGGCTACACTATGATTGCGACTACTATTCCCCTCTTTCACGCAATTAATGAGATGCCTATTGTTCTGGATCCAGCCAGACTTGATGATGGTGATGGCATTGAAGAAACTCTGAGGAGGAACAAGGCGCAGTATCACCAAAGTTGTCGCCTTATGTTCAACAACACGAAACTGGAGAGAGCCAGAAAAAGAAGAGCAGAGAGTGCTCAGCCAGTAGAATGCCAGACCAAGCTGCGTAGAACCAGCCTTGAAGGCCAAACATGTTTCATATGTGACAAAGAAGCCCCATCCTCTGAACTCAGACAAGTTATGACGATGAACCTCAATAACAGACTTAATGAATGTGCCCAAACTTTAAATGACGGAAAACTTCTTGCAAGACTCAGCGGTGGAGATGCTATTGCACAGGAGCTCAAATACCATTTTGCATGCTTGACAGACCTGTACAATAGATAGAGAGAGGATGTACCTCAGAGCCACCAAGAGACTGGAACAGGAACGTGCACCTGAAGAGGATGCCCACCCACAGGCATTCTCAGAGCTAGTCACATATCTAGTGGAGACCACCAGATCTGGCGAGGGTCCTGCAGTCTTCCGACTTGCAGACATAGTTCACCTGTATGCCCAGCGCCTGGAACAGCTGGGTGTTGATGCACCTGCTGTCAACTCCACAAGACTGAAGGAAAAACTGCTGTCAGAAATACCTGAGTTGGAAGTGCACAAGCAGGGAAGGGATGTTCTTCTGGCTTTCCAGAAAGATGTGGGCTTTGTCTTGTCAGAAGCCTCTGACTATTATAGTGAAGCTAGTATCCTTGGCAAAGCAGCTAACATCTTGCGAAGACATATGCTGGACCACAAGTCCACATTTGATGGAACCTTCCATGAGGGGTGCATTGAGCAGGCCATTCCACTCACTCTTCTTCAGTTTGTGGCCATGCTTGAACACGGAGCGGACATCAAATCTCAACTGAGGTTTGGCGCATCAAAGACAGATCTAGCAATTGCTCAGCTGCTTCAGTACAACTGCTACGCAAGGTACAAAGAAGGAGCAGCAACTCACAGACACTCCAAAGACAGAGAGACCCATTCCCTGTTTACATGGGGATGTCCGTCTACAGAAAGACCAGAAAGAGAAAGTTGGTGGAAATGCTTGACGAGCATGGCATCAGCATTTCATACGACAGGCTGCTACAGATATCTGCACAGCTGGGAGATGCAACAGTCAGCAAGTACGTGGAGGATGGGGTGGTCTGTCCACCAGTTCTGCGAAAAGGGCTGTTCACCACATCAGCCATGGACAACATAGACCACAATCCCACTGCAACGACAGCGACCACTTCTTTCCATGGAACCAGCGTCTCTGTTTTCCAGCACCCAACCAAAGAAGACAAAGGTGAAGAGCGTGGACAGCTGAAGTTCGGAGAGGAGAAAGTGAAGACAGTTCCAGAACTTCCAGACTCCTTCACCAATGTCCGGCCGCCTTCTTCACCAAGAAGAAACCCTCTCCTCCCCAGAGTGGTGTGACACACCCAGACACCAGTCTGCTGAGGCCACAACTGGCAATGGAGTATGAGTGGCTGGAGAAGGTCACTGTGACAGATGGGCCAGTGGATGTGACTTGGTCATCCCACCATGCTTCACAGAAGAGAGGAAAGCCATTTGAGGTCAGCATTACATCACTTTTGCCTCTGCTGCGAGATCAGGCCCACTCGGTTGCTACAGTCAAGCATGTGATGGACAAGATCAAGGAGATAGTGGCATTTCTGAACCCCGGTCAGGTGCCAGTCATTGCTGCTGACCAGCCAATATATGCAGTAGCCAAGCAGGTCCAGTGGCACTGGCCTGAAATCTACGGTGAGGACAAGTTCGTCATAATGTTCGGAGGCTTGCATATTGAGATGGCGGCATTGAAGTCCATTGGAACTCTACTCCAGGACAGTGGTTGGACAGGAGCCCTCTTGGAGGCAGGGATAGCATCTCCTGGGACAGCAGATTCATTTCTGACAGCTTCGAGCATCACTAGGACACGACAGATGCACCAGATAACAGCATGCAGTCTGTACAAGCTTCTGAAGGCAGCCCACACGGACTACTCGAAAGAGACAGATGAACAACCCGAAGAGGTGCCTAGCTTCGAATCTTGGTGTGAGCATCGCAAACTGCAAAGTCCCCAGTTTCATTTCTGGTATATGGTGCTGTCAATGGAACTGGTGATCCTCTTGTTGATCCGATCATTCAGGGAAGCCAACTTCTTCCTGTACTGTCAGTCACTGGCTGAGCTGATACCGTACTTCTTTGCCAACAACAATGTAAACTATGCATGGTGGCTTCCAATCCACTACAGAGACATGGTGACCCTGGAACAGAAGCATCCTCAGCTGGCTCAGGAGTTCCAGAGTGGAAACTTTGTTGTACACAAATCGAGCCGACAGTTCTCAGCAATGGCTATTGACCAAGCTCACGAGCAGGCCAACGCTGTCATCAAGGCAGACGGGGGTGTGATCGGCGTGACTGAAGACCCATCAGCACTGAGAAGATGGATGATAGCTGGTCCTCAAGTCAGCCACTTGGTTGCACAGTATGAGGCAGCATGTGGGACCAAAGAGGGTACTGAACACACCAGCCACCATGAGGAGACAGAACGAGCACAAAGAGTTCCTTGAGAAAGTAGAAAAGCTCTCACAAGCCATGACAGATATGGGCAATCCTTTCCAGGAGGAGAGTCGGGACCTGCTTTCGCTTGATACAAAGGATATTGCTCACCACACTGCCGCCGAGCTGATTGGCACACACCTTGAGAAAGTCAAGGTCTGTTTCCAGGAGTTTATGAAGGGACTGGAAGGGGAAGAAGAATCCACCTTCTATGAACCAATCAAGAAGAACAGGGGTACCAGCCTCTGTTGACTGTTCAAAGCAAAAAGTGCTGAAGGAAGACTGTCAACTTTTCTCCAAGCTGTTCATATCATGCCAGAGCAGAGAGTGTGACTTGAAGGAGTTCTTCCGTCATGAGAACCAGTCACATCCTGCTGCCCTCAGTGATGGTGGAAAGCTCCATACCTGTCAGAAATCCCACCTCACTACCATTCTTCAGAGCCAAGTTACAACCCCTGAGGCAGAGCCAGACGCCGACACCATCATCATTGATGGTGCAGCGTTGGTGAACAGTCTGCCCCCACGGAGTTCAAAGACGTTCGAAGAGTACGCAATGCTCGATGTCCTTCCTAGAATACAAGCATACTCTACCAAGTACAAGAGAACAGACATTGTGTTTGATGTCTACCGGCCATCTAGTCTGAAAGCTGAAACTAGATCAAAGCGAGGACGCGGGGTGAGACGCAGGGTGACAGGGAAGGGCAAAATTCCCTCAAACTGGCGAAACTTCCTGAGAGAAAATGATAACAAAGCCGAGCTGTTCAACTTTCTGGCTGATAAGATTGCACGTGTGGCCACACCAAATGTGGTAATTGTGACCAAGGAAGAAGATGCTGTCAGCAACCGCACTATCAATCTGGCTGGGGTGGCACCGTGCAGTCATGAAGAAGCTGACACACGGATCTTTGTGCATGCCAGGCATGCAACAGAAGCAGGCAGCAAAGTCATCATGGTCAAAGCCAGCGACACAGATGTTGTCATCATCACAGTCAGTGTTCTGCAGGCACTTCAGGAGCTAGGTCTGCAGCAGTTGTGGGTTGCCTTTGGCCAAGGACAGAACCTGAGGTGGGTTCCTGTACATGACTTGTGTTGCACTCTTGCAGAAAAGAGCAAAGGGATGCTCTTCTTCCATGCCTTCACTGGCTGCGATGTCGTTTCAGCATTCCGTGGCAAAGGGAAGAAGTCTGCTTGGCAAACCTGGGATGTTTGTGATGAGGCTTCCGGTGTCTTCAGCAAACTCAGCCAGTACCCACCGGTAGTTGATGATGAAGACCTGGAGACCTTGGAGAAGTTCGTGGTCATGATGTACGACAGATCCAGCACAGCTGAAGGTGTCGATGATGCGAGGTTGTACATGTTTTCTCGGAAGCAGAGGCCGTACGAAGCCACTACTCCAACCCGAGCAGCACTGAAGCAGCATGTGAAGCGTGCTGCCTACCAGGCGGGCCTACCAGGCGGGCTGCATCTGGAGTCAGTCAACAGTACGTCAACCAGAAACGCAGACTCCTGCCAACTGGGGCTGGACCAAGAAAGGAGATCTGTGGCAGATCGTTTGGACAGAGCTCCCACCCATTGCAGAGAGTTGCCAGCAGCTGACCAAGTGTGGATGCAAGTCGGAATGCTGCGGTCGATGCAAATACTACTGCTTTGGTCTGACCTGCACGGCACTGTGCAGCTGCAGATGTGAGGTTTAGAAGCATTGTAGTATACTCATCCAGGCAGCAAGACAATAAGTGACACAAGTACTGTATAGGCCTACTGCCTACATGTACAGTCCCGGCCATAAGTCCCTTGCCACCCTTTTGCCCGTCTCTCTGAGAAATATGTAGATCTGTCACCGCCGCCTCGGACTATCGCATTAATGAGGTGTGAAGACCGATGCGACTATAGATTAACCTTTACCCTACCTCCTTCCATATTCTCTCCTTACCTTCCTTCTTTCTTCGTTTCCCTTTTCCCTTTCTCATTGTGCTCCATCTAAACTAATATTATTTTGATGAGTGTGTTTGATATCGGTGTAGTATAACACCGTTATGCTAGCTAACTCCGCCCCCTACCTTAACTATTTGCATATTTATATATCAGAGAGAGAGAGAGAGAGACGTGAAATAATATCGATTATTTTTATAGCACTCGCATAGAAGAGTTGTTCGTGGTCAATGTCTCATCACCTAGTATTAAGAAGGTGTTCTTGATCCTGCTATATCAGAAGACTACCTTTAATATTATTCTACATGGACTACACACAGTTGATTTCATTGAAATTGAGGAACAGCGTGGATTAAATACTTTACAGTCAAACTACCGTCAATTACCGTGTGATTATGTAGGACCCTTCCTAAGCTAAATACAATGTTCACGGAGCAGTTAGAATTATATACTCTAATATATATTCCAAGTTGGCATAGGACTGCATGTCTATTTATATTTCACAGAGAGAGAGAGAGAGAGTAAACAAATACTGTATGTATATATATATATATATATATATATATATATATATATATATATATATATATATATATATATATATATATTGTTACGTATCTTGATCCTCAAGTGGTTAACTTGATGAATCTAGATAGCACAGATATATAATAAGGTATCAGTCAGCTGAAGGCAAAACAAAAGTAAAATCTAATAAAATAACTTCCTGTTGTTGCTTCCTTTCCTTTTGGATCTTAGGACTTAGTATCCTTTATTGACTGATACTCTTTAATTATGAAAAATACTGAAACTAATTAAAGTCATGTAGTATTTATAAAGAATTATTATTTAACCGAAGCTTAGTAGGCTATGGTTATGAACCGAATAAGTTATAGCTAAAGAAGGACTATTAATTTTATAAAAAGTCTTGAAAGCTAAATATTAAAGTAAGAATATTTCTGTCTCTTACCCTTTTTGAAATGAATAGATAGTTTTATGATATGTCCTTTTATTTATATTTAATGTAATTATTCTTGGTTCTTGTCTTACGTTAATAGTATTATATTATTATTATCATCAGGATTTATATCAAAGTCACATAAAAAGTTAGATATATATTTAATAATTAGTTAAATGTATTTCTTAACCACATAACATTGAGGTTTGATTATGAGTAAATAAAGTTACAGGATCGCTTCATAGATTCGATTCAGGTCTCACTCAAATAATATGAAAAGCAAAATATAATATTTTGAAGCAAAAGAATTTTCTTCAGCTTAGGAAATCACTAGAAGTAATATTAACACAGCCATGTTAGTCCAAGGCGATATTACTAATACGAGACAATAGCATCACCGTACTAAGCACCGTTAAGCAATGTAAGCTTAATTCAAAGAAAATGAAAGAACTCGTAAGTATTAATATAAAACAATAGTATTACTTTCATCATAACCCAATTACTTAAAGAGTTGCTTTAGTCCACAAGTTAGTCAACTAAAATAGTTAAGTACATAATAATAGCGTTAACGTTAATTCCCAATCAAATAGTTAAGTACATAAATAGTAGCGTTAACGTTAATTCGCAATCAAATAGTTAAACACATAATAGTAGCGTTCACGTTAATTCCCAATCACATATCTCACTAACCAACATAACGTAAGTGTTTACACCGAACACACTTAACACACATTTATATAATCTGACTGACAGTCACAATCCCATTATAATACTTCACCCCGTCTTCCTCCAGCTGCAAGTTCACCTTCCCCAACTCCAAATGAGACTGATTTGAATGCCCACAACTCGGGTCTTATATACTAAACAATGATGGTGTAGGAACGAATCAGGAGGCGGAGGGTGGTGCCTGCTCCAATCATAGCTCCTCGAGTCGCATAACAGGTGCCTGGTCCACTCACAGCTCCTGGCGTCGATCATACGTCATAGCATCGGTCATCGAGGTAGTTTGCAGGGTCCCCTATGACGCACGCAGGTGTGCAGGTATGCGGGCGAGCTGATTTACCCTCTCGCTTGGTCGCTCGCTAGTCTGCTTCACCGTTTGGGTAGTTTGGCTCCTTCAACTCTAATTCTAACTCTTAAATTAACATACAGGGCTCCGTATGTCAGACCTCCCCCCTAGAAAAGAGTTTAAGGAGTATAGTACATAATATTAAACATAATACATAAATAGATTCACCACCAGATTGGCAACAGCAAGATTATAATGAAGATATAATAAGGATATCACCCAAAGTAGGCAACGTCTCCAGGTACCACATCAGAACATAGCCGGAACGTAGCTGGAGCGTTATTCGAACTGCAAGGCATTATCTCACAGCTGAAGGCTTAAAAGCGCACTACAATAGCATGATATTTACCTCGCTACAAGGGAGAGCTAATTGCCAAAATCCTCTCATTAAATTAAACTTACTGCTGTATGAGGCCAACCTGGTAAATGCAATCGTTGATCCGTGGCAGTGGGTAGGTATCGTTCTTTGTGACAGCATTGACTTGCCTATAGTCCCTACAAAACCTATGGCTCCCGTCTGGCTTTGGCACAAGTATGACCGGACTACTCCACTGGCTGAAGGCCCTAGTGATCAGTTTATTAGATAACATAAAGTCAAGCTCGACCTGCAGTATACTCCTGCATTGTGGCGAGACACGGTAGGGGGATAGTTTAATGGGAGTTGCATCCCCTACATCGATGTCGTGCACGGCCAAAGAAGTGAGCCCTGGAGTATCACGGAACACACTGGGAGACTGAGATAAAACAGAGATTAGTTGGTTCGCTTGATCAGAGGGAAGATGACATGGTTTAGATGGTAATTCCCTCAAAGCCACTGAATTATACTGAAAGTTGGATAGGCTACATGACAAGTCAAAGTCTGCATGGATACCTTCAGGCTCTGGAACAGTCTGTTGCGGGTCAGTAAGAGAACTGAAGACTTCGTCCGCACCAGGCTGTATGGTAGGTTTCAACATATTTATATGGAATACTTGCGTGGGCTTTCTCCTGTCTGGGGTAGTTACTAGATAATCGGCAATGCTCACCCTCCGAATGATCTTATATGGGCCCCTGAACTTGGCAGATAACGGTTGGCCAAAAAGGGGGAGCAGGACCAAAACCTCATCACCGAGCTTAAACTCCCTCTCACAGGCTTTTCTGTCATACCATTTCTTCATGGAGCTTTTAGCCACTGTCAAGTTTTGAGCGGCAAACTCACATGAGGATCTCAGCCTGGTTTTGAAATCTGAAACATACTTGAGGAGGTTGTGGTTCCCCTCCTGGCCAACTAGGCTATCCTGCAATAGTTGCAAAGGACCTCTTACCTGGTGACCGAAAACTAGCTCATTAGGGGAAAAACCCAGGGATTCAGTTGGAACCTCACGAGTAGCAAATAAAAGAAAAGGTACCCCCTTATCCCACTCAACTCCGGTCTCTTTACAATACTTACGTAACATTCCCTTTAATGTCTGATGATATCGTTCGAGAACCCCTTGACTCTCTGGGTGGTAGGTGCTAGACTTTACATGCTCGATACCCAACTCCTTCAGGGACTGCTGGAAAATGTTAGAGGTAAAATTAGTTCCTTGATCACTTTGCACCTCATGGGGGAAACCCATTCTGGTGAAGAATTTGAGCAGTTCCTTGATGACAGTTGGAGCAGAGGTAGTCCTTAAGGGTATAGCCTCTGGGTAGCGAGTTGCCATGTCCATGATAGTTAATAAATAAATGTTACCTTGGGAAGTCTTAGGCAATGGGCCTACAATGTCCACTACCACCCGAGTAAAAGGATTCTCGAAAACGGGCAAGGGCACCAGAGGATGTACAGGCACCTTCTGATTGGGTTTTCCGGTCATCTGGCAAGTGTGACACACTCTACAAAACTCCACTACATCTGCACGCATTCCTGGCCAGTAAAAGTGGGCTCTGATTCTGTCTAGAGTTTTTCTCACACCTAGGTGTCCTGCCAATGGTATACAATGTGCCATTTCCATGATATCTCTACGACAAGGTTTGGGGACTACTACTTGATGGACGTCCCAAGCCCCGTCATCGATTGGTCTGTGTGGCGGTCTCCATCTTCGCCACAATACTCCTCCTTTGAGGTAGAAACATTCACCACCCTCCTTCTCACATTCCTCTTCACTCACGGACCTGGCAGCTAACTCCTTGCATTCACGATCATCTCTCTGTAGCTCTACCAGGCCACTAGGACAATTTGGAGGGGTTTCATGGTCATCGTTAGGGTCAAGATGAGCCATAAAGGTGTCAGATAAATCCACCTCAGTCACATCATCAGGCACAGTTGGAGCATCATTCACACTCTCATCATCCCTTTCATCAACTCTTACATTCGGTACATTTCTGTCTGAGGGAACTGCTACTTGAGACATTGAACGTGTGACAGCACACACAGGGAAAACAGTTGGCATCTCCTTTTCGAGCTCACCGGTTAGTGGCTCGTTAACAGGGGAAAGTGACAAAATGGGGTCTGGTCGGACCTTCTCACCTGCTACATCATTCCCCAAAAGGAGTGTTACCCCAGGCACAGGGATATCTTGGGACCTACACAAAGCTATGGTGGCCTCACCCTGTAGTAACTCACATTCAATTTCGCCTTTTACCAAGTATGCATAAAACTGGCCTCCAGCACCTCTCATTACAACTGGTTCGCCAGGTGGGCACTCAGTGTAAGGATTCACCATGAGGGTGCTAGTAGAACCTGTGTCTCTCAGAATTTTTACCTCATGCATACAACCATTTAATCTCACGTTGCCAGATGAAATAAAGGGACGGTAACTGTCCTGCACTGATGGTGAAATTATTATTGGCTTAACCCTAGTGGGTTGCACCACACATGCTACTACACCCCTGTCTAGATGATTTACGTTAGCTGCTAGGTACTCCTTCTGTCGGGAGTCCTGCATTAAAGGAACTTTTGGTGCTAGGTACTCCTGTCGGGAGTCCTGCATTAAAGGAATTTTTGGTGCTAGGTACTCCTTCTGTCGGGAGTCCTGCATTAAAGGCACATATGGAGTTTGAGATACGGCGGCAACTGTCTGCCCCGATCTCTCGGTTTTCTCCTTGGACCAGCACTGATAAGCTAGGTGGCCCCTCATGCCACAAAAAGTACATACTTTAGGGGATATGGGAACGTTCCCTCTGAGCATTACTATTTATTTGGGCCCCACCTCTGTTACCATTGCCCTGAGTCGCATTTTTAGTTGGGGGAACAATTCTATTTTGGCTAGCTGGGGAAGACGTTATAGGCTTGTGACTGGGTCTGTCAGATTTGTGATTGGGATACTTAAAATTAGAACTAGAATTATCGTAGGGCTTCTTTCCACGAAATTTGTTGTTGAACACGTATGTGTCAGCCATGTCAGCGGCGTCAGCAAGACAATCTACCTTTTTCCCCTTTAAATGATAGGATACAGAAGAATCAATTTTCCATAGGAAATTTTCGAACAGGACCAACTCCTTCAGATCGTTGTAGCTTGTGACTTTCTTACTCTTGACCCAATGATTGAAAGTTTTAGTCATGGTCCTGGCAAATACCTTATGGGTTTCTTCTACTTTCTTCTGGTTTTTACGGAAAGATTGCCTGTAAGCCTCAGGCTGCAATTGATAGGCTTTTAGGATAGCTTCTTTGAGATTGTCATAATCCTGCCTAACTTCTGCTACTTCTGACAAATACGTGGCTCGAGCCTGCCCTGTCAAAACAGTTTGTAACATAAAAGGCCATTGATCTCTTGTCCACTTCATACCTCCAGCAACTTCCTCAAACAAAACAAAGAAATCCTGCACATTATCCTCAGTGAAAGGTGGAATGACACTAGTCATAGTCAATCCCAGAGGGGGAGCAATTAAGGGAGCATTTGTCTTGACATTTAGTTGAGCCGTTTGATATTGATATTGATAATGTTCGGTCTTTATTCTGGCTTCTTCGATATTTATTCTGGCTAGTTCTAAGTCGGTGTTTGCTTTTATTCTGGCTAGTTCTAATATTTGATCACCGGTCAAACCAGGTGGCAATTGTTCAAGTTGGCTAGGTTTACTAGGGATCCCACCAACTGCTCCGTCACCCTCCCCGCCTTCTACAGGGAACAGGTGGGTTTTTATGGTCTGAGCCACCTCTACTTTAGACATGTTTGAGACAGTTAATTGGAGATGTGAGGCAAGCACTTTCAGTTCGGATTTTGACAGACAGTCAATATCAGGGGATGTGGGTTCTGATTCTATGAAAACTCGAGCATCTTCTTCATTAATTAGTTGAGGCATGATTAATATTTGATTTTTAAGTAGTGAAACTGTATGAAACGAATCCTGGCAAGGTCGCCACTCTTCTGTTACGTATCTTGATCCTCAAGTGGTTAACTTGATGAATCTAGATAGCACAGAGATATATAATAAGGTATCAGTCAGCTGAAGGCAAAACAAAAGTAAAATCTAATAAAATAACTTCCTGTTGTTGCTTCCTTTCCTTTTGGATCTTAGGACTTAGTCGTATTCTTAAAAACCCATACCTTCCTTTAACTTTCCTTTCCCTTCCAAGGAATTTTCTTTCCCTTCGGTATTCTTAAAGAATTCCTTGGAAGGAATTTTTTTCGGAAGTGTTGGTAGCTCTGTTCCACAGGCGAAGCTAGGCGCGTACCAGTTGGTATGCCTGAACTCCCTGAAGTAGTAAACAAACCTTGTCAAACAAACGTTTCCAAGGGTTGACTTGCATTATTGTTGCCCAAAACATGATTTAGACCACAAATATTGTCTTCAAAGCATATTATGTTGACTTGCACAAACACAAGAATGAATTGTCAACATGATATTAATAAATACAGGATCCTAGCTCTAAATCGCGCATGTACACCAACAAGCCATATTTTGTTGTAGTATTTAGACCTAGCCTATAGGCTATTATCCAAGAATATAATTACATATAAACTGATATGATAAGAAACAGGGATGGAGATAAATTAGATTAGCCAAATGTAGTGCGAATTAGTGTACCGTATATCAAGCATGAGACCTTTTCAATTACAAGGTCAAGTCTTCCATTTCTGACCAAAACTTAACAACTAGGCTATAGGAATCGCACAATAACCCACTATTGAGAAGTATTTACCTTCAAAGTTCAATACACATTATAGCCTGACATATTCTGGTGTGCTGAGTTCAAATACTAACTTGAACTTCTGTAGGCCTAGCCTATATATTATATAGGCCTAGGCTAGATTTGTTTTCTATTCAGTGAACAAAAAATAAAAGCTAGGCTATATTTGATCTGGCCCAATTTGGTAAAAATTGCAATTCATGGCCCATAGTAGATTTACTATGCTATTGAAACTAGTTTTTTTCAATGTTTATATTTAGGCTACCGATATTTATTTATTAATTATCTAATTTGACCGTTTTTTATTTTTATACATTATTTTGGGCAAGAATGTAGTTACCGGGTGTACCGGCAGTACCGCCCACCTTGTTTACACTATGCGGATGCCTTTGGATATAAAAATACATTAGCCTAACCAAACAACCTAACCTTACTGTTTTGGTAAGATGATCCTCAGGGTATTAGAGTGTTGAGCCTATAATTGGGCTTTGTAATTGATTTGGGGTTGTGTGGGACAGGGATCTGCCTTGCTTAGGCCAATCGTCTTTCTGCAGACTCCCATTTTCTTATGTTCTTATGTTCTAACCTAACCTAGTATTCATGCAGTAATGACGGGGGCAAATACCAGAAAATATAGCGTCGATATGGATGGGAACGTAAGTGCGAGCGCACAACATGACATTCTTCCCTATTTTGGTAAGGGTTGTGTTAGCGGGCGTACCGCCCGCTTTGTTTACATATTAGCACACTCCCAGTTAAATTCACGTCTAATTTGACTGCTGTTATTTGCCCCTGGCAATATACTGTATATGATGATGACAATGTCATGGGGGGTGAGGGGACATAGCACCCCTCAAACCATTATTGTATCCCACGGCCAGGTGTTGGGTAAATTGTTTTGCCGTGGGATACAATAATGGTTTGAGGGGGGCTCACCCCCCATCATCCCCATGACTTGTTGTCATTATCATACATATTACCAGCAGGGGCAAATAACAGCAATGAAATTAGACGCGAATGTAACTGCGAGCGTACGACTGTAAACAAATTGGACAGTACGCCCGCTAACACAACCCTTACCATTATTTGTTATTTGCCCTTCTGCAAACAATATATACTGTATATTGATGACAATAATTCCTGGGAAGGTGAGGCTCCCCTCAACCTAAGAAGCGGACATAATAGAAGTAAACTTAACGGTCATGGCCCAGAGCGTGCAAATCGACGCGGAAGGTTGCTTGGATAATACTGAACCTTTAAATAAGATTCTTCCAATTTTTAAATTGATTTTTGTTCTTGGGTAATCTGAATAAAAGATGAATCACCAATAGTTATGATTTAGGCATCAATAAGAACATAAGAACATAATGTTCTTGAGTAGGTTATTAATCATATTAGCTATCCATTAGTATAGTTTTGAAGATTGGGTGATATTCTTATGTTCTTTACTCCCCTCAAAGGCTAGGCTATCATATAGTTTGGCAAAGGCTAGGTTATCATGTAGTTAGGCAAATATCTTTGTAAGGCCTCGCCCAATTTCTTACCGATTACTCACATACACCAGTGGCTTGCACTATTTGTTTCACTAACTGGCCTTCCTTGTGCAGCCCAATATAATGTGCAATTAGATCCTGTGTCACGTTCTTTCGCTGACCCGTACACACTAAAAACTGACGGGGACTTGTCCACCACTGCCATACTGATCATGATAATGACTGATACCGATCCACCCACCACAGCTGCTGGAAGCACTGATGTTCCAACACTGTATGTACTGTATGTAATAATACCATAATTATTCCTAACCTTCAAGACTAGAGAATACTAAGGATGTAAAGTAAATTCAGACAGAAAATCCACAAATTTTATTTGAAACAGTGTGCGGGGGACTCTGGTGACTAGTGGGGTTTTCCTTACAAACATTGAGTAGGCTATATTTGACTATTATTGCTTTGCTGATTCAGTCCTTTCAATGCATTAATATTGTGCACAGTGTGACTACATTTTGACACATGTTAATGTAATAAGTTTGAAAATTCAGGTTTTGAGGCTTGCCAGGGATCAAGAACAATCCCAAGTTTTCAACAAAATCTCATACCATACTGTATACAGCCCAAAATAAGTAGCCACATTTTTTCATTAGCAATTTTGGGCTCTAATCTTATACATTTTCTTTTAGCCTACCAGACTTTTAGCAACTACCAATGTTAGTAAGTTAGCCTATACACTCGGCATAATCAAACGCTGTATATTAGCATAGCCTAGGCCTATCTTAGGTTCTCAGGTTAAGTTTAAGTTTGGATATTTAAAGAAAGTAGAGGGATTAGGCTAGGATATACTGTAATGAAAAATTAGGGTAGCCTATAATTGTACTCACAACCAATAGTATTGAATAGGCTAGTGTTTACAAATATGTTTTTCAAGGGATTTTGTTTTGATTAGGCTAATATGATGACAATATTCAAGCAGACACTGCGGCAATATTAGCACGCTCTATGCGTCCGATTTTGCCACTTTTTTCTGAAATCCCTCTGTGAGTGGTTATTTGCCTCCTGCTGGCATTATATATGAATATGATGATGACAATTATGTCCACCAAACACTGTCAAATTAAAAATAAACGCAGAGAGCGTGCAAACTGTGCTGTAGTCTCCTTGAACTGTAGTTAAGATACCCGGTAGCTACCGAATAATCTAAAAACACGCTCCCTGATAGTGTACAAGGCTATGAAAATCAGGGAAAATATTATAGTGAAAAGGTAACTCGGACTTTCTATAACATAAAGTAATAAAGGTAAGGATGTAGTATTCGAGGAATTTCGAGCTTATCGCCTGCCTTGTTTACACTACTCCCACGCTCGCGATCACGTTTCCGTCTATATTGACTGCCGTGGGATACAACATTAGGTTGAGGGCCCCCCTCACTCCCCCATGACTTATTGTCATTATCATATATAGGCATTTTGCCAGCAGGGGGCAAATTACTTAAAAAAAAGTCAAAAGTCGTGAATCGTGAAGGATGTATCCGGGTGTACAGTCGTCATATTTACATAGGTAGTGCGCTCGTGGGTACGTTCCCGTCTATTTTAACGGTTATTTTCCCCCTGCTGGCAATATAATATATGATGATAACAACATGTAATGGGGGGGGGGGGGGGGGTGAGGACCCCGTCAACCTATTATTGAATCCTGCGGCAGTCAAAATAGACTGGAACATGATCGCGAGCGTTCACTGCTGCCGCCGTTCGGCGTAGTGTAAACCAAGGCAGGCGCCATGTAGTATGTCCAAATACTACATCCTTCCCATAGGCCTAATAAATTCACAACATTTTAAAATCCAGATAGCCTATCTGAGGTGAGCCAATTCTGACAAAATCTAACAAATGTTGGCTTGAACATTATGATGGGCTAGCCTAGAGGGACAGAGACTAGCCTAGGTTAGTTTATTCAGTGGGGATGTAGCCTAAGAAAAAAAAATTAGGCCTACAATCCTGTATGAGTCGTGAAATTCATAAGAAAAATAGATTAGCCTGGGCTAGGCTAGCTTACATGATGATGTAGCCTACTGTAGGCTGAGCCTAGGCCTAGCCGCCTAGCCTAACCCAATATGTGGTACTGGTAAGGTAGGCTAAATTAGTATATAAGATGATTGACCACTATTACTGTTAGCCCACAAATTTATATTAATATTACAGTATATGTCTAGCTATTTTTAGTTATGTAAAGTATGGTATTACTGGGAATTGTTGATAGCGTATCTCTGTCAAGCCTCAAACCTGGTAATGTTGACACTTATTGCATTAACACGTGCCAAAATATAGTCACACCGTGCACAAAATTGATGCTTTGAAAGGGCTACATCAGTAAACCAATGAAAATCAATAATAATCGAAATATGTATAAGATGAGGAATAGGCTATCAGCTGGCAGCCCGAAATTGCCCGAATCGTCCGCACGCGAATTCACGCCGAGATCAGGTGGTCTTCTAAAACGTTTAATAATATTACTTTATTTTCAATATCGTGCATTATATCATGTTAATAAAATTACATAGTGGTCAAATCCATTATTTAGTCACACTGACTCCAATTATATAAGAATGTTATGAACAAAATGACGAAGGGAAAACTGAAGACCTGCCTAGTGAGAGTCCTTCAAATTCCAATATTTTCCCCTGTTTAAGGGAAATTTTTCCCTACCCAAGGGAAAGGAACGGGAAGGATTTTTTAAGAATACCAAATCGAAAGAAAATTCCTTCCTTTCATTTTCGAAGGGAAAGAATTGTTTAAGAATACGGCTCTTAGTATCCTTTATTGACTGATACTCTTTAATTATGAAAAATACTGAAACTAATTAAAGTCATGTAGTATTTATAAAGAATTATTATTTAACCGAAGCTTAGTAGGCTATGGTTATGAACCGAATAAGTTATAGCTAAAGAAGGACTATTAATTTTATAAAAAGTCTTGAAAGATAAATATTAAAGTAAGAATATTTCTGTCTCTTACCCTTTTTGAAATGAATAGATAGTTTTATGATATGTCCTTTTATTTATATTTAATGTAATTATTCTTGGTTCTTGTCTTACGTTAATAGTATTATTATTATTATCATCAGGATTTATATCAAAGTCACATAAAAAGTTAGATATATATTTAATAATTAGTTAAATGTATTTCTTAACCACATAACATTGAGGTTTGATTATGAGTAAATAAAGTTACAGGATCGCTTCATAGATTCGATTCAGGTCTCACTCAAATAATATGAAAAGCAAAATATAATATTTTGAAGCAAAAGAATTTTCTTCAGCTTAGGAAATCACTAGAAGTAATATTAACACAGCCATGTTAGTCCAAGGCGATATTACTAATACGAGACAATAGCATCACCGTACTAAGCACCGTTAAGCAATGTAAGCTTAATTCAAAGAAAATGAAAGAACTCGTAAGTATTAATATAAAACAATAGTATTACTTTCATCATAACCCAATTACTTAAAGAGTTGCTTTAGTCCACAAGTTAGTCAACTAAAATAGTTAAGTACATAATAATAGCGTTAACGTTAATTCCCAATCAAATAGTTAAGTACATAAATAGTAGCGTTAACGTTAATTCGCAATCAAATAGTTAAACGCATAATAGTAGCGTTCACGTTAATTCCCAATCACATATCTCACTAACCAACATAACGTAAGTGTTTACACCGAACACACTTAACACATTTATATAATCTGACTGACAGTCACAATCCCATTATAATACTTCACCCCGTCTTCCTCCAGCTGCAAGTTCACCTTCCCCAACTCCAAATGAGACTGATTTGAATGCCCACAACTCGGGTCTTATATACTAAACAATGATGGTGTAGGAACGAATCAGGAGGCGGAGGGTGGTGCCTGCTCCAATCATAGCTCCTCGAGTCGCATAACAGGTGCCTGGTCCACTCACAGCTCCTGGCGTCGATCATACGTCATAGCATCGGTCATCGAGGTAGTTTGCAGGGTCCCCTATGACGCACGCAGGTGTGCAGGTATGCGGGCGAGCTGATTTACCCTCTCGCTTGGTCGCTCGCTAGTCTGCTTCACCGTTTGGGTAGTTTGGCTCCTTCAACTCTAATTCTAACTCTTAAATTAACATACAGTGCTCCGTATGTCAGAATATATATATATATATATATATATATAAGCAAACTGTTTACTTGTTACGATACTGAAACAGGTCACAAATCAGTTAGTTTGAGTGTTGCAAGGAACATATATTTCAGTACTAACATTAATATTCCTATGCCAACTTGGAATATATATTAGAGTATATCGTTCTAACTGCTCCGTGAACATTGTATTTAGCTTAGGAAGGGTCCTACATAATCACACGGTAATTGACAGTAGTTTGACTGTAAAGTATTTAATCCACGCTGTTCCTCAATTTCAATGAAATCAACTGTGTGTAGTCCATGTAGAATAATATTAAAGGTAGTCTTCTGATATAGCAGGATCAAGAACACCTTCTTAATACTAGGTGATGAGACATTGACCACGAACAACTCTTCTATGCGAGTGCTATAAAAATAATCGATATTATTTCACGTCTCTCTCTCTCTCTCTCTGATATATAAATATGCAAATAGTTAAGGTAGGGGGCGGAGTTAGCTAGCATAACGGTGTTATACTACACCGATATCAAACACACTCATCAAAATAATATTAGTTTAGATGGAGCACAATGAGAAAGGGAAAAGGGAAACGAAGAAAGAAGGAAGATAAGGAGAGAATATGGAAGGAGGTAGGGTAAAGGTTAATCTATACCTTACCTTACCTTAGGTTGTGTTCGCCACTCTCCTAGCAGCACCGAGGAGCGCGTCGCCCCTCGTTGCGGGTTGTGATTTGGTGCAGCAGACTGTTTGAAGAGACAGCCCGCTCCCTTGATAAGATGGGCTCGTCTGGCACTTTTTGCAGTTCGACATCGAGGGCTCTCTTGAAGTTGTCTAAAGAGACGCCCCTCATGTCTATTACTCGCCGTGGGAGTTTGTTGAAGAGACGTGGGCCTCTGTGTGATAACCAGCCCTCTCGCCGAGAGCCCATAGCACCCCTGTTATTCATCCGGGGGATATTGCATTCCCAGCCTCTCCTATCACTGAATTTCATGACTATCGGAGTATGTAGGTTTGGTACTATAAACCTTTTTATTTTTATTACCTTTTTATTTTTTTACTAAAAAAATAATAAAAAATAAAATAAAAACACGATTTTCCACATATTAGGTAACGTTCTCTTCTACGTTCCAGCGAGTACAGGTTCAGTGCTCTTAACCCTCCTCTAGCGGGTGCTCTGTGGCCGTTTTGGGCCTTTCTGGGCCGTTCTGACTGCTATATCAACCATCAGTATGAAAGGAACTGTATTGCGCCGAAAACTAGGTGGAAATCGCTACACAATGACGCCACATACAGCTACGTAGCACTCGTGGAGCACTGACAGTGTTACCTCGAAGATGGAAGTTTAGCAGATTTTGCTACCTTGCTCACTTTTAGCGAACTATTGGTTACACTGTCATCCTCACGCGCGGTGGGGGAACTGGAGTTAGTGTGGGCCAGGAGGCCACAGATGTCGGACGTATGGATCATTACTATCCCACCCATTTTCACTCGATTTCCACCCTTTTTTCACCCGTTTTTTGCCAGTTTTTTCAACACGACTTAAGTGGTGAGCCGCTTTTTAAGGGTTAAACGATCCCAATAGTGTAGCTGTTTTACCGAACTTATATCCGTTCTTTGTACACTCTCTAAGTCATTTATTTGTTAGTAGTCTTGGCAAATCCAATGTCAAGGCTATTAACCTAATTGCAATGACGACTTGTCTATTTTGACTGCTATGTCGTCATTCCAACCGCGGTTAAAAAGAAAACGTCTAGAGTCTACTCCTTATCTTGCTCTAGGAGACGTTGTACATTAACCAAAACTACCACCGAAGGTGAAAAAAGCATAGAAGAGAAGAAAAAGGGGTTTACCTTAGTTACCGCTCAAGGCCCATCCCGTATTCCGTCATGCGCAGATCCCTGTCGAACGTGCGCATGAGCGACCCTCTCTTGTCATCATTTTTTCACGCGTTGCCATTGTTGAGTCCGCTTTTGTTGTGCTCCTTCAATTCACCCTGTTTTAGGTTCGTTTCGGCTTTTCTGGCCTTCTTTTTGTTAGACAGATGTTACGTGATCTAGGGCACACGTAAATGGGCTCCTCAGTGTGTTTAATGGAGACGCGTGTGGAAATAGCTACCGAAGGTACGGGGGCGCCTGGTGTTCCTCGTGTGTGTTTTTCATTTCTTTCTCTTTTCATATTCTTTTTTCCTGTTAGTCTGGGCATAGTTTAGCTTTTAGCTTATTTTAGCCTAGCTTGTTTCTCATTCAGGACTTGCTATGCCCCTATGAGTTTTCATTTTTTCATAGCCTAGGTGTACAGTTGGTTCACAATCTGAGATTTCGTGGTGGCGGTGCTGTTTGTAGGGTTTGTGTCGGCCGCATTATTAGCGTTATTCCCGAGTCCCCCCTTTCGAGCCTTCACTGTGTCTCAAGGGCCTGGGCGCTTGGTGGTTCGTGATATCCAGGGGTACCCCACGGGGGCCCCTCCCTCACACCACAGGGTTTTTCGCCCCTGACACATTCTCTCCTCAAGGCTAGGCCACCCTTTTTCTCGCCAGTTTCATTTACTGGTTTTTGTTTTCCCTTCCTGTTTTCACCTCCATCCTTTCATAGCCTTTTGCCCAATCCTGGGGTACCCCACGGGGGCCCCTGTTTGTGCCAAACCACCCTTCCTGCCACTTCTCCTCATGGGCTTTGCTCTATCTCTGTGGGTTGGGTGGTTCCTGGGGGATGTGCCTCCTCTCCCCTGGTGTGTCTTCCTTGCCTCTCCCTTGACCGGTTGAGTCAGGATATTATCAAGGAAGACACTGCTCAGCTTGATGGCCATCGTCGCTTGGAGTTCATAAGGAGATGACGCTTTTTTCTGGGCCTCTTTTGGTATTCCCTAGACGCTCCTCTCGCTTTTTCGGCGCCGAACCATATCGGCCGGTCCCGCAAATTTGCGGAGTGCTCGATTCGGTCCTCTGGGACGTTTCGGCTCCCCGCAAATTTGCGGAGATCGCTGGGGGGTCTCGCGGAGATGCGGGAGGGTTGTGTCGGTACGGTTATGCCTCCATTGGCCCGCAAATTTGCGGTTATAGTTGGTTTTCACTGTTGACCTTGTTTGTGTCATATTGTTGCCTGATACTAAATTGGTGTTTGCACTTTCCTGGTGTTATGGACCCTGCATGTGAGGTGTTGAGTGGTGGTTAACACTTTCTCCATCTTTGCAGGTTCTGCTTGTGCTCTTCCGCCTCACCCGCCCTCCTCACCTCCCTCGGTGCTCCCGGTTTAGAGTGAGTACGACTTCCAGTTTGCATGTGTGTTCCTGTTTACCCATGCTCATTCCCTGGTTTTTATTGGACATTATCTTCACTTACTCCGTCAACGTGCTGCTTATGGTGTGTGTTCTTCCGTTGCAGGTGGGATGCCTTGCTTTCGCCAGGGCTGTGGCTCCCTGTGCTTGGAATGCCACAGGTCCTGCTTACGCCACTCTCAATGTGTGTCCTCTACGGCCTACCTCCCTGCTCTGTGTGGCCCGTGTATGGACCTGGTGGATGTGGTGGACCATCACCCTGGTTCCTCTGACGCGGCAGTGGCCTCTGCATCCCTTCAGTCTGTGTGGGCGGTGGTCTCCCACCACATTAGGACTGTGGGCCACCGTTCCCCGGCCTTTGTTGACGACCGGATCCGCGTCGCCCTGGGCATCCCTGACCCGTCTGGAGGCCGTTTACCTGGCCCTCTCCCTGCTCAGGCCCTCCTCCCTGAGTCCCGTGGTTGGTCGTCACATCGTCGGGAGGATCCCCAGCTCCGTCCACGCTCTCGCTCTCCTCGTCGCCCGTCCTCTACTGCCCCTCATCGTCCTCCTGATCACCTTGACTCCGCCCGTCGCCCTCGTCATGGTTCTCGCCCTGAGGCCGGGGTTAGTGTCTCTGCCCCTGTACGCCCTCCCCTGGCCTCTCCGGATAGGGGCTCTACTACCTTCCGCCCGCTTCCCCTGCACAAAAGACGTCCTCTTCATTTGTCCTCTACGCGCGCAGATGTTCATGCTGTAGCTGGCCCTCTGCTCCCTCCTCCTACTCTGTCCAGGGGGGTCCGCCAGGATGTAGTTGCTTCTCCTCCTACTTCTCCTGCTTCGGTGCCTCTTCTTCCTTCACGGTCTCGTCCCAAGGTGGAGGTCCCTCCCTCCTCCGCCTCGGTGTCGGGCCGCCCTGTTCTCTCAGCCCCGGGGATCCTTGCTCTGTTTCCCCCCGCGGCTCCTTCTGACCTCCATTCACCCGGCCAGCCTTCCCACTCCCGTCATCCTGCTCCTCTTCCTTCTTCTATCCCTGATCTTCTATTACCGGCTCCCCGAGGGGGTACCCCGCCGCTTGACTCGGTGGAGTATAGCGAGGTTTCGGGGTCCCCTTTTCTCGGGGGCTGACGTGTCGCTGGAAGAGGGGGATGGTGATGTTTCCCCCTCGGGCATTAGTGATCGGGGACGAGACCCTCGGGGGCGCCACGGCCGTCGTCGCTCGCCTTCTTTGGGCCGCGACGCTGCTGTTTCGTGTCGTGGGTCTCGCTCTCGCTCACGCTCGCCCCTGCGGGCCGAACTATCTTCGGGGGGGTCGCCTCTCTCGGATCGATTTTCGGCTATGCAGGGGTGGGTTGTGTCACACTTCGACGCGCGCTTGGAGGCGATGCAAGATTCCCTCTTATCGCGCTTCTTGGCGGTGACACAACCTCAGCGCCTCACCCAACCTACCCCTGCTTTGGTCCCCCTCCCCTCTGCGGTGGACCACATTCCTTCTCGCCCTGCTTCTCCGCCTGCCCGGTCGTCGGCTAGTACTGCACCTGCCCTGGCTCAGGTGGTTGCCCCTGCTGTCTCCCATGCGGGGGTTCTCCGTCTGCTAGGGCAGGGTCCGCGCTTGCCCCCCATCCAGAAGGCCAAGGTCCCGTCGCGGACTATGCCGCTCCTCTATGGCTCCTTGGCTGTTTGGAAGGGGGTGCAGGCCTCCCACCCGGAGCGTGCTACCGACTTCCCGTCAGATGAGAGGGCCCTACCTACGGACTGGTCGGTCCAAATTAATGATAAGATGCAGTTCAGGGCGATCAGGGTGGATGGTCAGGTGGCCGACGTGGAGGTGCGGGCTTACCCGACGAGGACTGACCTTCAGTACTTTTCGGTGAAGCCCAAGCCCCCGTCTGCTCCTCGGACTAAGCTCTGGTCAGACTTCAGCCGCCAGGACATCCTTCAGGATGTTCAGTCCCTGGCTGTGTTGACGGGACTGTCCTCCTATGGGACGGGTTTGTGCGACGACGGTAAGCCTGGCTTAGCCGTCGTGCTCGATAATCCTCTCCAATAGGCCTGGTTTGCTGAGGCCTTAGAATTCGCCAACCGTTCCGTCGACAGATCTGTTTCAGTCCCTCCCCCGGAGTCGTCACTGCTTTTGCCTCCTCTTGTATCTGTCGGCGGATTGGATGGCAAGTTCTGGTCCTGGATCAGCGCGCCCAAACTTGAAATTTGTGCTATTGCTAACCCGTTCTTCTCCCACCCAGATAAGTCCTCTGTCGACAGGGATTTTACCTTGCGGCAGAGGGTGGCGAACTTATTGTCTTGTCTTTTAGGTTCCCTCCAGACGTCTGTTCACCACCTGAGGCTTATCGAGACGACTGCACCTGGCGATCTTCGCGAGGGTTTGGACCACGTTCGGCGGATCCACCTTCAGCTCGCGGTGTCTTTGGTTCCCGAGCTGAAGGCGGTTTTGTGCGAGGCAACTCGACAACGCCAGACGGTAAGGTCCTCGTTCTGCCGGAAAGCCCCCTTGGATATTCGTCAGGGTTTGTTATACTCTGAGCTATATACATCGGGGCTTTTTGCGCAGGATGCTTGGGAACGCTACGCTTCTCTGTCAGCGGACCCTGCTTACGACACGCAAAGACGCGCTGTGTCGCGACCAGGGTCTTCGCAGTCCCGTCCTTCTGCCGGTCCTCTTCGGGGTGCTGCCGCCAATGCTGCCGCCAAGAAAGGGCGCAGGAAAGGGAAGTTGCCGGCCAGAGCGTCGGTTCCGCCTCGCACTTCTGCTCCTGCTCCCTTTCATCCCCGCCGTGAAGGGGCTGGCCAGCCTTCCACTTCCGGCCGCACTTCGACGGGGTCAGACGCACGACGGACAGGGGATGGGGTGACCCGCCCTTTTCGGCGAGGTGGGGGGGGGGGGTAGAGGTGGTCAACGTGGCTCTTATGACCGCAGGGACCGTACCGGGGGACCCTCCACGTCAAAAAATGTGTAGGTTCTCCAGGTCGGTCTCCTCCTTGTTCTCCTTCTCGCCTCGCAGAAAGGGTCGCTCACCTCATCTCGGGGGCTCCCACAGGTTGTTTTCGCCCTTGCGCCCCTCGGTGGCCGCGAGGGACGTGGGGGCGGAAGATTGCACGGAGGGGTCTCACCTGGAGATGGAAGTCCAGACCCCCACTCAGCTCTTGTCAACGAAGCCGGCCTGTCTCTTCGGAGGTGGCCGACGTGATTACGTCCATGCACGAGCAGGGAATCGTCAAGGAGGTGAAAGCCGGTCAACCGGTTTTCCTCTCCCGTGTTTTTCTGGTACCAAAGAAGGACTGCGACGCGATGCGACCGGTGGTGGATCTGTCGGCCCTCAACGGGCACATCGTGAACACACGGTTTCGGATGCTGACGGTGCACCAGGTACGACTGGCCCTGCGACCTCTGTCGTGGGTGGTGTCGCTGGACCTCAAGGATGCGTATTGGCACGTTCCTATCCATCCTCGTTTCCAGCGATTCTTGGCCGTTCAGACTTCCGATCGTGTGTTCATGTTCGACAGACTTCCCTTCGGTCTCAACATCGCGCCGCGGATCTTCTCGAAACTGGTGAAGCAGGCTCTGGATCCTCTCCTCAGGAGCGGCCTCCAGATCCTGTTTTACTTGGACGACTGGTTGATAGTTTCAGTCACCCTAGAACAGTGCGTCCACGACACCCTCACAGTAGTTCGACACATCACACAGTTAGGGTTCAAAGTCAATATTCCCAAGTCACGCCTGACCCCGTCGCGTGTCGTGACGTGGGTAGGTCTCGAATGGGATCTGTCCAACGCTACGGTAACCCAGAGTCAGCCAAACGCGGTGCAACTTCGCAGGAAGGTCTTCGCCGTGTTGCACTCGGTCTCCCTCACGAGGAGGATCTGGGACTCGTTAGTGGGTTCACTGAATTGGGCTGCTCTGACCATTCCCTTAGGGAGGCTCAGGCTGCGCCGCCTAATACTCATGGGCAACAAGGTGTTTCCGTTGGCCCCTATGGATCGGCTCATGCCGATCCCGCGTACCATTCACAGACACTTAGGACACTGGGTTGCTCGGGGCACGCTCTCTGCGGCTGTGCCCTGGACCGCCCCCCCCCGCCGACGATCTGGGTGGATACAGATGCGTCGAGCGAGGTAGGGTGGGGTTACCAATCCAACCTGGGACATCAACATCACGGCAGATGGGTGGGACACACACACCTACACATCAATGCCCTCGAACTGTTGGTTCCCTTGTTCTTCCTGCGGGACCACGCGCTGGCCCTTCGGGGGCAGTCGGTGGCCTTCCGGATGGACAATCAGACAGCTGTCCACTGTATCCAAAAGCAGGGGTCCTCCAGGTCTTTGACTCTGTTGGGGATCTCCGAGAAGTTGTTCTTCCTCGCGAACCGACACAACATCTCCCTGCACGCCTCCTACCTGCCCGGGACTGCCAACCTATGGGCGGACGCCCTGTCGAGAGGACAGGGCGTTCTTGTAGAATGGGCAATGAAACAGACTGTATTCGACGACCTCGCGGCTTCCTGGGGTGTTCCGGAGGTCGACTTGTTCGCATCGAAGGAGACGCGCAAGTTGCCTCGGTACCTATCCCTCCGGACTCGTACTCCGGAGGGGGGTCCGGACGCTTTCATGGAAGACTGGAGCAGGTGGCAGTCGATATACATATTTCCGCCACCAGACGCACTGTTGATGTGCAAAGTCCTCGCGAGGCTGCGGCTGTACCGCGGCAGAGTCTGGCTCATAGCTCCTCTGTGGCCGGCCCAGGCTTGGTACTCCCAGTTGAAGCGGTGGTGCCCGAGTCCGGTCCCTCTCCCTCTCTCACACTTCCACTTGAGCCAGGTTGGAGACCTACGGACCTCGTTGGCCTTCGCATCGTGGATGTTCGTGAGGCGCGGTGGCTCCCAGTCCACAGACGGGACCTGACTGACTTCCTGAAGCGTTCATGGACGTCTTCGACTTGGGGGACTTACGAGTCCCACTGGAGGTCTTTTACTAGGTGGATACAGGACACTCGCCAGACTGTTAGCTCTCCTTCCCTCGTCCTACACTACTTGTTTCACCTCTTCCGTACACGTCGCTTTCAAGTCAACACTATACGTAACCACTTGTCTGCCATCCGGGAGGTCTTTGAGTCCGTCACTGGGCTGGTCGTTCCGCCGAAGGAGCTGGATTCCTTCATGAAGGCTGCCTTCAGGGAGCGCCCGCCTCCGCGCCAGATCCCTCCTCAGTGGGATCTGGGGCGTGCTCTGGACCTTCTGGCTTCACACACATATACACGGGACACTACACCGGTTCAGTTGCTCGAGCGTACACTCTTCCTTGTCGCTCTGGCCACTGGGGATAGGGTGTTTGAACTAGCTGCCATGTCGCGGTCCCAGGAATGCATGCGATTCTCCCCGTCCTTGAATGTCGTCACGTTAGCCCCCTCCCCTCATTTTGTTGCCAAGAATGAGAGAGAGACCCACGTTTTCAAGCCTTTCACCATCCAGGCTTTAAAGCGTGGGCATACTCACCATGTGTTGTGCCCGGTGCAGGCCTTGCACTCCTATGTTGAGTCTGTGGCTCCGACTTCGGGTACTGCTGTGTGGGTGTCTCCTCGGACTGGTGGGAGGCTCTCGAAGGTACAGATAAGACGCCACATTTGTCGGGTCATTCGTGCCAGTAACCCTGCTTGTCGGGGTTCTGCGCACGATGTGCGGTCCTTTGCTGCCTCCTTACGGTTCCTGCAGACTCGTTCGTTGCCTGACGTCGCCTCGGCGGGTATGTGGTCTTCTGTCCATACCTTCGTCTCCTCCTACCTCTCCATGTCCATTGTTAGACCCCCTCGGCCTGTGATAGCTCTCGGGAGTCGTGTTTCCTAGAGCCCTAGCGAAGTTGCCTGGTCTTCCCCCCTTGTCACTCTTTCTTTTACTTTGTTTTCTTTGAAAAGGGGGGGGGGGGGAGTACGGGTTTGCAACACTGGATTGCAAGTTTGGGATTATGTTATATGTATACAGTACATAAGTGTTTTTTGCCAACTTGAAAATTGTGTTTTATTTTTGTGTTCCATGTTTTTGTTCATTTTGGAAGAAAAGGGATTTTGTGTACAGTACTTTTTGGTTTAAGACGAGTCTATGGTTTTGCATTACTATGAATGACGGGCACGTGTTAAAACTGCTCTTTTTAGCTACTCCTCAGTTTTTCACTCTTATTAAACTCTCTTGTTTAACTTGTGTTTCTTTGTCATTCATAATTTTGTCTTATGCATTGTTTTTTTTGGTATGTTGGGCTTGGATGTCCTCCTCCTATTTGTTATGCAGCCTTGACGTTGGATTTGCCAAGACTACTAACAAATTGGGAGGTTTGACGTACCTCCCAACCTACCAAATAGGAAAACCTACTATTTGGTAGTAGTCTTGGAAAATCCAACGTACATAATACCCTCCCTCACGCCGGACCCCTGCCCATCCGCGTTCTTCTGCTGACGTGAGATGTGATGACAAGAGAGGGTCGCTCATGCGCACGTTCGACAGGGATCTGCGCATGACGGAATACGGGATGGGCCTTGAGCGGTAACTAAGGTAAACCCCTTTTTCTTCTCTTCTATGCTTTTTTCACCTTCGGTGGTAGTTTTGGTTAATGTACAACGTCTCCTAGAGCAAGATAAGGAGTAGACTCTAGACGTTTTCTTTTTAACCGCGGTTGGAATGACGACATAGCAGTCAAAATAGACAAGTCGTCATTGTAATTAGGTTAATAGCCTTGACGTTGGATTTTCCAAGACTACTACCAAATAGTAGGTTTTCCTATTTGGTAGGTTGGGAGGTACGTCAAACCTCCCAATTTCACCTGCTTTGTATGGGGATGTTAATACGCTACAGTATTCAAGCCGCGGTAGCACTAGAGATTTGAAGAGCGTTATCATAGGTAATTCACCGCATGTTTTAAATGTACGCAGAATCCAAACCGTTAAACGTTTCGCAGCCGCAACTTTGACCTGGTTATGTTCTTTGAAACATATTTTCAGATATTAACACCCCAAGGTCTTTCACACTGTCTTTCCGTTCTATTATGTGGTTAGATTCTGTTAGGTAGTTTGTGATCACTTTAACGCCATTATTTTCTCCGTACCTTATTAACCCGTTGAGCCCCGGCTAGTTATAATATTTTGTTCACCCCAGTCCCAAGCCATTTTCACTTATTTTTTTTGTTTGCTAAAATGGAAGACAAGGATGAGAAATGAAAAAAAAAAAAAAAAAAAAAAATCACCTCCGACATTTTTTTTTGGGGGGGGGGGAAGCTTCAAAAAAATTTGTTGAGCCAAAATGGAAGAGAATGGTGAGAAATGAACACACAAATAAAAAAAAAAACTCATTTCGGTCATTTGGGGGGGGGGGTTTCAATAGTTCGTCTCCCCCGCATGACCACCCGCCCGGGAGCACTAGGGTAAAAACTGAGTATGGCATTGTACGGCATACATCCTAAGGAGTATCTCACATAAATCTCAAGCCTCTAGCTCCCATACGACCGGAGTAATGAAGGTTCAAAGTGGCGGTAAACTAGGGGTGTAAACTATCCCCACTAAGCCCACCACCACCAGCCGCGCGGCTGTCTCGGCCCGCTCACACCTACTGGCCCGGCTCCCCCACACACTACGGTACCTCCCCCTCCTATTCTCCCGCCATTTCCTACCTTACGAGCCACGTAAGTATTTTTTATATGTCGGACGCACGTGATGCGTTGCTGGGAGTTGGTGATCAAAGACTGCCGACGCAACACGTGCGACGCTGGGTCTCAACGGGTTAATTGGAATTTTTCTTCATTGAATTGCATGTTGTTTTCCCTGGTCCGCTGGAACACTACATTCATGTCTTCCTGCAGCTGGCCCGTGTCCTCTTGTGTGTTTACTATCTTGCTTAGTTTTGTGTCATCCGCAAAAGACGACACCGTACTGTGTCTTGTGTTGGTATCTATGTCGCAAATTAGAATGAGGAACAGAAGGGGTGCTAGCACTGTTCCTTGGGGCACTGAGCTTTTTACATCCGAAGGCTCAGATGTGACTTGGTTTACTGCTACCGATTGTTTCCGGTTTACGAGGAAATTATATATCCACCGTCCGATTTTCCCCGTTAACCTTTTGCTTTTAATTTGTGGGCTATTATACCATGGTCACATTTATCAAATGCCTTAGCAAAATCGGTGTAGATGACATCAACATTTTTCTTTTCCTCTAGCGCTTTAAGAGTTTTGTTATAATGTTCCAAAAGTTGTGAGAGACATGATCTTCCCGCTCTGAACCCATGTTGACCGGTGTTGTGTAGTTCATTTGCCTCCATGAAAGCTGAGATTTTGCTAAGCAGGACTCGCTCGAAAACTTTAATGATGTGGGAGGTTAGAGCTACCGGGTGGTAGTTTTTTGGTAGTGCTTTACTCCCTCCTTTATGCAGTGGGGCAATTATTGCGTTTTTTAAGCTATCTGGTATTTCACCAGTGTCTAGACTCCTTCTCCACATTATAGCCAGGGGTTTTGAGAGGTTTTCCTTACATTTCTTCATTAGGATCGAATTCCATGAGTCCGGGCCTGGTGCCGAGTGGGATGACATGTTGGAAATGGCCTCTTCTATGTCTTTTGGACCGAAATCAATATCCAGCGGGGCTTCCGTGGGGGAGGTTTCCATGAAAAATATATTTTGGTCTCTGATGGCTTTTGTTTCATCAGGCTCACTGAAGGCCATTTCATACTGCCGGCGTAAGAGTTCGCTCATTTCCTTTTTGTCCCCTGTGAATGACCCATCCCCTTTGCTTAGTGGGCCGATGTTTGATGCTGATTTAGCCTTTAATTTGGCATATGAAAAGAAGTACTTGGAATTTTCCTTTATACCTGCAATAGCTTTCCTCTCTTCTTCCATATGTTGTAGTTCATATGATATTCTTAGCCTATGTTCAATTTCCACAATTTCTCTATCTATTTTGGCCTTTTGCCTATCCTGTAGATTTTGATGTGTGCATCGTTGTGCGAGTAATTTCTTCTTCTGTACAGCTTCCTTCTTTCCCGATCTTGTTTGCTTCTTCGTCTTGTTTGTCTTTCAGGTATGTGGTGGCTACAGATTTGGGTAATGGTTTCTGTTATTAGGACAAGACATTCTGCAGGTGTCAGGTTATTCATTAAATCTTCCCAGTCTATTTCCTCCATTTCTTGATTTACCTCTTCCCACCTAATATTTTTGTTATTGAAGTTAAATTTACTGAAAGGGCCGGTTCTTGGTCTCGATTCTGAGGTTGTCTGAACACTTGCTAAGGTTGTTTTGATCTCAATTAATTTATGATCTGAGTATGTTGTGTCCGATATGTTTATGCTGTGTACTAGAGAGTCATTGTTAGTGAAGACAAGGTCTAAGATATTGTTTTCCCGTGTGGGTTCGGCAATATGCTGGTTAAGACTAAAATAGTCGCAAAGTGTAAAAAGCTCTCTCGGATTTGCTTCCATGGTGTTATTTGCCACTACTTGGTTTTCTACTTGTCTCCATTTAATGTTTGGTAGGTTAAAGTCTCCTAGCCACATAATATTTGGTGTTGGGTTCCCCAGTGCTTCCACTTCTGTTTTTATTTTGTTGAGCTGGGTTTTGAATTCTTCTAGGGATGAGTCCGGAGGCCTGTATGTTACAATAACTGCTAAATTTATGGATTCTATTTTAACTCCCAGTATTTCCACCACTTCATTACTGTTACTTAGGAATTCAGTACATATCAGCGAGTCGTGGATGTACAAGGCTACACCTCCACGTGTTCTATGCGTTTTGCCCGCTCTGTGTAGGTTATAACCAGGAATCCATACTTCACTATCCTCTTGATCTTTAATGCGAGTTTCTGTGAGAGCCGCAAATATAGCGTTTCCTTCTTCTAGCAGGCCCCTAATAAATGGTACTTTGTTTGTGGTTCTGTTTTTTAGGCCTTGGATATTTGCAAACAAGAGTGGGGAGAGATTTTTTGGAGAACTATGTGTTTCTAATAGTCTTCGGGAGGTACTCGCCACTCTTGGGTGGCCAGGAGGTGCTCTAGGTGCTCTTCCATCTCCGTCAATCTCCTCATCTTCATCTGCCAGTTCTCTCCTTGCCTTCTTCCTCTGTCTCGTCCTCGCAAAGCTGGAGAGTTTTTTGGGTTGCCAGTACCATTTGTGATGTTACTTGCATACCTCCATGTACCTCTAATATGAAAATCGTGGCAGTTAGTATTATAGCAGGTCTTTTCTTTCAGTGACGACTTGCAGATGGTTGGGTGGTGGTATCTGCATTTTCCATCACTTATTAGTCTGTTGCAAATTTGTGGGTGGGCAAATCTGCATTTTCCTCTAATATCACCGTTTTGCCCAAAATAGCACCGTCTTTTCAGGTAATATCTGCATATTGGTGAAGGTGACTGAGAGCTGTTATGTGGTGAGCTACGCTGCGGGGCTAGTTGGGTCTGGGAGGGGGAGGTCTGGTAGTTGGGGGAATCGATAGTCCGAGGCGGCGGTGACAGATCTACATATTTCTCAGAGAGACGGGCAAAAGGGTGGAAAGGGACTTATGGCCGGGACTGTACATCCAATAATATATCGGACTGATGGTGCCTATGATATGGGCACTTTTTACCCTAATTATGATTCCGGGACTGATATTATGGTACAAGGAAGCTAGTGAGTAAGTTCATGGTTCCAAATTCGGATTCTACATAGTGAAAATGTATGATTTGACACCAAGATCATTTAAATAGGACAAGTCTTTGCGATTTTATTGTGAAATGCAATGTTTCTGTATATTCAATGGCGGCCATCTTGAATTTTTAGGTGGCTAACGGGTTTTATCAAAAGAGCAATCCCCAAGGAGTATGTGTGCCAATTTTGGTGCTTGTTTCCAGAAATGAACGATTATTCCAGTTATCTGCCCCACTATAATGACAAGTGTGGCAAGTAGTGATCTGTGTGGTAGTCTGGCTGAGTTGATGCCGTCAAATGCTCTTTGTGTAAGGTCTGTAAGAAGAGTGTTTATGGAGTGTAGTGGCCTAAAGCCATGTTGTGATGTAGGTAGGGGAATGTGAGATGTGGTTAGTTGTAATATGAGGCGTTTGGTACCTTTTGAGGGGGTGCAAAGGAAAGTGATGGGGTGGTGTGACAAAGGGGGTTTATCATTTAACTGTAAGGGAAAGCTACGTACTGCATGTGTGAGAAGCATGCCACATTATGGTAGTGAGACGTGGATAGCCACAGAGGGTGACGTCAAAAGACCTTAAGCTTACTGAAATGAGTTTAAGAACGTAAGAAAATGGGAGTCTGGCAGAAAACCAATTGGCCTACACAAGGCAGATCCCTGTCACATCCAACCCTAATTATAAGGCCTAATTTTAAAAAACGGGAATCTGCAGAGCCCCACACCTGCCAGATCCCCCTCTTGATAGCGTAATGCTTAGTGTGCGGAATTTTGGTGCGAGTATCCTTGGTTCGAGTCCTTGGAGTACCACATGTATTCATTAACTTTCATTGATTTAATTAATTAGGTTTATTTGAAAACTAATTGGTGGGTTGGTGAAAGTATATATGAATACTATAGTGAGACACGAACCAACAAGAGTGGTTGAGAGGGAGATATTCATTTTATGTAATGCAAATTGTACTTTTTAACGCATGGTGATTCTATTTAGTCATCCCCGTTTGGCTCTCTCTCCGTCTCCCTTCTTATCCGGACATTAGCTATGGGCATTTGTAAAAAACTAAAGGTTAGGATTTTAGATTAACTGGATATCCACTATACTGAATTTGGTTTCTTTACATGGGCGATAAATTGAATCCCTTATTAGCTAGCTGCTTTCTCGATACAGTACTTAATGAACAAAAATGAAATTATGCCTCTCCCATCATATATAGTCCACGTATATATAATTAGCACCATATTTCTCTACAAAATCTTTAAAATAACGAGAAATTTTGATGGTAACTTTGCAATTTACCGTCAGTTGCAAAGAAACATTGTTAATTTTGTCATGTTTAATTATGTTATGTATATTCTCTCGTCCTGGCCACCTCGCTGGGATCGCAACGTCTGTGTGGGCAGTGTATCTATGCTCTCTCATGTAAATGTCTCATCAGGCAATATAAAATAGTTAAGGAAATAATTGTTTTGTACTTACTTGTCTTACCAATACCTGTAACCTCAAATGTTTATATACAGTATTGTCTTTTTTAAATTTTCAGGACACGGGAGGATTGCAGACAGACGCCACCACCGCCGCTAATCCATCTCCTACCCCTCCTACACCCCAAGGACAGCTCCTACAACAATTAATCAAACCACTACACTACTGCAAATCCATCTCCTACCACCCCTGCACATCATACGCCCCAAGAATAACACACTACGGATCCCCTACGATGAACCACCACACTACTAATACATCTCCTACCACCTCTGCACATCATACGCCCCAAGCACCCACTATGGATCCCCTACGATGAATAACACACCACTACGATACTCCAACTACACCAGACATCATCAAATCTACTACTTTACTATACTCTATTCAAATGACCTTGGCAGTTTTCACCCTTCTCCACACAGTTACTCATGATTTTCAAAATTATTTTACTCTTGGATATAGGCCTAATAAGATTCTATAATTATCTATTTCATAATACTGTACTGTTTTGCTAAATCTTCAATGCATTATTTCCACAAAGTGATTTTGAGAAGTTCTTCAGTTTTTGTATTGTGCAGTTTTTGTTTTACATCACTTAAATAAACATTTTTGTATTCATATATTCATACTTTGGGATGATGATTTGTTGCCAAGTAAATTTGAATGGAGTATAGCCATTCGAGTAACTATTTCTTTATTGTAAACTATTCTGCTTTATCATAATGAAAGTGACATTTTGTTTTAACACAAGTAGGGTTACCTGCCCTCTAGTTTATATTAAGAATAATTTATCTGGTAAATTAGTAAACAAATTATAATATAAATTATAGATAAAAGCTGTATGGTAGTAAATTGTGCTCCCCTGTATAAAATAATATACCGGTATTTTTTTTATGCAAATGGTGATATATTCGGTGAGTTACTTTGCTTTTTGTTTGCTTTCAATTTTGTATATTCGTATTGCTAATTTGCTTGAATAATTGTAATGTACAGTAGCTTATATAAATGCCATCTCATTTTAAATATTTAGTACAATTTGATTTGAATATTAAAGTAACGTACCCTACATAAATGCTAGTTCATATTGTGAGAGTGTAGCTATATGAAGATAGTTTGAATTAGATTCTTGATTATGATAGGTTTTTATTGCATTAGTAAAATAATGTAATCCATGTTAATTATATTAGTTGAGCTAGGCAACCCATATGTATCCTATTTTGGCTAACAATAGACCATTTTAATAGGGTTTAAGTTGATTATAGAGATAAGAGCAGTCCTGGGTGTTATTGTTCCCCAGGCTGTCTGACCAAACAGCCCCAAGGTCCCGAGTAAGGCCAAGGCCATAACCGAGCGCCCCCACAGAACCCTCCCTGTTTACCACTAAGAAAGCCCAGGTGACCGAAGCCGCTCCCAGGCGAGGAGCTGAGGAGGGTGCAGAAATGCCCGGGATACCGAAGCCCCACCCAAGGCCCTGTGCCCCTCGACAATTATGCAGGGAAATTTGAGGGACAAGTCCTGGGTGTTAAAGTGATGGCGTCTAGCTGCACTCGCCTTCAGACTTCACTCTTGGCAGTTTCTCCGGGCAAGGCTCCACTGCTCCAGGCTTACACATGCTAGCATGTAACTGGTTAGCCTTTATGAATGATAATAACGGCTTTTAATTAGGGTAGTAGAAGGACTATTTAGGTTGGAGGAAATGGATAATTTTAAGGAAAATTTAGGTATTTACTGTAACAATATTCTAATTAATTTTTCCCTTCAGGTGTGGTGAATGGATAGCAGCAGAGGATGCAGTAGAAAAAACAGACAATCCACAGCAGAAATAAACACAGAATCAACAGCATCAAGATAAGAGAACCACAGCAGCAAGAAATCACACCGGAGCAGCAAGAGAAGAAACCACCTCAAGAACCAACATCACCAGCTATAGAAGAAATATGAGGACAGTCACTCGCAGCAGAAGACAGCACATCAACAGAAGGAACAGCAAAAGACAGCACAGCAGCAGACAAAGGAACAGCAACAACAGAAGAACCATTAATCACAGCAGAAGACAGCATAGCAACAGAAGAAGGAACAGCAACAACAGAAGAAAGAAACAGCAGACAAATGCCCAAAAGTAAACAAAATTTAACAGCATCAAAATACGACTACCACAGCAGCAGCAAGAAACATCAAGAAATAGAAGCAATATCTGAAACAACAGCATCGAGAAACAAAACAAGAAACCACGCCGGATAACTCTACAGTATAAGCGGCAATGTCAACGGAAGAAATAGGAGCATTATCAAGAAACAGCAGTACAGAACTAGTATAGAAACAAGACGCAAGAAAAAACAGCAACAGCATTTACGGAAGACTTGGGAGAAGCATCGCACTTCAACAACATAAGAAACTACGATCACAGGAACGTCAGGAAGCCGAACACTACAGCATCAACATACAGCTAGAGAAGAAACTACCTCAAGAAACCACATCAACAGCAATAAAAGAAATAAGAGGGTCATCAATCGCATCAGTAGATCAGGAAACAGGAACCGAAGAAGTACAAGAAGCATCAATCGCAGCAGAAGACGACACAGTAGATCAAGAAACAGCAACGGAGAAATACAAGGACCATCAATTGTAGCAGAAGACAGCACAGCAATGGAAGAAATACGAGGAACCTGAATTGCAGCAGATGACGGCAATTAAAAAACAGCAACGGAGGAAATACGAGGACCCTGAATCCCAGTAGAAGACAGCACAGCAGCAATGGAAGAAATATGAGGACCATCAATTGTAGCAGAAGACCGCAACGGAAGAAATACGAGGACCCTGAATTGCAGCAGCAACAACGGAAGAAATTAAAGGATCGTCAGTTGTGGGGCCACTACAAGAACATCAGCAGCTGTCAACTCCTCCCTAATCCTACCCTGTATCCTTACCACCATCCTATATCCTTCCTTCCCCATTCCTCTCATCCCGTTCCTTACCTCTCCTTTACCTTATAATGGTTAGTGGGTTTGGCTCACATCCAGGGTTAGATTCCCGGAGCTTCAGAGATGGAGGGATAGTCTCCTCATATATGATGCCCCTGTTCACCTAGCAGTAAATAGGAACCTGAGATTTATGACGTCCCTTCTGGGGAGGCAAACCATGGTAAACTGAATAATATACAGGAGATACTGTATACCAGACTGGGTTACTCGCCCACCACAGCCTCCAATGGTCATGAAGATAAACGTTGTGGCAATGTGCAGTACAGCGCATAGCTCAACTTTTATCTATTTTTCTCCTAGTGTGAATGTGGTGATGTGAGAGGGGTGTCGGTGGGGGTTTCAGGGGGCGTTAGTCTGCAAGTCGTTAAACATTGGCCGACATCAACTTACTCGCTGGTCCGGTCTTGGTGCTTGCTGTCGGGTGCATGAGGTAGTCAAGCCTCTAACTGACGATAGAACAAGACTGCGCAGTTGAGAACCATAGTACTTTCCCACCTCTGCTCGTGAGTGGATTTAAAACCAAAGGATCTTGAAACGTTGAACGCCTGAAGAACGGTAACCTACTGTAGGGTAGGAAGCTGGTATTCATCTGTTAAATGTTTTATCATCCTTGATTTTATACTTCACACGGAGGAAAGATGGGATGGACTCTCGATTCGGCTAATAGCGACTACAGTTGATGTCCTGAATGCTACGGCTTGGAGGAAAGGCCCAAAAAGTGCCGCCTTCCCTTCTCCGAGGGGGAGATCCGGCGAGGGAGAGGAGGGGTCGAGCACTCTGTATCTCGTCACCTAAGTCTCTCGTCCTTCTACCTACCCATCAGCTTAACTTTTGTCTCTCCTTAACTCATCCAACACAGGCATGGGAGTTGTTTGTGGAGGTTGTGAGGTGTGTGTGGGGGTGGCGTTATTTAGTGCTCGAAGGGTCCACGGCGTCATGTTCGGTTCATGGTGGCTAGAGGGCAAGAATATGGCTGGTGTTTATATAACGTCATAGACTCATTGAGGATATGACGGTATATCTTCCCCATGCGATATTTTTGTTCTATAACGACTATGATCCAAAGACGTCTTGGAATCTTCTTAGACTCTATGATTGTCCCCGCCACGTACTCTTCACCTCAGCCTCACTCGACTCTCCAAACTCTATTGTGTTGACAGTAGTGGTCATGTTGAATTAAAACCTGGATATGATTTCACACTTATTCACAATCGAGTCACTGTCAGCTGTGGCGCCCCACTCGTGGTTTTCTTCATCTGGTCCGATAGCTAAGGAACGTCACCTTATCACACCAGAGCATCACGAGCGGGTTGCCTTAACAGTTGTGGTGGAGTTCTGTTGTGCGATGCCACACCCTTCTGGTACAAGGAACATTTTATTCTGGCTTGCATTAGTCTTATTCTATTAAATTTAGTTTGGACCTGTGAAATCTAAGGAATAATTAAGTTACCCCCTTTGATTTCTAGTGGTTCTTCCTAAGCTGAATAGTCAACTGTTGGCCACAATATAATGGACGTCCTTTGTACCGCGGGGGTTGAACTCTGCACCAAACACAGGACCCCCGCACATGTTCCGTTATAAGGGCTGGTGACAATCCATGAGCACAATACAGGGTTATTGGAGAGTGATTTAAGTGTCAACGTCTTTTGCCTCTACCGGGATTGTATCACCACCGTCATGTTGTTGGTTGAGTACCGTCACCCCTCTCGCGTACACTGTGCGTGGTGGCTGTATGTTTGCGCGTGTGTATCCTCAGTCATCCTTACCTTGTCCCCCATATCTCCTTACCTGTTCCTATCTATTACAGTTTATCTGCTGTAAATAAAAGGAAATTATTATTATTATTCTGTTTACTCGTGTATGTATCTCCATTTGTGTACAGGGGAGCACACCCTAATGTAATGTATACTCTGAAATTGTATTTTTTATTACAAAATAAAATCCATGTTATGTACAATACATTTTTATTAAACCCAAGTATTATTATTACATAAATACTGTAGGCCTATATATAATAAAACAGATGGTAGGGAAGAGAGAAAAGAGATAAAGGGAGGGATAAAGAACTGAGGAGAGAAGAAGGGAGAGATAAAGAACTGAGGAGAGAAGAAGGGAGAGATAAAGAGCTGAGGAGAGAAGAGGGGAGGGGAGAGATAAAGAGCTGAGGAGAGAAGAGGGGAGAGGAAGAAAAGGGAGAAAGCAAGAAGAGTGAGGATAGAAAGAGGAAAAGATAAAAGAATTACACAAAAGTTAACATACAGTACAAATATATTTCAATGTACATTTACTCCCTTGTAGAGAGTAGCCAGGTCTAACTATCATATACAGTAATTGTCAAGTTACTTCCCCATTTACATAAGCGCCTTTTCCATAAACGCTCTCATCAACTTGGATGGTAGACAATTTCCAAATTAATTATAACTAGGGATAAAACAACAGGGAGGGAATTGAGTGGAAGCTACCTATACTGCTGTTTGCGGATGATACAGTTCTGATGAGTGATAATGAATGGGAGTTGCAGGGTCTGGTAAATGAGTTTGGAACAGTGTGCGAAAAACAGAATTTGAAGGTAAATACGGGGAAGAGCAAGGTTATGGTCTTCGAAAGGGGTGAAGTCACAGAGTGTGAGGTGAAGCTGAACGGTCAGGCTATGGAGATCGTCAACTCTTTTAAGTATCTGGGCAGTGTGTTGAGTAAAGATGGGACTATGGATGAAGAGGTGCGGGAGAGGGTACAACAGGGGAAGAGGGTTGTAGGAACGCTAAAAGCAGTAACAAGAAATAGGGTGGTCAGTATGGAAGTGAAGAAGTTCTTGCATGACAGTGTGGTAATCCCGACACTGACTTACGGAAGCGAAGCATGGACGTTGGTTGAGAGACTCAGACCAAGAGTGAGAGCAGTGGAAATGAATTACTTAAGGAGTGCGTGCGGAGTTACATGGAGGGATAGACAGACTAATGAGAAAGTAAGAAGGAGGTGTGGTGTGGAGGTAGATGTGCTGGAAAGTGTGAAAAGGAACAACTTGAGATGGTTCGGCCATATGGAACGTATGGAAAGCGAGAGAATGACTAAGAGGGTGTATGAGAGCGAGGTGGAGGGACAGAGGGGGAGAGGTAGACCGAATATGAGGTGGAAGGATGGAGTGAGGAAGTACATGAACGAAGGTGGTGCTGGTTGGGGGGAGGGGCGTCGACTGACTGGGGACAGAGGTGCATGGGGGCGGTTCGTTCGTGGCCACCCCTTCGGGGATCACGGCGTCAGGCAATAGATAGATAGATAGATAAAACAATACTACAGTACTTCTATATCACTCGGTCTTAACAGTATTTGTAAAGACTTTCATCAACTTCCAATAATGCTTGCTCCTGATATCCACTCTCATAAGAATATGGTTACCAAAATAATCCAAGAAAACCGTCAACTTATAAATAATGCTACCTTCTGGATTACACTTCTATAAGAACACTATTTACAAAAATAATCGATATAATATCTGAAAAATATTCCCGATATGTAGCCAAAATGTAATTGATGGAAAAATTGCTGTGGCTAGGGATCCTCCTCCCCTTGTAAAATTCACCTACTAGACAAGACGGAGAATGGGACGAGGGAACGCGAAAGTGGTCTCGGACCCTCTGTATCAAGTCGGCCACCCCCAGCTATGGGGTATGTGCCTGAGTATATACATATCTGTACATACATATAAGTTCACTAAACCTTGTATCAGCTAACTTGGCACAAATCTTGACCCCTTAATATCTTAAAGCTTAAAAACAATGAAGACAATCGAGCTGGTATATACAGTACAGTATATTATAGTCTATTTTTTCCCAGCTGATGGCAAATTGAATCTCTTAGGAGCTGATTTCTCGATAAATAATGGAAATATATGAAACTACTATGGTTGTGTCGTATTAATGCCAAGTTTTCATAATCAACATCATATTTCGCTACAAAATCGACCTTATAGCTGAGTAACAAAGATAGTAACATGATATTTACCCTCAGCTGGAAAAAAATACTTTAGTTGGTAAGGGTAGACCAGTAAATAACTAGAGTGAAATTACAGCCTGTTTACTATACCTGTTTCTGAGATATAAAGAAGCTATGGATCAGAATGATTGCCAAGTTAGCTACCATGGGTATACAGTAGAGTAAGGCGAGTATCACCTGAGCTTTAATGGTCCACTTTCCCCCCGCAACGTTACTGGGATCTTTTGCACTGGTATCCAGGAGAGCTGGAGGGAGGCGAGAGGAGGGTGGAATGGTGAGGAGGGTGGAGAGGTTGCAGGAGGAGGAAGTCAGGGAGGAGTACAGGAGAGCAGTGGAAAGACGACTAGGTGGGTACGACCTGGAAATTATGGAGGAAGTGGAGGAGATGAGCAAGGTGTTTAAGGATGAAATCTGTGCAGCATGTGAGGAGGTGTGTGGAGTGAGGAGAAGAGGGAGGGGAGTGAAAGGTACAGCATGGTGGACAGAAGAGGTAAGAATAGCTGTGGAAGAAAAGAAGAAAGCATATAGAGAGTGGTTGGGTAGTAGAGGGAATGAAGATTCCGAGAGACAGAAACGAGCGAGGTACGTGGAGAGTAAGAGGGTGGTGAAGAGAGTAGTGAAGGAAAGTAAGAGAAGAGTAGATGAGGAATTTGGAAGGAATCTGAGTGTAAAATGGAGGGAGAGTAAGAAACTGTTCTGGAAAGAAGTCAAGAAAGTTAGGGAAGGTAGCAAGGGAAACAGTAAGGGTGTGAAAGATAAGAATGGGAGAATGCTAGCCGAGAAGCAAGAGAGAGTCGAAAGATGGAGGGAGTACTTCAGTGAGTTGCTAAATGTAAGGAATGAAGAGCCAGCAAACATAGCTGGATATGGAATGGGAGGGAGAAGAAGAGAAGTAGTGGAGGAGGAGGTGGGGATCAGGAGGTCAGAAGTGTGGGAAGCCATGAAAAGAGTGAAGTTGGGGAAAGCACCAGGAACAGATGGAGTGTGTGTGGAAATGTTGAGGTATGGTGGTGAGATAGTGATAGAATGGGTATGGAAAATGTGCAAACTAGCATGGGAGAAGGGGAGTGCACCCGTGACTGGAAGACTGACATAATAGTCCCCCTATATAAGGGCAAAGGGGAAAGAGGAGTGTGTGGTAACCACCGAGGAATATGTCTTCTAAGCGTAGTAGGGAAGGTATACAGTAGGGTAGTGATTGAGAGAGTGAGAACGGAGAAATGGATAGGCGATGAGCAGGGAGGTTTTAGGAAGGGAAGAGGATGTGTAGATCAGATTTTTACCCTGAATTGTGTTGTGGAGAAGTATCTGGAGAAGAAACAAAAGGTGTATGTTGCCTTTATGGACTTGGAGAAGGCCTATGATTTAGGTGATGGGCTGGTCTAATTATTAGTGGTAAGCTGGGGGCGCTCGGTTAGCCTTGGCCTTGCTCGGGACCTTGGGCCTGCTCGGCCAGCCAGCCTGAGGAACAGCAACAACAACAACAGGCCTATGACAGAGTGGATAGAGAAGGTTTGTGGAAAGTACTAAGAATATACGGAGTAGAGGGCAAGTTGCTGAAAGCAGTGAAGAGCATGTATGAGGGTGCAAAGGCGGCAGTACGTGTGGAGAGTGAGCAGAGCGAGTTCTTTGACCTGAATGTTGGTTTGAAACAGGGGTGTGTGATGTCCCCGTGGTTGTTTACTGTATATATGGATGGAGTCATGAAAGAAATACTATCAAGAGCAGTGGATGTTGGTGTATCGCTGAAAAGGGAGGGAATTGAGTGGAAGCTACCTATACTGCTGTTTGCGGATGATACAGTTCTGATGAGTGATAATGAATGGGAGTTGCAGGGTCTGGTAAATGAGTTTGGAACAGTGTGCGAAAAACGGAATTTGAAGGTAAATACGGGGAAGAGCAAGGTTATGGTCTTCGAAAGGGGTGAAGTCACAGAGTGTGAGGTGAAGCTGAACGGTCAGGCTATGGAGATCGTCAACTCTTTTAAGTATCTGGGCAGTGTGTTGAGTAAAGATGGGACTATGGATGAAGAAGTGCGGGAGAGGGTACAACAGGGAAGAGGGTTGTAGGAACGCTAAAAGCAGTAACAAGAAATAGGGTGGTCAGTATGGAAGTGAAGAAGTCCTTGCATGACAGTGTGGTAATCCCGACACTGACTTACGGAAGCGAAGCATGGACGTTGGTTGAGAGACTCAGACCAAGAGTGAGAGCAGTGGAAATTAATTACTTAAGGAGTGCGTGCGGAGTTACATGGAGGGATAGACAGACTAATGAGGAAGTAAGAAGGAGGTGTGGTGTGGAGGTAGATGTGCTGGAAAGTGTGAAAAGGAACAACTTGAGATGGTTCGGCCATATGGAACGTATGGAAAGCGAGAGAATGACTAAGAGGGTGTACGAGAGCGAGGTGGAGGGACAGAGAGGGAGAGGTAGACCGAATATGAGGTGGAAGGATGGAGTGAGGAAGTACATGAACGAGGGCGGTGCTGGTTGGGGGGAGGGGCGTCGACTGACTGGGGACAGAGGTGCATGGGGGCAGTTCGTTCGTGGCCACCCCTTCGGGGATCACGGCGTCAGGCAATAGATAGATAGATCGGAAACTAGACTGAAGATTCATATAAGTGACAGGATTATATATATAAAATTAAAGATTCATATAAGTGACAGGATTATATATCAAGTTAACCTCATAAGCTGCCAGACCAGAGTTGAGGGGAAAAGCGCTGTGTGATACAATCCTTACTCATAGGCCATTTACTTCCCTAGGATATTTTAGGGTTAGTGTCTACAAAAATATATTCCGGTACAATACTATAGATAATGCCAACGAATGACAAAATTCTCGATCCTTGACCTCTTCGTAACTGGGCCTAGAGCAAAGTGGCTGTAAATATCCACACCTATTTCCTGGTGGACTCTTCCCATATGATAGGAATTTCAGCCCGATTGCTTTCATTAATTTTTTAAGGGGTCAAGATAATTGTCAAGTTCGTTGGCACTACCTATATACTGTATAAAACAAATACAGTACTAATATAGGTGGTTGATGAACTTTTGAATTCAAGTGTACCATTATGTTTTAAAATAATGTCCCACCTTAAATTAACAACTTCAACTGTATTTACATCTTCCTTAAAAAAATCTACCCATTCACTTTTATAATAATTTCCCCTTTTTACTCAAATTATTTTTAGTAAGACATAATTATATATTATGGAGGTAGGAAATAACTTTCAAACATAATGATATAAATCAATAATTCGTAAACAACCATGAATGGATTTATTCTATTTAAATTTACAATCACTCTTGCATCACTTTTCACAGATAGTCTTCAAGTGTTTTCTAGCAGCCCTTGACTAGTAATATTAATTCAATGTAGTTTTGTTTATTTTGCAATTTTTACATTATAATAAGTGTCAAGTTAAATGCCCCTTTCTTTAGATGTTGATGCAGTTTTTAACCCCTTCTATACCGGCGACATCTTTTGATTTTATTCTGGCTCCTACTAATCGATTTTATTCACTTTAGGAAGGATCTTTAGCAATTATAATGCTTTGAACTATCTCAAGTGGTGATGGGCTGGTCTATCAGAGTGAGAAGTGAGCGATCTCTGCCATACCCATAGCTTACTCTGACTGTTCCTTTTACTTCTATATTTTCTAGATCTCAAGTGACGGCGTCTCTTCCGTGGATTGACCTCCCAATCTACCAAGATTGGAAGCCAAAGCATCACATTTTTCCTTTGCCCCTCAACTTTTTCTTCATAAATGCTGAGGGGCACAGGGCCCTGGGTGGGGCTTTGGTTTCCCGGGCGTTTCTGCACCCTCCTCAGCTCCCCGCCATGGAGTGGCTTCGGTCACCCAGGCTTTATTGTGGTCGACAGGGAGGGTTCTGTGGGGGCGCTCGGTTATGGCCTTGGCCTTGCTCGGGGCCTTGGGGCCAGGCAGCTTGGGGAACAACAACAACAACCCTTTTAACTACCACAGATCCTTTCTAAGCTGCATAAAATCGTATAAATATTGCTAGAATAGAATATAACAGACGTCGCCGGTACAGAAGGGGTTAACGCCATATACACCTTTGATTGACATGGCTAGGGCGTGCCTTTTGTTACAGGGACTTTACTGGACATTTGCCACAAATCGCTAGACCTGAGTGTCTAAACTCTTGACATCTACCAATGGCATGGGTTGGGTAGGTGTCATGGTACTGAAGCGGTCAATTATAGTGAATAGACTTTAGAATCATAATACAAATGTAACACAATATTGGACACACTAAAGTATCGGGTGCAGGAATCTTCAATAGTAAAGAATATTTCCATTTACATATGTACCACCAAGATTTTGACTGAATGGACCTACGTTTCAATGAGGTCCTTGCGAAAGCCAAGTTCAGACAAATGCTTTTTACGGCAATTTTCCTCGGCAAATCCTGTTGGGAAGCTTCTAAATTAAAGTTCTTAAAACATTTCAACCCACTACAGCTATCGGACACTAGGATACATATCCATACCGTATCATAAAACAAAATTAAATCACGGTATCACACACAATTACTGTCCTCTCTCCCTCCCTGCCCACCCCGAACCAACTTCCAGAAGCACATCCATACTCATATCTCTCGCCGATCAATCCACTCACTCACAGACAACACGCAGCTGCAAGCACGACCTCCCGAAATCCATCCTTCCGAATCCTCCCTTCCTCGCGAGGACAGAGTCCACCTGGCCAGGCTGAGATGCAGACACCATCCAGCTCTCCTGAGCTATCAGAAGAGACTGGATGACTCCGTTGTCAACACCTGCCCGGGATGTAACACAGCACCCCATACCATTAAACACATCATAGAAGACTGTATTTCACACAACCACTTACGCCAACAACACAATCTACACTCAATGAGAGCTCTGTGGGAAAGCCCGATCGTGGCCATGGCCTTCCTCGGGGACTCGGGGCTGTTCGGCCAGGCAGCTTAGGGAACAACAACAACAACAACAAAATTAAATTAAGCTCTTAAAAGATTTCAACCAACTACAGCTATCGAACAATAGGAAAGATGTCCATACAGTAGGAAAAGAGCTTCAAAATGAGTAATTTTTTACATCATTCTTAACACCCTAAATTAAATTAAAGCATGTGATTCTCCCAGGATTCGAACCTAGGATATCACATACAGAACTTACACGCTCTAACCATTACACCATCAAAACATGATACTGATTGAGTCGCGGGAAAAAACACTCGTGTGAACTCGTCTCAAGCTAAATAATATCTAGTATTAACCAAAATACAATGCAAGCAATAAAAGTGACCAGTTGGTACTAATGGATTAAATAATAATACTCTATAACTACAATAATATACAACTACAGTATATATAAATAATTATAACAATAATTCCGTCCATCACCACAGCTTCTAGACCTAAATGTGTGTGAATTTGTATTTTGTTTTTGTGTGTTGATTGTTTTCTGTTGTCCCTATTCTGGCTCTGTCTTGAGTCGGCCACCACCAAATAGTGGGTTGGTAGGAGGGTAGCCTACAATTTGTATGAGGTGGTTCATAAACTACACAAAATTTATAAAAATAATTCCCTAAAAAAATGAGTTTGGTTACAAACATACAATGGTTTAGTGTTGTCTTCCATTACATACATTGCAACGGCTGTATTTAGAATGTAATGCAGTACAATAAAGTCACAGCACTGCCATACCAGGTCATCACTGTGGCTCATGTTGGTATAATGCCAACTGTACCTCAGCAAGATTCAAATAAGTCCCCCTGCAGCACTTTCAGTGGGTGCTGGCCCATTCTCAGAGTGAGATTTGGCATCTTCTACCCAACCTTAGTCGTTCCTGTCTGTCTCTTTCCTTCTAGGTGCTGGCGAGATCGCCTGATTGGGTGGCACTGCAAGGGGGCATTGGCCTCAGGGTGCAAGCCCGTGGGCCGATGATCCTCTCCTACGCTGCCCTCTCAGAGATAGATCTCATCTCTCCCTGGCCCCTTCAGGGGCCCGAGCATCTGGAGCAGCTTCAGTCTACCGGACTCGGGACTGTTCGGCCAGACAGTCTGGGGAACAACAACTATTTAAATACTAAATTGAATAATCTAACGCTTTCTTCAGTGGGTTAATATTGCATATTAATTGGAGCACTACATACAAATTGGTTAGTCTACCCTAGATAGAAACTATTCTGGCTAAAAATGATGTGGGCATGTGGAGAAGATAGATAATAAAAAAGGTTGAAGAGTTGCAAGTCTGAACGTAAAAGTAGTGCGCGGAGGGGTAGACATAGAAAGACGTAATTTCAGGTACTCAAATCTAACCTAAAATTTAAAAACTTGACACTACAGTGACAAATTACAAATGGCAGAGGTGACTCCAATCCTCTGTCGCAGCACTGTTTACAAGACCGTAGCTTTTATGGAAGTTTTGAGCTGTCCCTTCACTAAAAACTATCTCTATAACTCTTTGACTGGAGAAGGTTCATTGTATTATGGATATTCTATCTATTGCCAGACAATTTGATCCCTGAGGGAGTGGCCACAAATGAATCACATCAATGTAGCTGTAGCTAAAAAAAAGTAATTTTATTGAAAAAGTTAAAAACGGCACAAGGGCACTAATATTTGGAATGAGATATCTAGCAAAATTGATCATAACTGTTCCCTTCCAGTGTTTAAGACAAGGGTTAAGCAATTCCTATTGAGTGAATTACATCTTTAATCATTCGGAATGTGTGATGGATGCTTTGTAAGAGTTGAATGTATTAACTATTTTGCAATCGATCATTGACATTATATATATTATTATTATTGTTATTATTATAATTATATCGTAGTCATTATTTGCACTTTACAATTTTTCTGCACACCTTAACACCTTTGCTACATCTATATTTGTGCTATTTAGGGCATATTCAGGCACTCCTGAATGTTTAATCAAGCATCTGCATTAAATGAACTGTATTCTGCCGAAAACTAGGTGAAAATAGCTTCAAAATGAGACCAGAACGAGCTTCGTAGGTGGCAGGGTTCACCCGCAGCGTTGCCATAAGCATGCGGGAAAACCTTTAATTATTAGCTCTCGCTCGCTCGGCAACACTATTGTGAGACACCCCCGCAAGATACCGTCTCCCTCAGTGAGCCGCTCGCTGCTCTGAGGGTCAGAGGTGGGTCCCTCACGCTCCCGCCCACTGACACTCGAATTCTACAGCTTTTACAGGCTTTTAAAGCCTGGAAATTGCCAGAACATTCAGGAACGTCACCCGCAGCCAATGGGTTAATCCACGTTATACTAAATTTAGTGTACAAGACATAAGGACACATATACCTATAGTATCTGTCCTCATTGTCATAGGATTTTTGTTACATTATTTAGTGTACAGATTTTCCAGCTAACAACTACAGTATCTATCTATCTATATAATCAGGCCCAATCCCCACTTTTCCTATTTTTTGACAACAGAAAACAATGAACACACAAAAACAAAACACAAATTCACACATAACTAGGTCATCCAGAAGACCCAGAGACCAGGGTCACCAAGGTCCCTCCAGCACTCCCCCGGCCCCCGACCATCCGGAGAGGTTCCGATCTCAGGAGGCAGACATGCGGCGAAGCCCTACCACCACACTTCCAGGTGCACCCTTCATATAAACAGTCTCCCCTGGCCAGGCGCCTGATGGACTATTATCTAGTCCAACTTGTGCCTGACCCCTTCCCCCAAATGACCATGTGTTCACTCAACTATTCACAAGCATTCTCCATTCATTCCTGTTTATTACCACTTCCCTTGCCGAATCTATAGTCATTCCTCTATCATCCAAAGCTTGTCTTACACAGTCTCTCCATCTCAATGGGGGTCATCCTGCCCTTCTATCTTTCCTTGTATATGATTCACATATTCTCTTTGTAAGACTTTCATCTTCCATTCGTTCAACATGACCAAACCAGCTCAGCACCCTTCTGTCCACTCTGGCCGATAAATGTTCCTGCTGTCCCACTCTCCTACGTATCTCTTCATTCCTCAATCTGTCTCTACGAGTAACTCCACACATACTCATCACATACTGTACTTCCCATTGCTCCAAAAACCTTCCTTCCTTCACACACACTGTTTTACTTTCATTTCCATACCTCCACTCCTGCTAATCATTCCTCCTAGATATTTTAAACACTCTACTTGTTCCAATATTTCCCCATCCAGCCTCAATCTAGATTCACCCCTATTACACACCATTACTTTACTTTTATTGACGTTCCCCTTCAGTTTCCTCCTCCCACAAACCACACCACACTACTTGACTACCCGCTGCAGTTTCTCCTCAGAATCCGCCACCAACGCTGTGTCATCAGCGAACAGCAACTGATTCAACTCCCAATCTCTACCATTATTTCCTACTAAACCCAATCCTCTTCCCATAGTTCTCATTTTCACCTCCCTCACCTCACCATCCATAAACATATTAAACAAGACATGGTGTTATTACACAACCCTGTTGTAAACCTATATTTACCTGAAACCATTCACTCAACTCTCACCATTTCCAACTTTAACAACTACTATATACCGGTATATATTTGAATATTATGTAAGACTTCTTGGACACTGAATGTAACAGATTTTCCATGGCAATAAACTATTTTTTAATTTGAATTTGAAGTCAACCACCACAAGCATGTTGTTCAAATCTGAGCAGTACCTCATGCTTACATATACTGTACTTAGACTGATTGATCCCATAAGTAATAGTTTCTTTCAGTCTCCTGTCATAATGGTGGTATTCCAGACAGCCTTGTTCAGGGCTTGTCAAGATTTGATATCAGATTGAAGTAGTTGCCAAGACATGTACCTGGTATAAATATTGTGGAATGGCTGTATTTCAAGACACTAGAGGGCCTATCTCACAGCAGCATCTTTCCTAATTCTAATAATAGAAAGAATACACCACCCAGAATGAGGGGCGACACACTCGTTGGTGCCACTAGAAGTGGTGAACCCTACAATAGGTGATACTAGATACCGGTAGGAAGGTAGGCCCAATGAGTATAGAATTAGCCTTCAAATTATAAATATACCTGTGACTGAATTAAATCCCACATCTTATGTCTACCTTTTAGTACAGCTAAATCCACAATCAGACTTCAACTCTTTACCCAATTTTGATCATCCATCCTCTCCACATGCCTTAACAAACCAAACCAAGTCTGCTTGTGTGCATCTCGTTGCTGATACCGGTACTCCTAATACCCAACCGCCTGAGTTCATGTTGGCTCCAGTTCAGCACACCATCACATCAGCATTCAAACTTGGTAATCTGAAACAAATATAACGGGGTATGTAAGACAAGAACGTTTCTTGGAGAATTTTCTGACACAATGAAATGAGCAGATCCAATATATTTTGCGCCTTGGGAAAATTTTGAGCAAAAGTCTTATACAGTACAGTACTATGGGGCATTTTATGAGTAATTTAGGGCCAAAGGCTATACAATGTAGGAGTGTTTGTGCCTCTGCCAAATATTGCCGCTTGTATCACTTTTCTTATTCTGGATAAAAGTTTTTCCAAGGGGGAGAGTTACATAGATACACAGACCTTGTGGTCCCAACTAGGAGTTCTGGACTTAATAAAGTGGGATTTGCTACAAAGTGGAAGGTAAAGACAGCAAAGTACAGGGCTCTCTCCCCATCCACCATTCCCTCTGACCTTGAATCAAAATTTAGTTGGGAAAACAAGGCCCCAGCAGAATAAAAACAAATTCTACTGGGATTCTTAGTAGCCTATAGGGTAAGACGGGGTAATTTCGCCGCGGCGCTAATAATTTGCATTCAAACGCCGTTATCTCCGAAACTATTGCATGGATTCGGCTGCAGTTTGGCTTAGGTTGTAGAGCAGTTTTTGTTTAGGTTGTAGAGCAAGTTTGGCTTAGGTTGTATAGCTAGTTTGGCTTAGGTTGTAGATCTAGTTTGGCTTAGGTTTTGTTGCAGTTTCGCGGGGCCTGGAGTCGGGGCTAGCGGCACGTCTGACGGTATGGTCGGGTGTGTGTGGGTGGTTTGTATGTGTGTTTGTTTGTTTATATGTTTGCGTGTGACACATTGTTGGCAGTAGCCGTCAGCTGCTGCCTGGTACTTTGTACTAGCAACCTACACGCCACACACACACTCGAGACACGTCCACACCTGCACTAAATACTTCCACACCCGTAGGCCTAATAAATACGTCCACAACCGCACTAGACACATCCACACCCGCACTACGTGTCCACAACTGCACACCCGCACTAGACACAGTGGCGCCTAGGCCTACACGTGTGACACACCTGCATCTCTGCCCGCCCTGTTCAGTTGTGTGTGTGTGCGTGCAACGTTTTTCTATTGGCATGTTTAGTGTCAGTTTGGATTTGTGAATGTTTTCATTGCTTTTACCTGCGCGCTAGTGTTTTGTCTGGCCATTAATCATATAATGTTATCTAGTTTACTAGCTAGATGATGCGTAAAATAGGTCGCGGAGAAATTACCCCGCCCGGCGGGGTAATTTCGCCGCGAGTGACTTTTTTCAAAAAATCGGCAGCATGACCAAAACATTATATATTTGTTTTTGTTTTTTAGGCATCTATAGCAGAAAAGCTGAATGTATACATAAAAAAATAAAAATAAATAAATTCCATTTGTGGCAGTTTCTATTCGTCAAAATACGCGATTTTCGTCTTACCCTAGAAAGAAGTTAAGAACTATGGTAGTGTATAATATACTACAGTACACCACCTTTTTATCCAAAAATCATGTCTTGAAATTTAAGATAAGCGAGTTTTACAGATATTCGAGGGTCCCTCTAAATCAGTGGTTCCCAAACTTTTTTGGACTGCCGCCCCCTTGGCTCCCACTCACACCACTGGAGCCCCCCTACGCACACAAACAACCGAATACAACCTGTAACTACGTAACGGGTATAATGCGAATTAAAAGCAATAACTGTAAATACTAGTATATATTTCGCAAATAATACATGGTTTGGACGAGTTCATTAACCCCTAACTGTCGGCGCGCAACATAAGTCGAGTATAATAAATCTGGACTATCTGGCGGCGCGCGACATAGGTCGTGTGGCAATTTCAGCACGTAATGTTGCTGAGAGAGAGAGACAAGTGGTGGCAGGAGAGTAGCGAGCATATGACTGCTCCAGACCACCGCGGCGAACCTACTGACACGAATCCCACCTCCTCCCTCCCTCTCTCACTCGCTACATACTGAATTGTATGGGGAAAGTACCGAATTACATGCTTTTTGCACTCGTGTTGCGCGGTTGTTGCAAGAAAACTAGCCGTCATAAAAGGATCGTTATGGTGTCATTGGAAAGCTCTATTTATGACCTTTCAGGGATAGATACTTGTTTTACGCTCTGGGTCTTATTTAGGCATGAATATGATCACGTAAACAGCCCTATTTTGGCTAAAAACACCCCGCTGGTGGCTACATATTTTATACCGCCTAGGCCGCTCTTTTGGTGTTAAGTTAGCAACAACAAAAAAAAAAAAAAAATCATAAACATAAGTAATGGTAACTTAATGATAATACAGCAGAAAATAAGCAGTAGAATTTTAATAGTAAAACAATTGATTCTGCACTTTCCCCTCTACTTCTTCCCATTTGAGGTAGGCCTGTTCTGCTTTAAAGTCACCCCCAATGCCTGGGGAATTTGTGCTGCAGTACAATTAAAAAAATGAGGCTACAAATTTACATCCCACCTGTATATCAGTGTTAATGGGAAGGATGGGCTTGGTGCAGAGATACCAACTTCTCAACATCAGGCTTTAAGTCACTGAGAAGAAGTCTTAGATCCCCACGTTCAGTAATTTTCAGTCTGTTTCGTTGTTTGGAAAGAAGCTGGACAACTGCACTGAAGCCCCGTTCTACTAAATATGATGTTGGGAATGTAATAAAGAACATCTTAACTTTGTTCCACAGTACAGGGTAGCGGTCAGAAATTCCTGTTTGCAACCAAAAATCTTGATATGATTTTCTGAACTTTGGTCTTAGCTCAATGTCATTTTGAAATTCTCAATACCAGAATATTTTTGGATTGGTTGTGATGTCCTACCGGCGCCCCCCTGGATCCTTCCAATGCCCACAGGGGGGCAGTACCGCCCACTTTGGGAACCACTGCTCTAAATAGAGCTAAATATGTGCACAAATGGACAAATATACAGTTATCAATATATTTAAAACCATTTCAAGGCTGCCTTAACTTTAAATTATCATCTAAGTCAAGCTCTGTCTACTTCAGGGGGGGGGGTTTACATTAAGGCAATTAAGCACTCCGAGGCTAAATTAGTGAACATTTGTGAAAAATAGGGATAGGAATAATTTTGGTAATAGTCCAGAGGCTTGTGTAGTTTCGTGTGCAATGAATGAAGAAAGTTACCAACACATATTTTTAGTATCAGTAGGCTATGGTACACCATCACTAAAAATATATGTTGGGATTTTTTTTCTTATAACTCTTGTCATTATTAACGAAAAAGCAAGATTGCTGGAATTTGCCGCCACAAAGTAATATTTTGCCATAATTCAGCCAAATAGCAACCTTTTTGGGCCATTGAAAGTTCCAAGATAGGGAGTTTGGCCATGAGCTTTCATTTCTTACACAATCTAATAATTAAATGTTAAGCCTAATTTGCATAAATCCAAGATGGCCGCCTAAAATACCACAATTTCTCATAGCATTGGTCTCAAATGGGATATGTAAGTCATTTGAAATTCTAAATTGGTGTTTTAAATCATTAACTTTCTATTTATTCCCTTTCCAATTGCTTTACATCAACTGCCCTAACTTTGCCCTTTATGATTATCAAAGACACACTATTTACAGTGCATCTCCATCAGGAAGATATACCTTAGGCTCCAGTAGGCTAATATCCTGGGACTAACATGCTATTCCACACCAAGTAGGGATTCCAGATTATTTTCCAGAGTGTTATGGCAAACATTGGCATCAGAGCCACATTTGCACATCTCTGTGCAGTAGAGTTTATGCTGCCTGCAGGTGCATCGGCCTTCACATTGGGATTTGCAACAGTTGCACATTACAAGTTCCATCACTGCTTTTGGAGCTGGTGGTTCCAAGGTTGTAACCGGCAGATAGGGATAGCTTCCATCTTCCTTCGTCCAGCCATATGTCTCTGGTGGTGGCAAGTTGGGCATTGCTACTGTATCAGATTCCCAAATCATTGACTGGTAATGTGCTTCAAGTATTGCCTGCTTGAGAGCTCCTCTTGTCAGGGGCAGTTTCTCTCTCTCCGCCTGCTTATTGCAGAATAGCTTCCATCATAGATCAGCAACTTGGTGTTCTGGTCATACAGTTTACAAACAAACTGTCCAAGTTTATCCTCAACTTCCAGTGAAGGCACCTCAATTTTCTCCAGTTCCCTGAAGGTGTGCTTGATGTCATCAGAGGCTGACTGCAGGGTCTTCCAGCATGATATTTTGATCTTGCCTGTCACATCTGCTCCTGTGTATGCATGAAAGCCTGGCAGTGTTTCTGCTGTCATCTCCCCAATGCTTTCATACATTTGTTTTAGGGAAATCCTTTTTCTTGAGACTCCAGTTCCTGTAATGAAGTTGGTTTCTGAAGGTAGTTGGGGGTATCTTCTGATGCTTAAAAAAAAAAAAAAAAAATCCGGTGGATAAAAAGTAGGCCTAGGCCTAGCAATGAAGCATAGAATGATAGGAACCCAAAACTACCATTAGAAATGAGATCCCAGCTGTGGTGCGACTCGTAAATATTGACCAAAGCCTTTTTCAGTTGCATATCCACGTGGTATCGTTAATCTTCTTTTTAGAGTTGTGATGTGCAATGTACATGGAGTGCTTACCTATTGAATGATAGTGGGGAATTAAGAAGCAGGTTTCTTGTGTGAACCCCACCTCCAAAGACTGGTCAGCCAATATTAACTAGGTTATGTTATTATGTTTGTCGTATCTGGCTTTAAAAGTGGCAATCGTTGGCGCTGTAACCACACTCTCTGGGAGTGCGTTCCACTCGTCGATGACTCTGATAGAGAACCAATTCCCCTTCAGTGTCGTTCTCCAGTGGTCTGGTTTGGAGAGTTTCAGCGAGTGGCCCCGTAGGTGGTGTTATTTTTCTGGAAAAACCTGGTGTATGGTATGTCCTCAAAGCCGTGTAGAAGTTTGTATGTTTCTATCATGTCCCCTCGTTTTCTGCGGTCACTTAGTGTCTGGAGGCCAAGATGCTCACACCTTTCTTCGTAGGGTAATTCTTCTAGGTTTGGGACCATCTTGGTTGCTCTTCGCTGCACCCTCTCAATAGTCTGTATGTCCTTGATTAGGTAGGGTGACCAACATTGGACACCAAAATCGAGGATCGGGCGCACCAGTGACACATAAGAGTGGTACAAGGATTTCTTTGTCCAATATGGAGAAGTTCCTCTTAATTATGCCCAAACGACTATTTGCTTGTGCAGCGATTTTAGCGACATGTGCTGAGGATTTTAGGTCTGAGGATATAATAATGCCCAAGTCTTTTTCATTTGAAGATTTCTGGAGTGTTGTCCCGCGTAGCTGGTAGTCCTCTTTCGGATTATTATGCCCAATGTGCATAGTCTTGCATTTGTCTGCGTTAAATGTTAGGAGCCATTTCCTGCTCCACTCGTTCAATCTCTCCATGTCTCTCCGAAGGGTCTCGACGTCTGCGTCTGTCCTGATGGTTTTGTATATCTTTGCGTCGTCTGCAAAAAGACTAGTTGCTGATTCGAGGTTGGTAACAAGGTCATTAATATAAATCAAGAAGAGAATTGGGCCCAGCACTGATCCTTGAGGAACTCCACTCATCACCGGCAGCCAATCCGACGGGGAGTTCCTTATGGTAACCCTGTGGAACCTATCTGAAAGGAATGCCTTGATCCACTTCAGGATATTTCCACCTATTCCCATTGCCTCCAGTTTGGTGTGAAGCCTCTGGTGGGGAACCCGATCGAAGGCCTTTTCACAGTCCAGATAGTTTATGTTCACACAGTTACCACTGTCAATATAATTTACTAGGTCGTCGATGTAGCACATGTTTGTGAGGCAGCTCCTGTTGCTCCTAAATCCGTGTTGTGCGTCGCTGATGAGATTGTTCTCAGCAAGGTGTCCCACGATGACTTGTCGTACGATACCCTCCAGGACTTTGGACACTATAGATGTTAGCGATATTGGTCTGTAGTTTAGTGGTTCGGTCTTGCTGCCTTTTTTCAGAATGGGTGAGATGTTAGCCCTTCTCCAGTCGCTTGGAACATCGCCCGTCGCAATGGATGTGCTGAAGATATCCTGGAGTGGGTCGCACAAAATATCTGAACATTCTTTGAGAATCACCGGAGACACTCCATCTGGCCCTGGTGCTTTACTGGCATTGAGTTCATGTAGTCGTTTCCTAACTGCTTCCCTGGTTATTATGATGTCCTGCACTTTGGGTCCCTGGAATATTGTGTCCGGCACTGGTGTTGCTCTGTGTGTATCCTCCTGCACAAATACTCCGTTGAATGCTTTGTTCATTTCAGTAGCGATTTCTTGGTCGTCTTCAGTTAGAACATAAGAACATAAGAAAATGGGAGTCTGCAAAAAGCCGATCGGCCCACACAAGGCAGATCCCTGTCATACCCAACCCCAATTCACTAATACCTTGAGTACTGCCCCCACCAAAACGGTCAGGGATTATCACAAGATTACGGGGGTCTGCTGAACGCCGATTGGCCCACACCCGGCAGATCCCCCTCACACCCAACCCATCTCGTCCATATGCCTATCTAATTTTATCTTAAAGCTCCCTATCGTTCTTGATCCCACCATATCACTTGGTAGCCTATTCCACCCATCTACAATTCTGTTACCAAACCAATATTTGCCTATATCTTTTCTGAAACGAAATTTATCTAATTTGAAACCATTTGTACGAGTTCTTTCGCTATCACTGAGCTTTAGTACATTTTTCATGTCCCCTTTATTAATCCCACTAACCCACTTGAATACCTCTATCATATCCCCTCTAACTCTGCATCTCTCTAACGAATGTAAGCCTAATTTCTTCAACCTTTCTTTATACGGAAAATTTCTAATATTATGGATCATTTTTGTCATTCTACGTTGTACTCTCTCCAATGAATCTATGTCCATTCTGTAATAAGGACACCAAAATTGAACAGCATAATCCATATGGGGTCTCACTAATGACAAGTAAAGTTTTAAGATAACATCAGCAGTTCTGTTACTCACACTCCTAGATATGAACCCGAGAATCCTGTTTGCCTAGTTACGAACGCTTATACATTGTTTTCTAGGCTTCAAATCATTGCTAACAAACACACCTAGATCTTTCTCACAGTCTGAGTTTTCTAATTCCATATTAGCTAGTCTATATATAACATTTGTATGCATCTCCCCTATCTTTAATACCTTGCATTTGTCAATGTTAAACTTCATCTGCCAATTTACTGACCATTCATGTAATGTATCTAGATCCCTTTGCAGACACTCTATATCTCTATCTGAATAAATTTTTCTCCCCATTTTGGTATCGTCTGCAAATTTACTTATCCTACTAGTTATACCTAAATCAAGGTCATTTATGTATATAATAAACAACAGAGGACCTAATACAGATCCCTGGGGGACACCACTTTTGACTGCTCCCCATTCTGACTTGGTACCATTTATGCTGACTCTCTGTTTCCTACCAATTAGCCATGACCTAATCCATCCTAACAACGCCCCACCTATTCCATGTGCCTCAACCTTTCTCATCAATCTCTCATGAGGGACTCTGTCGAAAGCTTTACTGAAATCTAAATATATATCATATGACTTGTCATTATCTACTGCTTCATATACCTCTGAGAAAAAACTAAGCAAATTTGTAAGGCAAGACTGTCCTTGAGTGAATCCATGCTGAGAAGAATTGATTAAGTTAAATGTTTCTAAGTGGTTTCTCATTTTCCTAGCAATAATTGACTCTAGTAGCTTTCCTATGAATGAAGAGAGACTAATGGGACGGTAATTGGATGCTATTGATTTATCACCTTTTTTGAAGATCGGAACTACATTTGCAAGCTTCCAAAACTATACCTGTTTCTAATGACTTGTTAAATAGAAATGTTAATGGGTAACTTAACTCATCTCTGCATTCTTTTAATACTCTAGCATATACCTCATCAGGACCAGGCGATTTATGAGGTTTCAGTCTGTCAATTTCCTTAAGCACATCATTTCTACTTATAGTAACCGTACTTAACCTATTTTCTATACAATCGCTATATACCTTACGGACTTCTGGAAACTGTACCAAATTTTCATTAGTGAAAACGGAAAGAAATTTACTATTTAATGTACTGCACATTTCTAAATAATTTTCCGTCATTTCTCCTATCGAAGTTTTAAGGGGACCAATTACATCTCTAACCTTGTATTTATATACAGTAGTTGGTAAAAAGCTTTAGGATTATTTTTTGAGTCATTGGCAACCTTAACCCTCTCACCACGGAAGGGCTCTTGAACGCCCATAAAAAAGCATATAACAGGTACCCGGAAGGGCTCTTGAACGCCCAGTGGTTGAAAGCCTGTGAGCTTCGTGTGCGAGGCGTCGGTCCGACGCATGTAAACAACAGCCGGCTGGACCGACGCCCCGCATCTCCGGCCACAAGAAGGAGAGCGTCGCTTGTTCGTGTGTGCCTGTATGTTGTTGTTAAGTATCGAAAAGTAGTGTAAAGTGGCTGTTTTGGCCATAAAGTTATCTCCAATTAAATCATCATCACAACTCAACCAGTTGACTTAGAGAGCTCTACTTAATGCCATTCTACAGGTAAATAACACAGCTACGCTTGGGGATGCGCGGGAATGCGGGAAGCAGTCTGATTAACGAATATACGGTAGCCTAGCCTAGACGTTTTTCGGCCAAAACACCAGGGTTTCGAGGAATATATATATAATACATAGCCGGGGCTGGAGGGTTAATTTCATAATTTCTTTTTTCTTTCCTAATATAATTTTTTACCTGTCGTGATAGATTCTGATAGTAAGCAAGTAGGTGAATTTTGCCTTTCTTAATTTTTCTATATATTCCTCTCTTTTTTCCTAGAAGATCTAATAGTCTATTATTCATCCATTTGGGTTGGTTCTGTGTTGATCTAAAATTTCTTTTGGGGATATATTTATTTTGCGCATTGAATACTGACTTGATAAAATTATTGTATGTATCTACCAAGTTTGACGTCTCTTCCTGACTTAAGATGACAGGTGCCTGAGAAGGGATACACTCATTTGGACACCTGGATCGACTTAATTTGTTGACCATAGGGTCCGCTAATAGAGCTCTTCTTAACCCACCATAATTGGCTTTTCTGAAGTCAGGTATTAATGTTGTATTCTCTCTGGTGTTACCTTTCCATTGTATATTAAAATACACAGAATTGTGATCACTATTTCCTAGGTGGTCCCCGATTTCTACACTATTTTATCATATGTTCATTGTTACTGAAAACTAAATAGAGAATATTATCACCTCTAGTCGACGTATCTATGAATTGAGATAAAAAACTATCTTGTACTACCTCAATAAACTCCTTTGAATCAGAGTCGCCTATTTGTTGCTGCCAATCTATATTAGGGAAATTAAAATCCCCCATAATGCACACGTTGCTAAACCTTGATGCTATTTTAATTTCCTTCCATAATGATGTTCCGTCATTTCTACTCATATTTGGCGGTCTATACATAACTCCAATAACTAAGGTCTCACTACCTTCGTTAACCTCTACCCAAACACTTTCATTTTCATTATTTACTCTAATACCTGATTTAACCCTCGGTTCCCGGAAGGGCTCTTGAACGCCCATAAAAAAAGCATACACGAGCTGCCCGGAAGGGCTCTTAAACACCCATGAGCTCAAAGCCTGTGAGCTTGGTGTGCGAGGCGTCGGTCCGACGCATGTAAACAACAGCCGGCTGGACCGACGCCCCGCATCTCCGGCCACAAGAAGGAGAGCGTCGCTTGTTCGTGTGTGCCTGATGTTGTTGTTAAGTATCGAAAAGTAGTGTAAAGTGTCTGTTTTTGCCATAAAGTTATCTCCAATGAAATCATCATCACAACTCAACCAGTTGACTTAGAGAGCTCTACTTAACGCCATTCTACAGGTAAATAACACAGCTACGCTTGGGGATGCGTGGGAATGCCGGAAGCAGTCAGAATAACAAATATACGGTAGCCTAGCCTAGACGTTTTTCGGCCAAAACACCCGGGTTTCGGGGAATATTTATGTAATGCGTAGCCGGGGCTGGAGGGTTAATACAGCTTTTTAATGAACTCCTGACAAACACTGCTATACCACCGCCCCTCCTACTTGTTCGGTCATATTTAAACAAACTATATCCCGGTATATCAAACTCTGCTAAAAAATGCCTGGTTTCTGTATTAATCCATGTTTCAGTTAGCGCTATTATGTCTATATTTTCTTTGCTAACCAGTGCTCTAAGTTCATTCATTTTGTTACATAAACTCCTACAATTTGTATAATAAACCCTCAAACTAGCCTATTACTTGTATTTGCAACTATTTTTCTATTGTTTTTAACTAATTTATTTTTACCTGTTGAACTACTAGACCTAGACGGAAAATCTACGCTATCAGAATGTTCGTTATTACTATCAATTTCATGTGGCTGGGATTCTATTTTACTTACACACCTATGGTTTATTAACAAAACCCCGCAACAAACTTGTCGAGTGAGCTGGCTAAGGTCGAAACTCCTAGTCGAGAGAGATGTACTCCATCCTGGGCATACAGTTCATCCTTACCATAGAAGAGGGTCCAGTTATCCAGGAATGGAATATTATTTGCCTTGCAATACTTCTCCAGCCGGCTATTTACACCAATAGCCCTGGAGGACCATTCCTTCCTTACCCCTCTTCTTGGTAGGATACTGTGTACCGCAGGAACTCCACCCTTCTCCTTGATCCTCTCCAACATTTCCTGGTACGTGGTGAGCAACTCCTCAGTCCTGCATTTCCAAATGTCGTTGCTCCCTGCGTTGAGGAAGATGATGGGGTCCTCCCCCCTCGCTTCCATGACACCATCTAGCTTTAGGTCTCCATTTGTGGTCTTTACCTTGGTGAATTTTTCCTTGGCAGTCGTTCTAGATCAGGCCCAAAAGTGTTTGGCGTTGGATGTGGAGTCCAAAGCAACTTTCCTCTCATAGTCATGCTTGGCAGCCCTCACTTCCCTGGAGTAGGAATCTCCAGATATTTGCACAGGCGTTATTGGCGTTGGACAGCTTTTTATGTGTTAGGCTAGTTGGGTTAGTTAAAGTAAGATAGTACAACATTGTAAGTCCTTTTTGTCTTGTCTGGAAGTAAATAGATGATAGGCCTAGATGTGTTAGCTGAAAAAGGGGTATGAAAATATTGGTTGGATTAGGGCCTAGGCCTAGTATTGGTATAGCAAGGGGTAGGTCAATATTGGTTGGGATTAGGGTCAATATACAGGAGGCGCTACAATATAGGTAGCAAAATTCTAATGGTAGTTTTGGGTTCCTATCATCATATGCTTGATTTCTATATACTTTTTATCCCCGGGGATTTTTTTTTTTTTTTTTTTTTTTTTTATTAACCTAACCCAAAAAAAACTAACCTAAATGTATTTGGGGGCTATTAGGTTAGGTTAGGTTAGGTTAACCCGTCCAGCCCCGGCTAGTTTTGTAATGTTTGTTCACCAGAACCCGGCCGGTTTTCAAAAAATTGTTTTATTCCAGAAACAATAGCGAATGGGTTAGGAATGAAGGAAAAACCACGAAAAACCGCTCAAAAAGCTTAAAGAATGGTCCTACAGAGCCCCCGAAAACGTATTTTACAAGAGTAAAAAATTGAAGGCAATTACCCCAAAAAACCAGGTTATTGCGCGCTCACGCGCACTCATGTGGACTTTGAGTTTTCAACCATCGGCACGGTTGCGTGGGATACGTACACAGTTCCCATACAAATCTGAGCCCTCTTGAGTGGCTACACCTGAGGTTACGGTCGGCGCAATTAGGGTGACGCGCCAGGCGCGTCTCTGGGGCTGTGCGTTACATACATCGCCGACGCGTCGCTGGGGCTGTACGGGTTAATGACCAAAACAAAAAATCCCAAGAAAATAAATGAAAAATCCAAAGATTATTTTTTTTTTCCCCCGGGGATAAAAAGTATATAGAAATGAAGCATATGATGATAGGAACCCAAAACTACCATTAGAATTTTGCTACCTATATTGTAGCGCCTCCTGTATATTGACCGGAATTAGTATTGGTATAGCAACACAGCACTGACATATTCTCAGTCACGGAAACTTGGCTCCAACCCCACATCTCAAATGGCAGCATAAAAGTACCCAACTTCACCATCTTCAGAAATGACTGTCAATCCAACAAACCAAAACATGGAGTCTGCACTTATGTCCATAAAGATGTAAAAGCCACATGCCCCTCACCGACCCAACACCCAAACACCATTGCAGTCCTCCTACATCAATACAATCTGCACATTCTAACAGTCTACCGCCCGCCCTCCAACACACAAGAAGAGAACATGGCACTAAACAACTACATCCAGGAATTTAGCATAGGGAAAGAACTCCTCATCATTGGTGACCTAAACCTCCCTGCCATAAACTGGGATAATGAGACAACAAATGACCACCTTCCCCACACTGATGCACTCTTCCTTGACACGTTCAACACCCTTGGACTACACCAGTGGGTAAAAGAACCTACATTCCTAAGCTCGAGAAACACCTTGGACCTGGTGCTAACGTCAGAGGATGGCAGGATACTAAATGTGACAACTTACCCTCCATTTCCCCGCTGCGGCCATGCTTTAGTAGGACTCAACTATCTCTTCCAAGCCGACACCACCACCACCTGCACCCCTCCCACCGAAATCCATGACTGGCCCAAAGGAAACTACAAGAGAATTAGAGAAGCGCTCCGCAGGGTTGACTGCGACTTTGAGATTGACTCGAGGGATGTGGACAACTTCTACGTATACAATACTGACACTCTCAACAACCTAGTCAGTCTGGGCGGGTGCCCGACCCCGAAAGGGGTTGAAATAGGGGAGCTATCCCCCCGCCAAAGGCGGCTTTCTAGGGCCTTTCCTAGCTGATGCTGAGAGGATTGGGTTCTAGTCATGTGGTGATGGGCTGGTCTATCAGAGTGAGAACTGAGCGATCTCTGCCATACCCATAGCTTACTCTGACTGTTCCTTTATCTTATATATTTTCTAGATCTCAAGTGACGGCGTCTTTTCCGTGGATTGACCTCCCAATCTACCAAGATTGGAAGCCAAAGCGTCACATTTTTCCCTTGCCCCTCAACTTTCTCTTCATAATTGCTGAGGGACACAGGGCCCTGGGTGGGGCTTTGGTTTCCCGGGCGTTTCCGCACCCTCCTCAGCTCCCCGCCATGGAGTGGCTTCAGTCACCCAGGCTTTATTGTGGTCGGCAGGGAGGGTTCTGTGGGGGTGCTCGGTTGTGGCCTTGGAATTGCTCGGGGCCTTGGGGCTGTTCGGCCAGGCAGCTTGGGGAACAACAACAACAACAACCTAGTCAGTCAATTCATCCCAGTCAAAAAACTGCCCAAAACTGAAATGCCCCCTCCGTGGACCAAACTACAATCGAAACCTCTGTCCAAGCTCCGCAGTGCCACATGGAGGGAGTACAAGCAACAGAGGTCCATCCATGGCAGAAACTCCCCTCAAGCACTCCAATCCCTCTCCCGCTTTAGGGAGCTCAGTGACATGTACCGCTCACAAAACCTAAATCTCCAGATCTCCTACGAAAAACAGCTAATTCAAAACCGCACAACAAAACCCAAACTCTTCTACTCCTACATAAGGCAAAAAAAATCTGACCGCCCGAAGGTAGGACCATTGACCCTAAATGGCCACCTAACCGACTCTCCCATAGCCATGGCAGAATCCTTTGCTGATGCCTTTGCAAGCGTCTTTCTTAACCCTTAAAGATCGGCGTTCGACTTAAGTCGTGCACCAATTTGCAGCAAGTTAGGAGCATTATTAAGGCTTTTAAAGGGTTAAAATAGAGTGCAAATGGCCGGGAGCGCAGCGGGCCAGACAGCCGACTCCCAGGGCTTACCGCCGCCCATTAACTCATGTTCCCTGTGTTCTCAAGAGGCCGGCAGTGTAGCCAGTAGTGAGCATAGCTGGGAAAAATATGCCGAAATACGCTAAACTCCCATGTTACTGGTATCACTGTATGAGAACCACAAGTGCTACGTAGCTCGTTCTGGTCTCATGTTGAAGCTTTTAGTGCCTAGTTTTTTGCTAAATAATTTTTTTTTCATGCAGATACTTGATTGATCATTCAGGAGGGCCTGAATATGCCCAAAATAGCCCAAAACACCCCGCTAGACAAGGGTTAACGTCCACCTCGAAGCTCCCGCACCTCACCAAACCTGTCCTGGTAGTCTTGAATCCATACACTTCAACACACAGGAAATTGAAGAAAAACTAAAGCAACTCAAACCAGACAGTGCAATGGGCCCAGACGCCATACACCCCAGACTACTGAAAGAATGTGCCGCCGAACTAGCAGTACCCTTCACCCTACTATTCAACCTCTCAATGACCTCTGAATAACTTCCCTCCATATGGAAAACCTCCCATATATCCCCAATATACAAGAAAGGACCAAGGACAAACCCCCTGAACTACAGAGCCATCAGCCTCACATCTGTAGCATGCAAAACCATGGAGAGAATTGTCACCAAAGAACTCTACAGATTCTTCCATGATCACATGGTCCTCACCAACAACCAGTTTGGGTTTAGGGAGAACAGATCAGTTACCGACCAGCTCCTACTTACCTACAACTACATCACCTACTGGTACGACCGTGGGGAGCTGGTAGACCTAATTCTGTTCGACTTCACGAAGGCCTTCGACAGAGTCCACCACCAAACGCTCATTGACAAGTTGCAGAGTATTGGTATTTCAGGTCACTTACTCAACTGGATCATCAGCTTCCTGTGTGGTCGGACCATGAAAGTCCGTGTGAGCGGAACCACAAGCTCTTCAAGACCAGTGCTAAGTGGAGTCCCCCAGGTATCTGTCCTAGGACCCCTACTATTCCTCCTCTTTGTCAACTACATTGGCTCAAGACTGCACAGCAAGTTCAAGATATTCGCTGACGACCTGAAGCTATACCTGCAATCCTCATCCCCGCGCCTAACCCAAGAACAACTTCAGGAGGACATAAACACCCTAACTGCAACTGCAGCCTCCTGGGGCTTAGAGTTTTCCCCAGGGAAGTGTGCCCACCTATGCTTCACCAGATCACCTGCCCGCAGAACTGACCAGCCCACATACCTTCTTCAAGGTAACCCCATAAGACCCTCGCAAGCCCACTCCGATCTAGGTGTAAAAATCTCCACAGACCTAAAGTTCCAACAACATATCCGGGAAACTACCCAGAAAGCAGGAGGAATTGCCTCCACTCTTCTTAAAAGTACAGTGTGCCAAACTCCAGACTTCATGATGAACTTCCTCACCACCGACATCCGCCCCATAAAAGAGTTCGGATCCCCTGTCTGGAACCTGGGTTACTCCATGGACCTCAAACGCCTGGAGTCCGTTCAGAGAAGATGGACCAAACAAATACACGGACTGGAAGGTCTTCCCTACAATGAGAGACTACAAAGTCTAAACCTCTTCTCTGTACAGGGCCGACTGATAAGGAGCGACCTCATACTCTGCCATAACATCTTCCATGGCAATTCACCTATCGCACCCACCGACCTCTTCACACTAGCACCGAGAGTAGGCACCAGGGGCCACAGGTACAAGATACAGATCCAACATGTATCAGTAGAAGCCCGAAAACGCTTCTTCTCTTGTAGAATAGCAGAGCTCTGGAACTCCCTCTCCGAAGAAACTGCTATGGCCCCAAATACCACTGCCTTCAAGAGACTCCTTGCCCAAACTCTCCCAGAAACCCTCCAAAGCTATATACAATAGCCTAAACAGACCTTCCTCCCTACAAATTTCACATGCCCAACTCTCCACTTCACACCCATATCAAAATAAACAAAGAAATTCCATCATCTTGTAGAACAACACACATGCCATAGACCAACACCCAAAGCAAACCCAAGAAGATACAAACAACCAGTTACACAAACATATTACAGTACATACACCTCATCACACAATCTAGCTGGAGTATCCGTATACCTGTTACCTGTACTAGGGCACGGACCCTCTGTAAGTATTGTCATGTGACACAAGCAGGAGACCGCGGCCCCACGAGGTAAGAATGGTAGGCCTAGTCAATTGTATTCTTGTTTGTCATTAATGTCGAGTTGTCTCATAAGTTAAGTTAAGCATTGTCTTCGTTAGATGATAATAAAGATGGGTTTGTAGATTGGTACTGTATTTATGTTTGTGTACGCAGGGTGTCAAACGACGCTGGGTTTTTTAGTGATAACGCAAATGAATTTTTTGTATAATGATAACAGAAACTCCCCTAACTGTGTTTTTTTTTTTTTTTTGTATTAATGTTACAGAAAACAACTTCACAAGAATTTGGAGTGCCTAATTGCCAAAGTGATTGGGGTTGGGGGGGGGGCCCCCCCCCCCCCAGATTTTGTTTTGGACTTGTCACTTTTGGAATTAACCCTTCAACCCCGGGTGGTACACGTGTGTACCATTATGTTTTGCCCCCAGGAACCCGGGTGGTACAACATTGTACCATTGCTTGAAAGCCTGTGAGCTTCGTGTGCGAGGCGTCGGTCCGACGCATGTAAACAACAGCCGGCTGGACCGACGCCCCGCATCTCCGGCCACAAGAAGGAGAGCGTCGCTTGTTCGTGTGTGCCTGTATGTTGTTGTTAAGTATCGAAAAGTAGTGTAAAGTGGCTGTTTTGGCCATAAAGTTATCTCCAATGAAATCATCATCACAAATCAAGCACTTGACTAAGAGAGCTCTACTTAACGCCATTCTACAGGTAAATAACACAGCTACACTTGGGGATGCGCGGGAATGCGGGAAGCAGTCGGCATAACAATGATACGGTAGCCTAGCCTAGACGTTTTTCGGCCAAAACACCCGGATTTCGGGGAATATTTATGTAATGCGTAGCCGGGACGGGAGGGTTAAGGGTGTCCACAGTCCACTCGGACCACACTGTCCACAGTGTTGCTTCTAAGTTCTATATATTATATAATACACCATAGAATAAGTTTTTAACCCGTTGAGCCCCGGCTAGTTATAATATTTTGTTCACCCCAGTCCCAAGCCATTTTCACTTATTTTTTTTGTTTGCTAAAATGGAAGACAAGGATGAGAAATGAAAAAAAAAAAAAAAAAAATCACCTCTGACATTTTTTTTTGGGGGGGGGGCCGGTGGGGGGTTGGGGAGCTTCAAAAAAATTTGTTGAGCCAAAATGGAAGAGAATGGTGAGAAATGAACACACAAATAAAAAAAAACTCATTTCGGTCATTTGGGGGGGGGGGTTTCAATAGTTCGTCTCCCCCGCATGACCACCCGCCCGGGAGCACTAGGGTAAAAACTGAGTATGGCATTGTACGGCATACATCCTAAGGAGTATCTCACATAAATCTCAAGCCTCTAGCTCCCATACGACCGGAGTAATGAAGGTTCAAAGTGGCGGTAAACTAGGGGTGTAAACTATCCCCACTAAGCCCACCACCACCAGCCGCGCGGCAGTCTCGGCCCGCTCACACCTACTGGCCCGGCTCCCCCACACACTACGGTACCGCCCCCTCCTATTCTCCCGCCATTTCCTACCTTACGAGCCACGTAAGTGTTTTTTATATGTCGGACGCACGTGATGCGTCGCTGGGAGTTGGTGATCAAAGACTGCCGACGCAACACGTGCGACGCTGGGTCTCTGCGGGTTAATAACTAGAAAAAAAGGTCATCTTATAAATAATTACCTTAATTGAGCATTGAAGACCTTCGCCGTTCCCGGGTTAAGAGGTGGGGGCTCTGAGAGTCTGAGCCTACCAGAACCAGAATTACCAGAAATAATGAGAAAATCTCAGTAACACTAAAACACTGACATTCAGACATTACAAATTTTACAATTTACACAGTCCATTAGGGCTATCAAATTAACAATTAAACAATGGGGTCGACTTCTGGAATCTCAATCTGGTCATCGTGCCCGCCCTGATAATCCTGATAAATTTAACACTATATTTTCAGGTCAGCATACACACGAATATCACATATCAGCCGCCTTAGGGCTATCAAATTAACAATTAAACAATGGGGTCGACTTCTGGAATCTCAATCTGGTCATCGTGCCCGCGCTGATAAATTTAACACTATATTTTCAGGTCAGCATACACACGAATATCACTTATCACTAGTCAGGCAATAGTCTCCAATATCTAGGTGATTTCGGCCTTATATCTATGTAAACACTACTAAAGTCTATGACAGTTTAAAGCACACACAAATGCTATTACAACTACTGTCTACACGAACGTTCAGCAATATGGCGGGACTGGGGAAGAACCGAATATTATTGGAACTGGAATAAACTGATAACTGATAACTTATAAGTATCATTTCACGCAAACCTCCCTCCCAGTCTCTGATAGCCTTCAGTTTTAAGGCTATAAATCCTTAGATTATAGAGCACAGTAACGTGTGTATACATGAATGATGTCTATAGGCCTTACAGATTCCGTGTGTGATATAATTATTGATACACAACCCTTATCAAAACTTATATGACGGTATGGGTGATGCGTGCTTTTTTTGCGTGCTATCCCAAGTAGGGTCCATTTTTTGTTTGTTTACATTCGTCAACATTATTCTGGGGACAATAATATGAGGCGAATTTAATTTAATATGTCAATATTTACCATTTTAAAATAATTATACAGTATATTAATAGAAGCTATTTAGAGAAACTTTACATGCATTCTTACAATCTATTGTATATTATATGGCACTATACATTATTTTTACAAGTGAACAAGTTTAGGTGTAGAATATTATCCTTCATCAGTCAGCCATATTGGTTTATACAAGGCGCCAATTTTAAATAACCATATATAAAGGTGTAGGGGGCAAAGATTTACCCAACAACTATTCGAAGCTTGACGTAAACTATTTGAAATTGACAAATATATCGGAATGAATAGGAAACTATCCCCTTGTGTAAAAAATGAACACTGAATGAGGAAATTGACCTAATGATAGGTCTTGTATTAAATTAGGCCTACTATCTTAATACACTTTTATATATGGTTATTTAAAATTGGCACCTTGTATAAAAGCAGCCAATGGCAGATTAAAAAGAAGGCCAATATTCTTTCCCGAAATATCAACGCTTGTAAAAATAATGTATGTGTCATATAATAATGTAAGAATGCATTACAAGTTTCTCTAAATAGCTTTTATTAATATATAATTATTTTAAAATGGTAAACATTGACATATTAAATTAATTTCGCCTCAAATAAATGGCATCTATATAATGTTGACTGATGTAAACAAACAACATGTCCTGGAATATCGAGAAGCACGTACAGAAATATCGCATCACCCATACCGTCATATACATTTTAATAAGGGTTTTGTATCAATAATAATATCAAACACGGAAGCTGTAAGGTCTATAGACATCATTCATGCATACAAACGTTAATGTGATCTATAAACTAAGGATTTATAGCCTTAAAACTGAAGGCTATCAGAGACTCAAGAGCGATGTTTGCGTGAAATGATAAGTTATAAGTATCATTTATCATTTCATTCTAGTCCAGTTCCAACAATATTCTCTGACCCCAGTCCCGCCATATTGTTGAACAGTTCGTGTAGAGTCTGTAGACAGTAATTGTATTTACCTAATTTACCTAATTGTAGTTTACAGGAGTTGAGCTAAGCTCGTGTTGTCCCGTCTCTCAGTCTACTTTTTATCCAATTTTTTCTTGAAAATATGGATGTTCCTTGCCCCTACCACCTCCTCCTCCAGCCCATTCCATTTATCAATACATCTATAGGGGAAGCTAAACTTCCTGATATCGTTCTTGCAGGTAGGTCTTTTTACTTTGTAGCTGTGGCCTCTAGTTATTCCTGTATCCATAATTAATATATCCTCCCTATCCAGCCTCTCCAGCCCCCGGGTACATTTGTACATCATTATCATGTCTCCCCTCTCTCTCCTCTCTTTTAGACTCGGTAGATTTATGTAATAGCATTTGTGTGTGCTTTAAACTGTCATAGACTTTAGTAGTGTTTACATAGGACTATATAAGGCCGAAATCACCTAGATATTGGAGACTATTGCCTGACTAGTGATATTCATGTGTATGCTGAAAATAGTGTTGCATCAGTGCGGGCACAGTGACCAGATTCCAGAAGACCCCCATTGTTTCAGATCTGTGTTTTAGTGTTACTGTGCATTACTGAGAATTTCTCATTATTTCTGGGAATCTGGTTCTGGTAGGCTAAGACTCAGAGCCCCCACCTCTTAACCCGGGAACGGTGAAGGTCCTCAATTAATTATTAAGGTAATTATTTATAAGATGACCTTTTTTTCTAGTTATTAAAAACGTACTCTATGGTGTATTATATGATATATAGAAGCAATAGAACTGTAACACTGTTAAAATGACCTGGGAAGTGTATATTAAACTTAGCCTAGACCAACATTCCTGTTTTTTTTGTTAGGCTAGGCTAGGCAGCTAGGCTAACCTAGCCTAGGCTACTCTTGAGATATACAAGATAGGCTATATAGATTGCAGGATATGCTGTTTTAGATACCTCAATTCTCAAAATAATTCCTGGGGGGCATGCCCCCTGACCTCTTTAAAGCACGCGCCTTTGGCGCTCGCCGCTCCGTTGCACTATATATATATATATATACTGTACAGGATAAATGTTTACCTATGGTCCCGTTAAAATATCCTCAAGTAACCTATTAAAAACTGTTCAGGGGACTGGTTAGAACTTGTAGGATGTTTAATTGAATGTCGGAAACCAGTATTTACTGAGAAATAACGTCTTAAAATGTGCTATCATGCTATGGGTCACCCAGGGTCCCTGCCCTCTCTTTCCCAGGTAATGTTAAGTTATGACATAACTTATTATACTGGTATATTATATTATATTAGGGTTAGGTTAGGTTAGGTTAGGACTTAACCCGAGATGGGAATAGCCTACCCAGGTATTTTTTACTCGGCCCAGGGAAAATAATAGACAAACAAATGTTCTAATCAAAGTTTATTCTTGAAACTTGGTACCGGTATGTATTTTAACCAGTACCGTAAAGTGGGGTAACTTCGGACTTGGCTCATAACTTCGGACATCGGCGATAATAAGTAATTAGACATTGTCATTATATAATGGAAAATCTTTTTATTTATTTTTTTGTGGGGTCCATTTAGAGAAATGGCAAAGGAAGAGCATGTAAAGTCCTAGGGAACTGACATGAGTATATGTACACACAAAAAATATTATATATGTGACGAAAATATGTACATTTTTCGCTACCCTGCCAAACTTCTATCACCCTGAAGAAATTTGTTTGTATGAATGATGTTGTGACTGATATAATTTTGTAGTAACATTACCAGAGACAACATCCACCAAAGGAAATTTGTTACACTTGTATAACGCTCTAGCTAGAACAGTATCATTTAACCGATTGTGTTTAAAAAAAAAAACATGGTAACTTCGGACATGGAACAAAACAATCGTTTGTTAATATTTGCCCTATGAAAATCATTCATAATACTTGTACATCATTAACATGGTGGTAAAAGATCAAATCATTCTCTGAGTCCAAAAAACCATAAAAATATGATACTATGCTAACCGATTTATGTATTTCGGATAATTCTGGATATATAATATATATAAATTAGGAGAGGCATATATCTATCTATCTATTGCCTGACGCCGTGATCCCCGAAGGGGTGGCCACGAACGAACCGCCCCCATGCACCTCTGTCCCCAGTCAGTCGACGCCCCTCCCCCCAACCAGCACCGCCTTCGTTCATGTACTTCCTCACTCCATCCTTCCACCTCATATTCGGTCTACCTCTCCCCCTCTGTCCCTCCACCTCGCTCTCGTACACCCTCTTAGTCATTCTCTCGCTTTCCATACGTTCCATATGGCCGAACCATCTCAAGTTGTTCCTTTTCACACTTTCCAGCACATCTACCTCCACACCACACCTCCTTCTTACTTCCTCATTAGTCTGTCTATCCCTCCATGTAACTCCGCACGCACTCCTTAAGTAATTAATTTCCACTGCTCTCACTCTTGGTCTGAGTCTCTCAACCAACGTCCATGCTTCGCTTCCGTAAGTCAGTGTCGGGATTACCACACTGTCATGCAAGGACTTCTTCACTTCCATACTGACCACCCTATTTCTTGTTACTGCTTTTAGCGTTCCTACAACCCTCTTCCCCTGTTGTACCCTCTCCCACACCTCTTCATCCATAGTCCCATCTTTACTCAACACACTGCCCAGATACTTAAAAGAGTTGACGATCTCCATAGCCTGACCGTTCAGCTTCACCTCACACTCTGTGACTTCACCCCTTTCGAAGACCATAACCTTGCTCTTCCCCGTATTTACCTTCAAATTCCGTTTTTCGCACACTGTTCCAAACTCATTTACCAGACCCTGCAACTCCCATTCATTATCACTCATCAGAACTGTATCATCCGCAAACAGCAGTATAGGTAGCTTCCACTCAATTCCCTCCCTTTTCAGCAATACACCAACATCCACTGCTCTTGATAGTATTTCTTTCATAACTCCATCCAAATATACAGTAAACAACCACGGGGACATCACACACCCCTGTTTCAAACCAACATTCAGGTCAAAGAACTCGCTCTGCTCACTCTCCACACGTACTGCCGCCTTTGCACCCTCATACATGCTCTTCACTGCTTTCAGCAACTTGCCCTCTACTCCGTATATTCTAAGTACTTTCCACAAACCTACTCTATCCACTCTGTCATAGGCCTTCTCCAAGTCCATAAAGGCAACATACACCTTTTGTTTCTTCTCCAGATACTTCTCCACAACACAATTCAGGGTAAAAATCTGATCTACACATCCTCTTCCCTTCCTAAAACCTCCCTGCTCGTTGCCTATCCATTTCTCCGTTCTCACTCTCACTCTCTCAATCACTACCCTACTGTATACCTTCCCTACTACGCTTAGAAGACATATTCCTCGGTGGTTACCACACACTCCTCTTTCCCCTTTGCCCTTATATAGGGGGACTATTATGCCAGTCTTCCAGTCATCGGGTGCACTCCCCTTCTCCCATGCTAGTTTGCACATTTTCCATACCCATTCTATCACTATCTCACCACCATACCTCAACATTTCCCCACACACTCCATCTGTTCCTGGTGCTTTCCCCAACTTCACTCTTTTCATGGCTTCCCACACTTCTGACCTCCTGATCCCCACCTCCTCCTCCACTACTTCTCTTCTTCTCCCTCCCATACCAAAAACAAATTATCTGCCGAAAGAAACACCAACAAATACGTTATACCTATAAAAATGCTCAAATTCATAAAAGTGTATATGCATTGATATATTATACATACCTATATATTTTCACTAGGCCTAGTTAATTTTCGAGTTATTGATTTGACAGCATTGGTTATTTTTCCTGCTCAATATTTTCTAGGAGTGAGCTCGATGCCTAACGAGAACAGATCCAAACAGAATATATGTTAAACATCGTATATATCCCCCTCCTATACTGATTATACAGGCCTAAAAGTATTGACTGTGCATTTTCCACTATAACATCGGACAAGAATAAGCAGCAATAATAAAATATTCATATAAAATAGTAGGAGCCGAAAAATGAATGAAATAAGGCCACGAACGTAGGTCCGAAGTTCTCCTCCGTTCGTCCGAAGTTATCTCAGCTTTCTTGGCAACCATTTTCCATAAGAAATCACCTATGTCCGAAGTTAGCCATACAGGTCCGAAGTTATCAACTTTTCAAGCAAACTTCGGACATCATTTAGGATAAGGATAACTCTCTTCTTATGGGGGATAATTTTAGGAGGCTTCCTGGATTATGGCGCACTATCACCATACATCACTTGACCTAGTTAAATCTCTATAATGTGCTTACACTCAGGAGAAATTGTTAAAAAACATCGAAAAATGTCCGAAGTTACAGCATTTTACGGTACTCTATAGGCCTAGTAACTCATGTATCATATGAAAGGATATAAATTAAGTACCGGCATGTAATAGTTCTTGGAATGCAACTACAAATATACATGAAATCTTTATTGGACAAAAGTTACAAAACTAAAACAGGGATTGCTAAGAATAATTTAAAAACCTGTTTTCAATGCCTATATTAGTGGACCTGAAGTGAATCTCTTTGAGACTGAAGTACAGGCAGCCAGCTCCCCTAGTATCCTGATTAAACACCAGTAAACATACATAACATTCCTTTTAATACATTTTGAGCATGTATTGTGCGTATATTTACCTTCACATCTCAAAATTTCTCCGGCGGCCGGGGGGCTATGCCCCCCAGACCCCCTGTTATGTAGCGGGGGGGCTGTGCCCCCCACACCAAGTTGATCCTTGTAAGCTTAAAAAAATTATCCAGAACTTGATATTTTCTGTTTTGGCACCCTGATTGTGTAGGTGGACAGTGGAAGAAATTAAGCCTAGGCTAGTGGCTAGCCAAGTAAGTGTTATTTAGGCCTAGCCTTGGAGGTTAGATTACAGATATGACGATGCCTAGCCTACTTGTGGGAATAGGCCTAGGCTGGCCTAGGCTATAGGTATAGCCTAATATATTTTTATCGTTAATTTTGTTTCGTAACCTACCGGTACCTTTGGATTTTAGTCTAGGCTATAGCCTATGCCAAGCCTAGGCCTATTTAACCTAACATTCCTGTTACCTGTATTTTTTTCTTTTAAAGACTAGGCTACATAGCCTAGGCCTAAGAACATAAGAAAATGGGAGTCTGCAAAAAGCCGATCGGCCCATACAAGGCAGATCCCTGTCACCCCCAATTACAAGGCCCAATTATAGACCCATCTCACTAATACCTTGAGTACTGACCCCACCAAAACGGTCAGCTTAGGCTAACCTAGGTCCTAGCCTAAGCCTACTCTTAAGTTTTGGAATAGGCTTAGCCTAGTGCTGCCTAGGCCAAGCCTAATTAAAAAAAAAAAAAAGTAGGCCTAAATTGTCACAATTTTGGTTTCCATATTTTCCATCTTGATTGCTTTTAGATTGCAGGAAATGCTGTTTTAGACACCTCAATTCTCAACAAAATTCCTGGGGGGCATGCCCCCTGACCTCTTTAAAGCTCGCCGCTCCATTGCGCTATATATATATATATATACAGTATACAGTAGCCTATGGCCTAATTAAAAAAAAAAAAAAAGTAAATTGACACAATTTTGGTCTCAATATTTTCCATCTTGATTGCTTTTAGATTGCAGGAAATGCTGTTTTAGACACCTAAATTCTCAAAAAAATTTGGGGGGGGCATGCCCCCGGACCCCCCTAGAGCTTGCCGCTCCGTCGCGCTATAATGATAACAAAATAATAAACCATAATAACACAATTCACATTTTGTGGATTGACACCCTGTGTGTACGTAGGCCTACTGTACTGTGATTCATAGCCTATGTAGGAGAGTCTGTTGGTTATGCGTAGCCTATAGGCTAGGCCTATGTCCAAAAAGCATTGGCTATTGATTTTTTGTCTGCTGGGGGTAGGTTGCCTCCACCCAGTATGTTTTCTAAGTTAAATATTCCTCCTCTTCGAGCAATTTCTTCGGTAAATCTACAGTTATACTACCCCTCCCCCACCACCTCCCCCCTTCAAAACACGCCAAAAAAAGCGTGTTTTTGGATGGTTCAGCAGACGCGGAAACTGGAAAAAAACTTATTTTGATAACAAATTATCACCAACCAGATAAGAGTTTTTCAGGTAATTTGTTGTTTTTTATTTTTTATTTGATATACAGTGTTGTTTTAATACCGAGGACCGTCGCATTTTAGTATTTCTAACATTAGCCTAACTTAACATAACCTAACCGAAAAGTAACCTGTCTCCGCGACGGTCTAAACTCCCCCTCACGTTCCCTGTTTATGGGTGCGCGACGGTCTAAACCCAGCTCACGTTCCCTGTTTATGGGTTTGCAAAGGTTTGTAATACTTCAATGTATCTATTTCAAGTCAAATATACATTTCCGCGCATCATCAAACCATACTAAGTCTACTACTAATAATGGTAAATTTCTATAATTGCACCTATACGAGCTAAACAAAATATTATTGTATTTAACAGGAAGGTACAACGAGGTAAGTGATGTGGTATAGGTGGCAATATGCGGAAATGGATTATAAGGGCATTCCGCCCACCTCTGACAAAAGTCTATCAATCTAGATGTGACACGGATTTACAATGTTTCAGAGAGACATTAGCCTAACCTAACAACCTTACCTAACCTAACCTAGACCACATCACTTACCTCGCCGTACCTTCCTGTTAAATACAATAATAATTTGTTTAGCTCGTATAGGTGCAATTATAGAATAATACCCTAATAATATTAACCCATTATTACCAACAGAATAGCGACAAAAGAGTTGATAAACACCATTATTAAAGATGAGAAAATCCCAGAGGATTGGCTCAAAAGTGTAATAGTATATATATACAAAGGAAAAGGGGATGCGCTAGATAGAGGAAATTATAGGGGCCTGAAAATGCTTGACCAAATCATGAAGGTCTGTGAGAGAGTCCTTGAGGGTTTGATCAGGCAAAGCATCTCTATTGATGATATGCAGTTTGGTTTTATGCCAGGACGTGGTACAACCGATGCTATCTTCATAGTCAGGCAGATACAGGAAAGATACTTACTAAAAGGCAGGGATCTTTACTTTGTGTTTGTGGACCTGGAGAAGGCCTTTGATAGGGTACCTAGAGATGTTGTACAGTGGGCTATGAGGAAACTTGGTGTGGAAGAGTGACTGGTGCGTGTGATAATGAAGATGTATGAGGATTCGCGAAGTTCGGTGAGGGTGAAGGGTGTACTGAGTGATGAGTTCGCAGTCCGTGTTGAAGTCCATCAGGGTTCAGTGTTAAGCCGCCTCCTCTTTATTATGGTCTTGGAGGCGCTGTCTAGAATTTTTAGAGGCGGACTCCCGTTGGAACTGTTTTATGCAGACGATTTAGTCCTAATAGCTGACAGTATGCAGGATGCTGAGGCCAAATTCAGAGAGTGGAGAGAGGGCATGGCGAGCAAGGGTTTAAGAGTCAATATTAACAAAACCAAGGTTATGCATTGTAGTTTGAGACGAGGCAATGTGGAAAAGAGCGGTGCATACCCATGTGCAGTGTGTGGAAAGGGAGTGGGCGTTAACTCAATTCAATGTAGCATCTTACTTGAATCTTACTTGAAGTCGTCTAGAGGTCCTCACAGTCGTGGTCCGCCACCACTGCGTCCGTCCCTTCGAAGGAGGTCCGTCTGGTCCGGTAATCGGTATAGAGTTTGAGGCCGCCCGGCAGTTAGCAGTGTATCCAGACACTGGTGGTTCATCTGGGAGGGTCTTTAGAAACTTGTCTAATAACCCTTTGAACCTGTCTACCGGGCAACCTACTATGTCTCGCACTTCCTTGGGCAGCGAGTTGACATTTTTTGGTCCATTGTGGCCTAGGCTGGACGCGAGGAGGGATCTCACTCGTACACTTCCTTCCAGTCCGACCATTTTGTTTTTCCTGGAGTTCATTACCAGTTGGATCTGGAACCAGCTTCTCCAGGATTTTCCACACATAAATTGCGCAGTACCTGTCTCGCCTTCTCTGCTGAGAGTACAGCCCTAGCTTCTTGAGCCGGTCCCAGTAGCTAAGGTCCTTCATCCCCCGAATGTTTCTAGTGAAGGACCTCTGGACGGACTAAAGATCTCGTATGTACCCCTTTTTGTGTGGCGACCATAGTTGACTACAGTAGTCAAGGAAGGGTTGTACCATAGACCTCCAGAGAGTTAGCATTGTTTTTTGTTCCCTGGAGTTGAACGTCCGTAGAATCCATCCGGCCATTCCCTTGGCTTTCTTGACAGCTGCAGAAATGTGGTGTTGAAATGTGGCATCGTCAGACAATTGCACACCTAGGCATCTCACATGTGGCTTGGGGGTGATGTCGTGGCCGCCTGCAGTGAGTAGTTTGGTGGTGTCCTTGAGGGTTTGTTTCGGGCCACATCGTAACGCTTCAAACTTTTCTTCGTTGAAGGTCATGTTGTTTTCGTCTGCCCATTTGTAGATTTTGTCGAGGTCATCCTGGAGATTATGAATATCCTCTTCATTTCTTACGACACGACTTATGTTCGTATCGTCAGCAAAGGAAGAGATAACTGATTGACCAACTCCATCATCAATGTCCCCTATCAGTATAAGGAAGAGCAGAGGTCCTAATACTGATCCCTGGGGTACTCCACTAATGACGTGGGACTTTTCAGATGTGTGGCCCTTAACAGCAACAGTCTGCGTTCTTGCGGAGAGGAAACTGTGCAGCCACACACCTATTTTGCCTTGGATGCCGAGTTTCTTAATCTTGTGAAGGAGGATGCCGTGATCCACCTTGTCGATTGCTTTAGCAAAGTCTAGAAACACGACATCCACATTTTCTCCCTCTGCAAGCCTGTGGAGTAGCCAGTCATGATGTGCCAGGAGCTTCGAAAGGCATGATCTGCCTTTCCGGAAGCCATGCTGGCTGGAGTTCATAAGGCCATTTTTCTCCAGGAAGTTGACAAGCTTGTTCCTCAGGACTTTTTCAAATATCTTGATGAGGTGGGATGTTAGAGCTACCGGTCGATAGTTCTTCGCCAGGCTCTTTTCACCACCCTTGTAGACTGGAGTAATGATGGCCTGTTTTAGTGAGGATGGAATTGTGCCTGTGTCCATTGAGTGTCTCCAAAGCTTGCAGATAGGAGGAATCAGGGCATCACAGCATTTAATCAGTAGTATGGCTGGTACTCCGTCAGGACCAGCAGCTGCATTCGTTCTCAGTTCTTTGATAGCTTTTCGTAGGTCTGCCTCAGTCAGTTCAATATCACAACATCTGTCGATGTTGGGTACATCATGGGAGTAAGCGCTGTAGTAGAATAAAGGGGCCCCTGCCGAAGGATAAGTCAGAAATAGAGAAATTTGAGTGCGTAGTGTGCAAAGTCGAGCTTGTGTTAAGTGATGATCCTGTGGCTGTGAATTTTGGAAATGAGTCTTTGGAGCTGGTGAACAAGTTTTGTTACCTAGGAGATACCCTCTCTGCCGGTGGTGGGGCTGAGGCTGCCACTGTTGCTAAAATTAGGTGTGGCTGGGGCAGTGTGCCAAAATTCGCCCATTTTCTTCGTGATCCCGAACCTAACATTGAAAAAATATTGATACTGAAATAGGCTAAGAGCCTGTGACTGTCCCGGGGCGGCCGGGAGCCCCGCTAAACCTGCCATTCTATTTCTACATTACACTCATCAAACGATAGTTGCTCTGCTCTACACTGTACTCTACATTGGCTATGATCTTAGAACTATTATATATCACCTGTATTGAAGTCCAAATGCAGCTACTAATGTAAATATAGACGGATAAATCCAGAGCTCGAGTCATGAGAGCGATTTGTTTACACTGTGAAAACACAACTTGTTCGGTTCGGATGAGGTGACTGACTTTAGCACCAATATAACAAATATATATTACAATAAGGAAACAGCCATCGTTCATAGAACGAACTCCTGGATGGGAGAGTCCGCTAAAACAAACAAACAAACAAACAACCAATGTACCCCTACACTCCGATGTTATATTGCGCCGAAGGCTGAGTCAAGACGAACACAACTACCGTAATTTTATTGGCACTCGAATGCTCAATAATATGTAGATTAAAGGATAATAATAGGTATTTATCTAAAACTATGTATATATTAACTAAACTACTCCATGTGTTTAATATATTGACTAAATTTCACTGAAATGAATAATGTAAAATATTAATTTAAGTTTGAATGTTAATTTTCTGATCAGATTTCCTCTTAATTAAACTCCTACAAAATACAGATATTGTTTCGTATGTGCTAATTTTATGGGGTCTCTAATTTCTTAAAAATAGTGAATGAATATAAATGTTATGTGTTTGACAAAGAGCGCAAGACCTTGAGGCATAAGGTAAGCTATAAATTAGTACGATTTTATGATGAATTATTGGTTTTCAGGGGTATATATGTGGTTGGATTAATGGAAAACAACGAACGAATATCAGCACTGTTTTCCATTGTGGTGTTTCCGAGAATAATCCAATGATGACATAAATTAGCTTGCCGCCAATCAACTGTGGAACACTTGGAAATGTGTTAGCTGTTATTTACCGATATATTTGTGGAAAAATAGAGTGAATTAAGGGGCTGGAATATAACATTGACTTCATGTGAAGTGCGAGTGCCCTACACATTCTAAAATTGTGCATATTAATCTTGGGGAACTCATTATATATAAGGTATAAGTTCAAGGTGATACTTTGGATAAACCTGACTTCTAGCAAGCACCAAACAGCGATTTTGTAAGTAGCCAAGCATATTATTTTGTCAGATAAGCCTAGGCCTACTTGTATTAGCCTAGGCCTATGATGATAATGATGATTTGAAGCAGAAATGAGTAGCCTAGGCTGAGGCTAGGCATATTAGGCTTAGGATAACCCATTATCCAACAATCTTAGGACTGCCCCCACTAGTGGGGCTATGTATAATGTATTGATAGGCTAATGAAGATCAAGGAAGATTTGAGGTTAAAGACAGTAAAAAATTAGGTTAGCTAGGCAGCTGGGAATCTGGTTCTGGTAGGCTAAGACTCAGAGCCCACTCTTAACCCGGGAATGGCGAAGGTCCTCAATTATGGTAATTATTTAGAAGATGACCTTTTTTTCTAGTTATTAAAAACTTACTCTATGGTGTATTATATGATATATAGAAGCAATAGAACTGTTAAAATGACCTGGGAAGTGTATATTAAACTTAGCCCAGACCAACATTCCTGTTTTTTTTTTTTGTGGCTAGGCTAACCTAGCCTAGGCTACTCTTGAGTTTTGGAACACAGTAGGCCTAAGCCTAGGCCTATTTTAGATGTCTAACTTTTAAAATAATAATATAAAATTACGTAGGCTAGGCCTAGGCTAGGATTTTTTTTTTATCATTATACAGAAAGTTGTATCACTCAAAAAAACAGCGTCATTCGACACCCTGGCTAGGCTATAGCCTATGACAATAACAGTTTGCCGTCATGCCGTGGGATTAGGCCTATAGGGGTAGACCTGTCACTGAAGAATACTTTCGCAGTCTTACCGTTTGTTTTTGTTTTCAAGGTATAGGCTAGAGGCAGAATAGGCTACAGTAGTAGCCTATCCACTGGTATCTTATTTATTGTAGTTTATATTATGAGTGGAAGATTTGCAATAACTTACCCTAACCAAAGTCCAAACTTAGTGTCCAAAGTGGGATCTGCACCCTGCCTCTATGTTCTCATTTTGTATACCGGTAACTTTTTAGCCAGATTACCGGTACAATTTAATAAGTGTACAGCCAGCAGCTAGGCCTACCGCCTACAGTGCATTTATAGATTTCCCGGAATCCCGGCCATGACTTGGGTATCACTAAAGAATCTTTCCACAGCCTTATGTACAATTGTTTGTTTTTATTTCTTCAAGGAATATAGTACAGTAGTTTATTGTTCAATTGTTTATCATGTTATGAGTAGATAATTTGCATTACCTTACCCTAACCTAACTTTACTTAGTCTTAGTGTCCAAAGTGGGGGCTGCCACTATCCCCACAGTCCACACACCCGCTAACTAACATATATTATTGGTATGTCTTGTCATTACTATAACCTGACTTCATGGGGGTAACGGAGACTTGATTGAATATTTTCGGAATTAGCCTCGCAGAATCTTGAGTCTTTTAAAGTTGTGAAAATTAAAGTAAGTTCCTACGTTCCTACTGATTGTACTTAACCCGAGATGGGAATAGCCTACCCAGGTATTTTTTACTCGGCCCAGGGAAAATAATAGACAAACAAATGTTCTAATCAAAGTTTATTCTTGAAACTTTGTACCGGTATGTATTTTAACCAGTACTCTATAGTAACTCATGTATCATATGAAAGGATATAAATTAAGTATGTAATAGTTCTTGGAATGCAACAACAAATATACATGAAATCTTTATTGGACAAAAGTTACAAAACTAAAACAGGGACTGCTAAGAATAATTTAAAAACCTGTTTTCAATGCCTATATTAGTGGACCTGAAGTGCATCTCTTTGAGACTGAAGTACAGGCAGCCAGCTCCCCTAGTATCCTGATTAAACACCAGTAAACATACATAACATCCCTTTTACTTACAATATTATTCATTCCTTTTAATAAATTTTGAGCATGTATTGTGCATATATTTACCTTCACATCTCAAAATTTCTCCGGCAGCCGGCCGGACCCCCTGTTATGAAGCGGGGGGCTGCGCCCCCCCGCAAAGTTGATCCTTGTAAGCTTAGAAAAATGATCCAGAACTGGATAATTTCTGTTTTGGCACCCTGGGCTGGGGGAAGTTCAGAGAATTGATGCCAATCCTGACCATGAAAAGAATGCCTCTCCCCCTGAAGGGAAAGGTGTATGCCTCATGTGTTAGAAGTGCAATGACGTATGCCTCAGAAACATGGGCCGTTAAAGTAGAGGATATCAACAGAATGGAGCGTAATGAGATGAGAATGGTGAGATGGATGTGTGGGGCCAGGCTACAGGATAGAATAACAAATGTTGAGCTGAGGAGACGTTTAGGTATAAAGAGTATTAGCGAGGTGATGCGTACAAGTAGACTGGGATGGTATGGACATGTGGAGAGAATGGATGAATAAAATTGGGTGAAAAAATGCAGGTCTGTGATTGTGGAGGGAGCTGCACCAAGGGGTGGACCGAGGAAGACCTGGGATCGGACTATACGCGCCGATCTCAAATCCAAGAACTTGACAAGTGAAGCAGCCCTTAACAGGGTTGCCTGGAATGCCGCCATTAGGACAAGAGACTGAAACTGCACTTATGTGTGGAACACTCAGTCTTAAAATTTTATGTATGTATTTTATGTATGTAGTATAGCTGTAGATTTATCATTTCTTCTCGAAGGCATGCGGGCGGCCGGGCGCTGTAGTGGCGGTGACAGTAGAGTAGGAAGTGCTCCACTGTTTCTGGGGTCTGACAAAATTGGCAGTTTTCGTTGTCTGCTATTTTCATCTTGAACATGTGTGCAGTCAGTCTTGAGTGGCCAATTCTGAGTCTGAGAGCCGCTGTATTTATTGGCTTGTTCTTGTAAGTATTCAGTATTAATCTATAAAACAATAACATTTTGCAAAGCTTTAGGCCTACCACCCATTTTCCGATTTTCCGCAGGTAGGCTAACGCTTGTTTTTCTTCAAAATTCTACCTTTTGCAAACATTAGGCTAAGCTATATACAGTTTTAAACCACACGGAATAACAAGACAGAGTTTCTTCTAATGCCATCACCATATATTACTGACTATCATTCCTTACCTGAGCCATGTTGACTGTGAATTTGTGAAATCGGTGGCGTTTTGGGAGGACGAATATCACGCTGCTTTTTTCGCGTTTTAGCGCATGCGTACTGAGACGTTATGGCTCCGATCTTTCTATGGCACTCTGGCTGCTCTGGCACCTGACACCAGGCTCTCGTCGCTGTCTAATATTGTTCACTATGTATTCATGGATACACTGATGTATAATAGATGCAGTTATTTGCTGTAAGTCACTGTAAATAGTCTGATAACAACACCATGATCACCAGCAATGTTAATCCTTCAGCGTATCCACTAGACTGTATTGTTTTGGTAGGGAACTCGCCCCCATGAATCCCCAGTAGCCAATGGGAGCGCGCGGCGGGTAAGCCCTGAGTTTTCATTGGCTCGCGCACCTCCCCCACACACGTCATCCGACATACGACAATCGACACGTAAAGAGTGAGAGCGCGGGAGAAGACAGAGTTTCTCGGCTCTGAATAATGACGAGAAGGTCGAAAAAGATACCTACACTCAAAACACTCTCACCCTTACAGTTTGTGCCCGAATGCGACCAAATCCAGACCACGTGATAGAGGATAAGAGAAAGGATGGGAGCACGGTATGCCGTGGATGGGAGTGTTCCTTTCTGCAAAAAAACGCGTTTTTCAAAATGTGACGCTTTGTCGTGTTTGGATGCGATACCTATAGCGATACCTAATACCTATAGCAAAAGTTTGACATGTCTCAAAAGGTTTTCCCACAGCACAACAGTAGGCCTACTCAATTAACCACTTGCAAGTTTCAGGCTATAAGGAAGTTGGAGTTGTAGACCTCGATATTTAGCAGAATTACCAGCTAAAATACGGTTTTAGTTCATTAATATATAGGCTACATAACACCAAATTCAACAGACTCTTTATCCATCAGAAACCTACATTATTATCGCATTTCTGTTTAATATCGATGTTCTCAGCTCCTTATAGCCTAGAACTCGCAAGTGGTCAAATTATCCTATATTAATAAATCAAAGTCATTCACATGATCCCGTACAAATGAACCTTCGTATATTCACAAATATGTTCACTAAGAAATAAATATGAAACTCACCATACAAAACATATAACATAATATAACAATATATAAGGATATAACCCCTGAGGGCCCTGACAGGGTTCCACTCAAATCAAATTCTCCCTACCAACAATTCTCTTGAGACCTCCGGTGGACGCTTCTGAACTAGCACCAGAGCTACGACTGTAGACATCACTATACCCAACACCTATAGGTATGCACAGTTTATCTCAATTTTTGTGCGATTCTACATGTTCTTATTATACAGTATACGACTATACTAAGTGCTTATATAGTATAGTAATAAAGGGAAAGTCCATATGCAGCTGAAAATGACTACAAACAATTATAAGCTGATTAATTATCATAACAACATTGGCACGAAAATACCTGGACTTTGTATTCTAAATATACGTTATTTATGAATATGGGTGATTTTAAAATATATAAAACAACAGTATGCATAGACCAAAGTATGTGGCAGCTACAGACATTTCGACTAACTGCATATATTATAGAATTGTTGAAGGAGAGGGAGGGTGGATATAGTTCCAAGATGTCGCCCATTTCCCACAATGCACCTCGGTAAACCTTGCGTTCAGCGCCTCTATCGGCCACTGTAGGCATTTATTGGTAGGGAGAATTGCGCCAAAATCCCATCCTACCCCATTTTATCAACATGAGTATTATATGTTTAAAAGTCCTATAAATTAATAGATTAAATAAATACTTATAGGCCAATTAAAAATACAAAGATACCTACAAATGCATAGACTAATCATATAATTACAAAATATAATAGAAGAGCATAATAAAATTGAATGGTCCCGTTTTCTCTCATAGGCTCAGTGTCACGTACTATATATTTCAGCACAGACTAAACTATATTTTCCTAACCTACATTGCTAAGCATTATTTGCAATCGTGTAACACACTACACACACATATACATTATATATATATATATATATATATATATATATATATATATATATATATATATATATATATATATATATATATATATATATATCTATATGCTCAGGCCCAATCCCCATTTTGGGGGTAGCCAACTCAAGACAGAGCAAGAACAGGGAAAACACAAAAACAACATAAAACAACGAATAAACAGATAAAAAGCACAAATTCACACACATCTAGGTCACCCAGGAGAAGACCCAGAGACCAGGGCCACCAAGGTCGTTCCAGCACTCCCCCGGCCCCCGACCACCCGGAGAGGTTCCGATCTCGGCAGGCAGACATGCAGCGGAGCCAAAGCCACAAGCCCTCCCACCACACTTCCAGGCGCACCCTTCATATTAATTGTCTCCCCAGGCCAGGCGCCTGATGGACTATTATCTAGTCCAACTTGCGCCCGACCCCTTACTCCAAATGACCACGTGTTCACTCAACTATTCACAAGCATTCTCCATTCACTCCTGTCCACCACCACTTCCCCTGCCTGATCTACAGTCATTCCTCTATCATCCAAAGCTTTTCTTACACAGTCTCTCCATCTCAATGGGGGTCTTCCTGCCCTTCTATCTTCCCTTGTACCTGACTCGAAGCCGATTGCCCAAGATCGATCTTCTGCGAGCCTCCCGATGAACAGAACCCTGACACATTTTCCTGCTTGGTACTACTGTAATTATATATTAGCACATTCTGATGTTACCTAGGTGTGAACAAAATTTTCTGTTAATTTTTTGTTTGATAAAAAAAAAGTTTCAAGGGGTTGTTCGCCTTTTTTTTTGCGTGATCTCGCGAGCTGCGACATCCTAATGCTCTTATGTTTTTCTTTCTTCACTATTGCAGAGTGAGGGGATGAGACAGTGAAGCGCAGAGGCGAAGCAGCTTCAGAGATGGGGCTGTTTAACCTGGCAACGGCGAGGGGGGGGGTATTGAACTAGCTGCCCATGGGCGAACATATAGGCTCCATTCAGGCCTATAATCGTCATTTTACGATAAATATCGTTATCAGTGGCGGATCCAGGGGGGGGGGGGGGCGGCCGCCCCCCCTTAGTAACCAAAATTGCGCCGTTACATCTGATATATACTGCATTTTATCTGAAATACAATACATATGTTATGCCCGGTCCAAATTGGAACGTGAGATATTCTTTGTACAATGAGCAGCTCTCTAACTGGATAGGTATACCTTAAACTTTAAATAAAGAGACAACACGGCAGGATAGTAAGCACACAGGTAACAAGTTAACAGGTTTTATTTAGTTTAACACCTGGTTCATGGAGGACCAAGACATATATTTTATACCTGTAACCTGGATATCATCAACAACAATGAGAATAATTAAGACATACAATAATCAGGTTATCAAATAAGCAATAGGAGTCGGACAATGGGTCCAGACTCAAGGTAATAATAATACTCCTAGGATACAATTATAAGGTATCCAAAATGGTGGAGGTACACCTCCTACCCAAATAGATCTCAGAGAGGATCTCAACAAAAGACAAGAGTGCAGTAATGGCAAATGCCGTCTGGATCATGCAATGATGTCCCCGGCATATAGTGACGTTAACTGACTCTAAAGCAATAATGGCCAAGTGGTCATCAACAATGAAGTGGGCTCGGAAAGGCTCACAAATGATATTAATACTATAGGTGCGCTAGATCTCACCTGGCTAAGATTAATCCTTAACTCTAATTGTGTACTAGCAAGGTGCTGAAGGCTGAGGCAACAATCGCCGGGAGCTGAGATAGAGTGAAATCTATTCGAGTTATGAACCTGACAGAATGTTAAATGAATTAGGCTAGAAGTTATACAAAGGGACTAGATTACGTGTAAATATGTGTTTGTGTTTGATGCTATGGGTCTTATATAGGCACGCCCCCTCTGTCGGGCTATGGCAGACCAATAACCCGGGAAGGTGCATATATAAGGATCCCTTGATAGGTATGTATAATGGGTCCCGGCAAGTGGGCTAATTAACGTCAATTTAAGTAGGGAGAAGAAAGACCTCTCGCAAGACGTAATGTTAATGAGAACCCCTGAAGATAACTTCTACCACAACCCTGAGTCAACTCTATACCCAGAAACGGTACAAAAGCACTTAAAGGAGAGCTGTAGTGAAGAGGAGGGCCCGTAGATCGAGGGAAGATCCAGTAGTCCGGAGGGCGGCTGGGCGTGATGACTCCGGAAGTTGGTCCAGGGGGGGGGGGGGGGGGGGGGGGCGGCTGGGCGTGATGACTCCAGCTACTGGTCCAGGGTGAGTCACAAGATGGTTCCTTAGACCTTGGCGCCTACCACGGGACAACCGGGTTCCTCTTGCACTCCCACAGTGCAGTGATCCCCAAAGGATATGCTGGAGTTCTGCTACAAGGTTTGGGGGGTTAGGGTGACTAGCATAATGATCTACCTAGAGTGGCAAGCAGTCTAGATAGTGACATTATAGGTAGTCTAAGGGGGGTCAAGGTAAGTGTCTTCCTTCCTTGCTAGTTCGTGGAACTATCAGAACTATGTAGCAAAAAGAGAATCCAGAAAGGGGAGCCCAAAGTGGGTTGCCCAAAATTAGTCCTCTTCCTGATGGGGGGAACCCGATCTGGTAGATCTCAAGTTACTACACTATCCTCATAATCCCTTGAACAAAACAAGGTAGGAATCCTTTGGTACTTGGTTTGTGCACCGCATCGAAGGCCAGAAAGGGGGAGCCCAAAGTGGGTTGCCCAAGCTAGTCCTCTTCCTGATGGGGGAAACCCGACCTGGTAGATCTTCGATCACAGCACACAACTGACAAGTTGAACACCAGCTATCTCTGGCTGTTCTTACCCTGAACTAAATAATACCAAATGGCAAGCTTAGTTACTGATGTCCAGGCTGGGTGAGTATAAGGCAATCTTCTTGCCCCTACTTAAGGCGCCCGGCTTGAGAGGATCAAGGGCGTTTGGCGCGTGGTGGTTATGTCCTTGTAGCTCTGGGGGTGGCGCACCTGGACTCTGGCTGTACCTTGTAGCTAAATGCCCCCCGAGCAGATTCTGTTATAAGATGGGGGTGATCACTTCCTGGTGGGAGAGGAAGTGGATGAGAAATGGCATGTGCAGGAGTAGGGTTGGCTGCAGGTTTAGTGGCAGCTAGAGATGCGGTCTTATCATCCTGAGACCGCATCTCACTACCGTCTGGTAGAGAAAAGTCCCGACCGCGGGACTGGAGATGGTAATGTCTTGAAGTATTATCTTCGTAGACAGGGGTCAGGTGCTGGAGGAAGTGGTAATAAATTACTCCCTGGTTGTTAGGGGTGGCCATCTTGTCTCCGGTGAGGGTGAGGATGTAAAGTCAGTGAAAATAGGTTAGCCTAAACAGACCTCGGATGCGGAAATACCCTGAGCCGAACAGGCCAAGAGGGATATCTCTATTGGTCTAACTGGTAAGGTGTCTGCCTCACACCCAAGGGTCGAGAGTTCGTGCCCCCACCAGGGCTTGATATTTTTGTGAGGCTATTTCCGCATTTAACGAAGTTTAGGTGTGTTGGTAAAATTGTTCAGATGGTTGAGAGTAAGATCGGAGTTCCATTAATCCTCTTTCGGGTATGGTGTAAAAACCGATCCCCACAAGGAGAGAAGAGGAGTCACAGTATCTCAAATGGTCCAGGAGTTGGTGAGGTGACTTGATTACTTTGGTGGAGTCCTTCCGCGCCAGGGTTATCATGTCAATCCGCATCTTGGTGGTGGTCGTCAGCGAGGGCGTTGTCGTGGTTGGAGAGTGATGACAGAGAGCCTGGCTTGGCCCAGGTCATGAGGTTGTGCGGACGCCGAAGTACCAGGCTGGGGGGAGGAGCTTGGTGCGGACGCCGAAGTACCAGGCTGGGGGGAGGAGCTTGAAGACGCTTGATCCTTAACCTTTCTCACTTTAGGCTGGGACAGGGCTGGTTCCCATTTGGTGGGTGGCTTCACAGGTCTTCCACAGCGGGTATGAGAAGGCAGTCTGGGAAATTGGGGAGATGGAGTTAGAGGTGACATTGAGCGAAATTTGGATATTGTTTTTCGCCTGGGACGTTGAGAAGGAGGGGAAATAGATTGAGGAGAAGAAGGTAGGGTTTTAGAGATAGGAGGAGTAGGTGAGGGTTTTTTAGGACGGAAGCTGGGGGTGATAGGCAAAGTGGGGGGTATGTTGGTGAGTTGTGGTGGCGAGGGGGGAAGACTAGACGTGGCAAGGTTAATTAAAGGCGATGGTTGAGAAGGAGGTTGCGGAGGTGAAACGAGAGGAGAGGGAGAAGGAGAGGAGATGTGAGAAGATTTGGGCTTAGGAATGCGGGAAGGGGTGAAGGTGACAGGAGTTGAAACAGAAGAGGGGGAAGTTTGGGTTTGAGTAGAGAGAACAGGAGGAGGTCGATGTTTAGGAAGGGGTGAACTGGGTGAGGCGAGTGGGAAGGGTGACAGGAGGTTGCAGTACAGGAGAATTTGTTAGTAGTCTTGGCAAATCCAACGTCAAGGCTATTAACCTAATTGCAATGACGACTTGTCTATTTTGACTGCTATGTCGTCATTCCAACCGCGGTTAAAAAGAAAACGTCTAGAGTCTACTCCGTATCTTGCTCTAGGAGACGTTGTACATTAACCAAAACTACCACCGAAGGTGAAAAAAGCATAGAAGAGAAGAAAAAGGGGTTTACCTTAGTTACCGCTCAAGGCCCATCCCGTGCTCCGTCATGCGCAGATCCCTGTCGAACGTGCGCATGAGCGACCCTCTCTTGTCATCATTTTTTCACGCGTCGCCATTGTTGAGTCCGCTTTTGTTGTGCTCCTTCAATTCACCCTGTTTTAGGTTCGTTTCGGCTTTTCTGGCCTTCTTTTTGTTAGACAGATGTTACGTGATCTAGGGCACACGTAAATGGGCTCCTCAGTGTGTTAATGGAGACGCGTGTGGAAATAGCTACCGAAGGTACGGGGGCGCCTGGCGTTCCTCGTGTATGTTTTTCATTTCTTTCTCTTTTCATATCCTTTTTTCCTGTTAGTCTGGGCATAGTTTAGCTTTTAGCTTATTTTAGCCTAGCTTGTTTCTCATTCAGGACTTGCTATGCCCCTATGAGTTTTCATTTTTTCATAGCCTAGGTGTACAGTTGGTAAACAATCTGAGATTTCGTGGTGGCGGTGCTGTTTGTAGGGTTTGTGTCGGCCTCATTATTAGCATTATTCCCGAGTCCCCCCTTTCGAGTCTTCACTGTGTCTCAAGGGCCTGGGCGCTTAGTGGTTCGTGATATCCAGGGGTACCCCACGGGGGCCCCTCCCTCACACCACAGGGTTTTTCGCCCCTGACACATTCTCTCCTCACGGCTAGGCCACCCTTTTTCTCGCCAGTTTCATTTACTGGTTTTTGTTTTCACCTCCATCCTTTCATAGCCTTTTGCCCAATCCTGGGGTACCCCACGGGGGCCCCTGTTTGTGCCAAACCACCCTCCCTGCCACTTCTCCTCATGGGCTTTGCTCTATCTCTGTGGGTTGGGTGGTTCCTGGGGGATGTGCCTCCTCTCCCCTGGTGTGTCTTCCTTGCCTCTCCCTTGACCGGTTGAGTCAGGATTTTATCAAGGAAGACACTGCTCAGCTTGATGGCCATCGTCGCTTGGAGTTCATAAGGAGATGACGCTTTTTTATGGGCCTTTTTTGGTTTTCCCTAGACGCTCCTCTCGCTTTTTCGGCGTCGGACCATCTCGGCCGGTCCCGCAAATTTGCGGAGTGCTCGATTCGGTCCTCTGGGACGTTTCGGCTCCCCGCAAATTTGCGGAGATCGCTGGGGGGTCCCTCGGAGATGCGGGAGGGTTGTGTCGGTATGGGTATGCCTCCATTGGCCCGCAAATTTGCGGTTATAGTTGGCTTTTACTGTTGACTTTTTTTATGTCATATTGTTGCCTGATACTATATTGGTGTATGCACTTTACTGGTGTTATGGACCCTGCATGTAAGGTGTTGAGTGGTGGTTAACACTTTCTCCATCTTTGCAGGTTCTGCTTGTGCTCTTCCACCTCGCCCGCCCTCCTCACCTCCCTCGGTGCTCCCGGTTTAGAGTGAGTACGAATTCCGGTTTGCATGTGTGTTCCTGTTTACCCATGCTCATTCCCTGGTTTTTATTGGACATTATCTTCACTTACTCCGTCGACGTGCTGCTTATGGTGTGTGTTCTTCCATTGCAGGTGGTATGCCTTGCTTTCGCCAGGGCTGTGGCTCCCCGTGCTTGGAATGCCACAGGTCCTGCTTACGCCACTCTCAATGTGTGTCCTCTACGGCCTACCTCCCTGCTCTGTGTGGCCCGTGTATGGACCTGGTGGATGTGGTGGATCATCACCCTGGTTCCTCTGACGCGGCGGTGGCCTCTGCCTCCCTTCAGTCTGTGTTGGCGGTGGTCTCCCACCACATTAGGACTGTGGGCCACCGTTCCCCGGCCTTTGTTGACGACCGGATCCGCGTCGCCCTGGGCATCCCTGACCCGTCTGGAGGCCGTTTACCTGGCCCTCTCCCTGCTCGGGCCCTCCTCCCTGAGTCCCGTGGTCGGTCGTCACATCGTCGGGAGGATCCCCAGCTCTGTCCACGCTCTCGCTCGCCTCATCGCCCGTCCTCTACTGCCCCTCATCGTCCTCCTGATCGCCTTGACTCCGCCCGTCGCCCTCGTCATGGTTATCGCCCTGAGGCCGGGGTTAGCGTCTCTGCCCCTGTACGCCCTCCCCTGGCCTCTCCGGATAGGGGCTCTACTACCTTCCGCCCGCTTCCCCTGCACAAAAGACGTCCTCTTCATTTGTCCTCTACGCGCGCGGATGTTCATGCTGTAGCTGGCCCTCTGCTCCCTCCTCCTACTCTGTCCAGGGGGGTCCGCCAGGATGTAGTTGCTTCTCCTCCTACTTCTGCTTCGGTGCCTCTTCTTCCTTCACGGTCTCGTCCCAAGGTGGAGGTCCCTCCCTCCTCCGCCTCGGTGTCGGGCCGCCCTGTTCTCTCAGCCCCGGGGATCCTTGCTCTGTTTCCCCCCGCGGCTCCTTCTGACCTCCTTTCACCCGGCCAGCCTTCCCACTCCCGTCATCATGCTCCTCTTTATTCTTCTATCCCTGATCTTCACTTACCGGCTCCCCAGGGGGGTACCCCGCCGCTTGACTCGGTGGAGTATAGTGAGGTTTCGGGGTCCCCTTTCTCGGGAGCTGACGTGTCGCTGGAAGAGGGGGATGGTGATGTTTCCCCCTCGGGCGTTAGTGATCGGGGACGAGACCCTCAGGGGTGCCACAGCCGTCGTCGCTCGCCTTCTTTGGGCCGCGACGCTGCTGTTTCGTGTCGTGGGTCTCTCTCTCGCTCACGCTCGCCCCTGCGGGCCGAACTATCTTCGCCTCTCTCGGATCGATTTTCGGCTATGCAGGGGTGGGTTGTGTCACACTTCGACGTGCGCTTGGAGGCGATGCAAGATTCCCTCTTATCGCGCTTCTTGGCGGTGACACAACCTCAGCGCCTCACCCAACCTACCCCTGCTTTGGTCCCCCTCCCTTCTGCGGTGGACCACATTCCTTCTCGCCCTGCTTCTCCGCCTGCCCGGTCGTCGGCTAGTACTGCTCCTGCCCTGGCTCAGGTGGTTGCCCCTGCTGTCTCCCATGCGGGGGTTCTCCGTCTGCTAGGGCAGGGTCCGCGCTTGCCCCCCATCCAGAAGGCCAAGGTCCCATCGCGGACTATGCCGCTCCTCTATGGCTCCTTGGCTGTTTGGAAGGGGGTGCAGGCCTCCCACCCGGAGCGTGCTACCGACTTCCCGTCAGGTGAGAGCGCCCTACCTTCGGACTGGTCGGTCCAAATTAATGATAAGATGCAGTTCAGGGCGATCAGGGTGGATGGTCAGGTGGCCGACGTGGAGGTGCGGGCTTACCCGACGAAGACTGACCTTCAGTACTTTTCGGTGAAGCCCAAGCCCCCGTCTGCTCCTCGGACTAAGCTCTGGTCAGACTTCATCCGCCAGGACATCCTTCAGGATGTTCAGTCCCTGGCTGTGTTGACGGGACTGTCCTCCTATGGGACGGGTTTGTGCGACGACGGTAAGCCTGGCTTAGCAGTCGTGCTCGATAATCCTCTCCCATTGGAGGCCTGGTTTGCTGAGGCCTTAGAATTCGCCAACCGTTCCGTCGACAGATCTGTTTCAGTCCCTCCCCCGGAGTCGTCACTGCTTTTGCCTCCTCTTGTATCTGTCGGCGGATTGGATGGCAAGTTCTGGTCCTGGATCAGCGCGCCCAAACTTGAAATTTGTGCTATTGCTAACCCGTTCTTCTCCCACCCAGATAAGTCCTCTGTCGACAGGGATTTTACCTTGCGGCAGAGGGTGGCGAACTTATTGTCTTGTCTTTTAGGTTCCCTCCAGACGTCTGTTCACCACCTGAGGCTTATCGAGGCGACTGCACCTGGCGATCTTCGCGAGGGTTTGGACCACGTTCGGCGGATCCACCTTCAGCTCGCGGTGTCTTTGGTTCCCGAGCTGAAGGCGGTTTTGTGCGAGGCAACTCGACAACGCCTGACGGTAAGGTCCTCGTTCTGCCGGAAAGCCCCCTTGGATATTCGTCAGGGTTTATTGTACTCTGAGCTCTATACATCGGGGCTTTTTGCGCAGGATGCTTGGGAACGCTACGCTTCTCTGTCAGCGGACCCTGCTTACGACACGCAAAGACGCGCTGTGTCGCGACCAGGGTCTTCGCAGTCCCGTCCTTCTGCCGGTCCTCTTCGGGGTGCTGCCGCTGGTGCTGCCGCCAAGAAAGGGCGCAGGAAAGGGAAGTTGCCGGCCAGAGCATCGGTTCCGCCTCGCACTTCTGCTCCTGCTCCCTTTCATCCCCGCCGAGAAGGGGCTGGCCAGCCTTCCACTTCCGGCCGCACTTCGACGGGGTCAGACGCGCGACGGACAGGGGATGGGGTGACCCGCCCTTTTCGGCGAGGTGGGGGAGGTAGAGGAGGTCAACGTGGCTCCTTATGACCGCAGGGACCGTACCGGGGGACCCTCCACGTCAAAAAATGTGTAGGTTCTCCAGGTCGGTCTCCTCCTTGTTCTCCTCGCCTCGCAGAAAGGGTCGCTCACCTCATCTCGGGGGCTCCCACAGGTTGTTTTCGCCCTTGCGCCCCTCGGTGGCCGCGAGGGACGTGGGGGCGGAAGGTTGCACGGAGGGGTCTAACCTGGAGATGGAAGTCCAGACCCCCACTCAGCTCTTGTCAACGAAGCCGGCCTGTCTCTTCGGAGGTGGCCGACGTGATTACATCCATGCACGAGCAGGGAATCGTCAAGGAGGTGAAAGCCGGTCAACCGGTTTTCCTCTCCCGTGTATTTCTGGTACCGAAGAAGGACTGCGACGCGATGCGACCGGTGGTGGATCTGTCGGCCCTCAACGGGCACATCGTGAACACACGGTTTCTGATGCTGACGGTGCACCAGGTACGACTGGCCCTGCGACCTCTGTCGTGGGTAGTGTCGCTGGACCTCAAGGATGCGTATTGGCACGTTCCTATCCATCCTCGTTTCCAGCAATTCTCACGACTTCCGATCGTGTGTTCATGTTCGACAGACTTCCCTTCGGTCTCAACATCGCGCCGCGGATCTTCTCGAAACTGGTGAAGCAGGCTCTGGATCCTCTCCTCAGGAGCGGCCTCCAGATCCTGTTTTACTTGGACGACTGGTTGATAGTTTCAGACACCCTAGAACAGTGCGTCCACGCCACCCTCACAGTAGTTCAACACATCACACAGTTAGGGTTCAAAATCAATATTCCCAAGTCACGCCTGACCCCGTCGCGTCGTGACGTGGGTAGGTCTCGAATGGGATCTGTCCAACGCTACGGTAACCCAGAGTCAGCCAAACGCGGTGAAACTTCGCAGGAAGGTCTTCGCCGTGTTGCACTCGGTCTCCCTCACGAGGAGGATCTGGGACTCGTTAGTGGGTTCCCTGAATTGGGCTGCTCTGACCATTCCCTTAGGGAGGCTCAGGCTGCGCCGCCTAATACTCATGGGCAACAAGGTGTTTCCGTTGGCCTCTATGGATCGGCTCATGCCGATCCCGCGTACCATTCACAGACACTTAGGACACTGAGTTGCTCGGGGCACGCTCTCTGCGGCTGTGCCCTGGACCGCCCCCCCGCCGACGATCTGGGTGGATACAGATGCGTCGAGCGAGGTAGGGTGGGGTTACCAATCCAACCTGGGACATCAACATCACGGCAGATGGGTGAGACACACACACCTACACATCAATGCCCTCGAACTGTTGGTTCCCTTGTTCTTCCTGCGGGACCACGCGCTGACCCTTCGGGGCCAGTCGGTGGCCTTCAGGATGGACAATCAGACAGCTGTCCACTGTATCCAAAAGCAGGGGTCCTCCAGGTCTTTGACTCTGTTGGGGATCTCCGAGAAGTTGTTCTTCCTTGCGAACCGACACATCTCCCTGCACGCCTCCTACCTGCCCGGGACTGCCAACCTATGGGCGGACGCCCTGTCGAGAGGACAGGGCGTTCTTGTAGAATGGGCGATGAAACAGACTGTATTCGACGACCTCGCGGCTTCCTGGGGTGTTCCGGAGGTCGACTTGTTCGCATCGAAGGAGACGCGCAAGTTGCCTCGGTACCTATCCCTCCGGACTCGTACTCCGGAGAGGGGTCCGGACGCTTTCATGGAAGACTGGAGCAGGTGGCGGTCGATATACATATTTCCGCCACCAGACGCACTGTTGATGTGCAAAGTCCTCGCGAGGCTGCGGCTGTACCGCGACAGAGTCTGGCTCATAGCTCCTCTGTGGCCGGCCCAGGCTTGGTACTCCCAGCTGAAGCGGTGGTGCCCGAGTCCGGTCCCTCTCCCTCTCTCAAACTTCCACTTGAGCCAGGTTGGCGACCTACGGACCTCGTTGGCCTTCGCATCGTGGATGTTCGTGAGGCGCGGTGGCTCCCAGTCCACGGACGGGACCTGACTGACTTCCTGAAGCGTTCATGGACGTCTTCGACTTGGGGGACTTACGAGTCCCACTGGAGGTCTTTTACTAGGTGGATACAGGACACTCGCCAGACTGTTAGCTCTCCTTCCCTCGTCCTACACTACTTGTTTCACCTCTTCCGTACACGTCGCTTTCAAGTCAACACTATACGTAACCACTTGTCTGCCATCCGGGAGGTCTTTGAGTCCGTCACTGGGCTGGTCGTTCCGCCGAAGGAGCTGGATTCCTTCATGAAGGCTGCCTTCAGGGAGCGACCGCCTCCGCGCCAGATCCCTCCTCAGTGGGATCTGGGGCGTGCTCTGGACCTTCTGGCTTCACACACGTATACACGGGACACTACACCGGTTCAGTTGCTGGAGCGTACGCTCTTCCTTGTCGCTCTGGCCACTGGGGATAGGGTGTCTGAACTAGCTGCCATGTCACGGTCCCAGGAATGCATGCGATTCTCCCCGTCCTTGAATGTCGTCACGTTAGCCCCCTCCCCTCATTTTGTTGCCAAGAATGAGAGAGAGACCCACGTTTTCAAGCCTTTCACCATCCAGGCTTTAAAGCGTGGGCATACTCACCATGTGTTGTGCCCGGTGCAGGCCTTGCACTCCTATGTTGAGTCTGTGGCTCCGACTTCGGGTACTGCTGTGTGGGTGTCTCCTCGGACTGGTGGGAGGCTCTCGAAGGTACAGATAGGACGCCACATTTGTCGGGTCATTCGTGCCAGTAACCCTGGTTGTCGGGGTTCTGCGCACGATGTGTGGTCCTTTGCTGCCTCCTTACGGTTCCTGCAGAGTCGGTCGTTGCCTGACGTCGCCTCGGCAGGTTTGTGGTCTTCTGTCCATACCTTCATCTCCTCCTACCTCTCCATGTCCATTGTTAGACCCCCTCGGCCTGTGATAGCTCTCGGGAGTCGTGTTTCCTAGAGCTCTAGCGAAGATGCCTGGTCTTCCCCCCTTGTCACTGTTTCTTTTACTTTGTTTTCTTTGGAAAAAGGGGGGGGGGGGGAGTACGGGTTTGCAACACTGGATTGCAAGTTTGGGATTATGTTATATGTATACAGTACATAAGTGTTTTTGCCAAATTGAAAATTGTGTTTTATTTTTGTGTTCAATGTTTTTGTTGGTTTTGGAAGAAAAGGGATTTTGGGTACAGTACTTTTTGGTTTAAGACAAGTCTATGGTTTTGCATTACTATGAATGACGGGCACGTGTTAAAACTGCTCTTTTTAGCTACTCCTCAGTTTTTCACTCTTTTATTAAACTCTCTTGTTTACATTGTGTTTCTTTGTCATTCATAATTTTGTCTTATGCATTGTTTTTTTTTTTGGTATGTTGGGCTTGGATGTCCTCCTCCTATTTGTTATGCAGCCTTGACGTTGGATTTGCCAAGACTACTAACAAATTGGGAGGTTTGACGTACCTCCCAATCTACCAAATAGGAAAACCAACTATTTGGTAGTAGTCTTGGAAAATCCAACGTACATAATACCCTAGCTCCCTCACGCCGGACCCCTGCCCATCCGCGTTCTTCTGCTGACGTGAGATGTGATGACAAGAGAGGGTCGCTCATGCGCACGTTCGACAGGGATCTGCGCATGACGGAACACGGGATGGGCCTTGAGCGGTAACTAAGGTAAACCCCTTTTTCTTCTCTTCTATGCTTTTTTCACCTTCGGTGGTAGTTTTGGTTAATGTACGTCTCCTAGAGCAAGATAAGGAGTAGACTCTAGACGTTTTCTTTTTAACCGCGGTTGGAATGACGACATAGCAGTCAAAATAGACAAGTCGTCATTGCAATTAGGTTAATAGCCTTGACGTTGGATTTTCGAAGACTACTACCAAATAGTAGGTTTTCCTATTTGGTAGGTTGGGAGGTACGTCAAACCTCCCAGTGAAGGGCAGGCAAAGGAGAATTGAGAGGGGGAGTGGAAAGAGGTGGAGGGAGAGAGACAGCATGGTTGAGAGGGACAGGTCCGGAAAGACAGGAAGTTTGAGGGTGAAGATTTGAAACAGGGGTACAGTCAACATCCTGATCAGGCTCAGCTACAACAGTAATATTCTTATTAATAGGTTGAAACCTTCTGACAAACCTATTCCTATAAGTGCGAGATTCCCCATGATAGTTAATTATGACCTGGAAACAGTTTGGGATCCTAAGGACCTCAAATGGACCCTTGTACCGTGGCTTCAGTTTGGAGGGTACAGGTAAGATGGCGACCATGACTAGGTCGCCTACTTGGTGAGGGTTGTTCTTGGGGGCTTCATCAGGCTGAAGATCTTGGGTAAACTGGAGCTGACGTAGGCGGTTCCTGAGGTGGACGAGGTTGGTATTTAGACCTGGTGAGGCCTCAGTAGGGGCAGCTAGGTGACGTAGTGGTATGAGGAGAGGTGGGCTCCCAAAAACCATCTCATGAGGGGTGATCCCGTTGTCTCTGGGGCAGGTGTTTATTCCCCATTGTATGATGCGAATTTGGCTGGTCCAGTCCGATGAGTTCATCTGTTGGAGGCGTGTCCGGATTTGATTGGCGATGGTTCTATGAGATCGCTCGCAGATGGAGTTTCCTTTTGGCCAGTAGGGTGAAGAGTGGCTGATGTGAAATCCAAACATTTCGGAGATCTGCGTCCAAATTTGTCCGGTGAATTCAGGGGCATTGTCGGAGTGGATTGCCTGTGGCAATCCAAAATAGGGAAAGACATGTTGTAATAATGCCTCGGTGACGGCCATAGCAGTGTGTTCTCTGGCAGGGCAGGCGATCACGTATTTTGAGTACGTGTCCACGAAGGTGATGATGTAGCGGTATCCCCTGTCGTTTTGTAGAGGTCCCATGACGTCCACTGCCAAAAGTTGCCAGGGTTTAGAAGTGATGAGTTTGCCGGAAGGTCCTGGGGTGCGTGTTTGGTCTTTACCCAGGGTGCAGGCACGGCAAGCTTCAGTGATTTTCTTGGCCGTGGTGTAGGGGCGAGGAGTCCAGTAGATGTCTTTGAACGTGTTCACCAACTTCTTTTGGCCTAGATGGATCCCGTTGTTGGTGTGCAAGGAAGACATCATTTGTTCAGCATCCTCAGGCCCTAGTACGATCTGACCTTCTGGGGTAAAGAGGGCGTCACCCCTTCGTTGTAAGAGGCCAAAAAGTCGGGTGGAGATCCAAGTTGGTTTGTCGTTCCGGAGGTAGGCCTGGATGAGAGGGGGAGTGGTAGTAGGTGGTGGTCGAGGTTCTTGGATGGCGTTGAGTTGTTCTGGTGCCAGTGGGAGCCGGGATAAGGCGTCTGCATTGGTATGGAGTTTTCCCGGCCGGTAGGAAATCTCAAAATCAAACTCCTCAAGTGATTCTCGCCAACGGACTGTTAGGGCATTCTTAGAGTCAGATTTCCTGAGCCATTGTAAGGCTTGGTGGTCAGTGATGATGGTGATCTTGACGCCAGCTAGGTAGGCCCGGAAGTGTTGGAGGGCCCAAACGATGCCTAAGCATTCTCTTTTAGTTACCGGGTAGTTGGTTTCTGCCGGGGTTAAGGTCCGGCTGGCACAAGCAATGATGTGCTCTCGTCCTTCTCGATTTTGGGAGAGGACTGCACCGACGCCGAGAAGGGACACGTCGGTGTAGAGTCTAAAGGGTAGTTGGTAGTCCGGAAAAGAGACGACAGGGGAAGACACGAGTAGGTCCTTGAGGGAGGTGAAGGCTTGGAGACGGTCGGGGGTCCACACAAAAGGTTCTTCCTTCCTAGTTAGGTCGTGTAGAGGTCTGGCAATGGTGGCGAAATTCTTCACAAACCTCCGATAGTAGGAGGCAAGGCCTAGGAAAGCTCTTACTCCTTTTACTGACTTCGGGGGTTGGATCTCCTGGATGGCTTGGAGTTTCTTGGGGTCAGGTGCAAGTCCTTCTTCTGACACCAGATGTCCTAAGAATTGGACCTGATGTCGAGCCATGCTGCATTTAGTAGGCTTCAGCTTTAATCCGGCTTGTTGGATCCTCTGGAAAACTTGGCGGAGGCGTTGGAGGTGTTCTGCCCAGGTACGACCAAATACTATGATGTCGTCCAAGTACGCCAGACATGTTTCCCAAGTTAATCCCTGAAGTACGGATTCCATCAGTCGGGAGAAGGTGGCGGGACCGTTACATAATCCGAATGGCAGCACTGAGAACTCGTAAAGCTTCCCTTGGCTGGTGGAGAAAGCTGTTTTTTCTTGGTCGGTGGGGGCGACGGGGACCTGCCAGTATCCGGATTGCAGGTCCAGTGTGGAGAACCATCTGGCCCCTAAGAGGGAGTCTAGGGAGTCGTCGATGCGTGGTAGTGGGGTGGCATCTTTGATGGTGACATCGTTGAGTTGTCGGTAGTCGATGCAGAATCGAGATGACGCATCCTTCTTCTTGACCAGTACCACTGGAGAGGACCAAGGGCTAGTTGAGGGGTTGACGATGCCAGCTTCTAACATCTCTGCAACTTGCTTCTGTTCTTCTTGGCGCTGAAGGGGGTTCTTTCTTCGTATAGCCTGTCTGACTGGGGGTCCAACAGTGTGAATGTGGTGTTCTAGGACATGGGTGTGGCCTACATCTTGGGGGTTGGTGGCAAAGATGTCCTGGTATTCGGCCATTAACTGGCACAGATCGTCCTTTTGTTGAGGGGTGAGGTGAGTAGGAACGTCTGGGAGTGATGGAGTTGATGCAGGAATGGAGGTGGTGGTGTCGGTTGAAGGCTGGTCATCATAAGTCTCTAGTTCTCCGATGGTGAGACCCCTGGGTAGGGTGATAGGGTGGTCGGAGATGTTGGCTATTCTTACTGCATTTTGTTTTAAAATGGCAGGAGCAGTGAGACAATCCCTGTCAAAAGGGCTCTGAAGAGAGGGAGTGTGAATGAGTTCTCCATTGAGGGCTGGATGGATGGGTACCCAATGTTCATGATGTGGCAGCAAGGTGATGGGTTGAATGGTGATGGCCGATGCAACATGGATGGCTTTCAAGGTTTGAGGAGGGTCATGGAGCGGTGTGGCAATCTTCGGAGTGGTGAGTCCTGGGGGTTTGGTGGAAAATAACAATCTTCTTTCAACACACTGGATAGTAGTGCGGAGGGCCGTGAGAAGGTCGAATCCCAGGTATCCGTCATAGGTGGTTTCTTGGGAGGGAAATACCATGAAAGCGTGGTGATGGCCGTGGTTAGGTTGAGGGGTGGCCACATACAGTGGGGCCGTGATGCCAGTACTAGAAATAAGGTTGTCGTTGGCATCAATGAGGGTGGTGGACGAGTGTTGAATCGGTCCAAAAGTGTTGTGATGTCTCTGGTGGTAAGAGGAAAAAATACAGGATCTTGAAGCTCCGGTGTCGACAAGGAGTCGAGACATGACTCCCTGGATGGTCAGGTGGGTGTAAATGGGAGGCTTTATCATATCATAGCTGCCCCTATCTCGAGCCCCCGCCAGTTTGCAAGTTGGTGGGCGGGGGCGGTCTAAAAACCCGGTTTGATGACTTCCGGCTCGACTGTACTGTGGTCGTCCGGGTCACCAACCTCCTCGTAGTCCTCAGCTCCTGCGGTGCCGTCTTCTAGGATGGTGGCAACTCTTCTGGAGGGCTTCAGCCAGGGAATCTGTCCCCAGAACAGTGGAACCCTCGAGCGTTTGGCCAGCAACTCGGTAAAAGACCTCTTCAACCCATTAATAGGGCACTGGGACCCGCAGGGCTTCCAGTCTCCAGGCTTGACTCTGGCCCATTCTTCCGGCTTGTCCTGGTTGCGGCTAGGGTGGTAGGTTGGTCCGGAATGAGCTCCTTGTGGCTTAGTGGGAGCTCGTTGGATACCCGAGATCTTTCCTTGCTCCTGGGATTTTTGCAGGGCTAGAATACGGCGTATGATAGGGAGGTCTGTATCATATCCGGCCGGTTCTGTGATGGCAAAGTGGTCCCGGCCTGCACGCGGAAGGATCCTCATCAGGGTCCGGCGGACGTTCTCCTTCCTCTCTGCAGCTGTAGCCGTTGTGAATGCGGTGGAAGCCAGCCTGGTAAGCTTGCTGATGGTGGCGTCGAGGTCCCCGTCGTAGGTGATGGCGTGAAATTGCTGGTCGGCTATTACAGTACCTAAGACGGGGTTAATGGCAGTTTTAGTGTATGTTTCAAACTGTTCCCAGGTCATTCCGGGGTTCTCTTTTACATAACTGGAAACTAGGGCCATAGACCGCCCTAGCTTCATGACTACAGTATGTATTTTAGGGGCAACTTCATCTTTAAATATGATGTCAAGCACTGGCTTGACAACCTCTAAATAGGTGGCAATGTCAGTTTACTCTGGTCTGAAAGGAATAATATCCAGTGCTTTCCCTGCCATCCTGACTACTTATCCCTGTCGTGATACTCTCAAAATATTTAAAGCCGGAAAAACCTGAAAGACCTGAAAACCGCTGCCACCAGTGTTAAGCCGGGTCCAAATTGGAACGCGAGATATTCTTTGTACAATGAGCAGCTCTCTAACTGGATAGGTATACCTTAAACTTTAAATAAAGAGACAACACGGCAGGATAGTAAGCACACAGGTAACAAGTTAACATGGGTTTTATTCAGTTTAACACCTGGTTCATGGAGGAGCAAGACATATATTTTATACCTGTAACCTGGAGATCATCAACAACAATGAGAATAATTAAGACATACAATAATCAGGTTATCAAGTAAGCAATAGGAGTCGGACAATGGGTCCGGACTCAAGGTAATAATAATACTCCTAGGATACAATTATAAGGTATCCAAAATGGTGGAGGTACACCTCCTACCCAAATAGATCTCAGAGAGGATCTCAACAAAAGACAAGAGTGCAGTAATGGCAAATGCCGTCTGGATCATGCAATGATGTCCCCGGTATATAGTGACGTTAACTGACTCTAAAGCAATAATGGCCAAGTGGTCATCAACAATGAAGTGGGCTCGGAAAGGCTCACAAATGATATTAATACTATAGGTGCGCTAGATCTCACCTGGCAAAGATTAATCCTTAACTCTAATTGTGTACTAGCAAGGTGCTGAAGGCTGAGGCAACAATCGTCGGGAGCTGAGATAGAGTGAAATCTATTCGAGTTATGAACCTGACAGAATGTTAAATGAATTAGGCTAGAAGTTATACAAAGGGACTAGATTACGTGTAAATATGTGTTTGTGTTTGATGCTATGGGTCTTATATAGGAACGCCCCCTCTGTCAGGCTATGGGAGACCAATAACCCGGGAAGGTGCATATACTGTATAAGGATCCCTTGATAGGTATGTATAATGGGTCCCGGCAAGTGGGCTAATTAACTTCAATTTAAGTAGGGAGAAGAAAGACCTCTCGCAAGACGTAATGTTAATGAGAACCCCTGAAGATAACTTCTACCACAACCCTGAGTCAACTCTATACCCAGAAACGGTACAAAAGCACTTAAAGGAGAGCTGTAGTGAAGAGGAGGGCCGTAGATCGAGGGAAGATCCAGTAGTCCGGAGGGCGGCTGGGCGTGATGACTCCGGAAGTTGGTCCAGGGGGGGGCGGGGGGGGGAGGAGGGGGGGGCGGCGGCTGGGCGTGATGATTCCAGCTACTGGTCCAGGGTGAGTCACAAGATGGTTCCTTAGACCTTGGCGCCTACCACGGGACAACCGGGTTCCTCTTGCACTCCCACAGTGCAGTGATCCCCAAAGGATATGCTGGAGTTCTGCTACAAGGTTTGGGGGGTTAGGGTGACTAGCATAATGATCTACCTAGAGTGGCAAGCAGTCTAGATAGTGACATTATAGGTAGTCTAAGGGGGGTCAAGGTAAGTGTCTTCCTTCCTTGCTAGTTCGTGGAACTATCAGAACCATGTAGCAAAAAGAGAATCCAGAAAGGGGAGCCCAAAGTGGGTTGCCCAAAATTAGTCCTCTTCCTGATGGGGGGAACCCGATCTGGTAGATCTCAAGTTACTACACTATCCTCATAATCCCTTGAACAAAACAAGGTAGGAATCCTTTGGTACTTGGTTTGTGCACCGCATTGAAGGCCAGAAAGGGGGAGCCCAAAGTGGGTTGCCCAAGCTAGTCCTCTTCCTGATGGGGGGAACCCGACCTGGGGCGCGTTCGGTAGACCTATCGTTTAGGGCCGATAGCTCTAGCGAACGCGATAGCCGCCGATTCGATGAATCGGCGATCGAAAACGATTGCTGTTTTAGCTATCAGAGCGATCGGTCCTCGGAGGTCGATCGATTGATCGACGAGAATGTAAACAAACCATTTAAAGTTATTATATTGCTAATAATATAGATTGCGTATCGTGTTTCCCCTTCTTGAATACAATTTATGTAAATATTAAACACACTACGAAAAATAGGCGAAAAATAAACAATTCTTGTTGCGATGTCTTCTTCTTCTTCTTTCTTGGGTCAAAGGGCTATTGTTATTGTTTACAAAGCTCTGGCAGACCGATCGGCGATCTGTGTCGTTCGGTAGTGAAATCGAAACACCGTTCTATCAAGCGCTATCAGACTAATCGGCGATAGGTTTACCGAACGCGCTCCTGGTAGATCTTCGATCACAGCACACAACTGACAAGTTGAACACCAGCTATCTCTGGCTGTTCTTACCCTGAACTAAATAATACCAAATGGCAAGCTTAGTTACTGATGTCAATCAATCAATCAAATTGAGTAGTGACAGGGGGTTAGGGGGAAGTGGGGATAGGACAAGAATTAGTTGGATGAAGTGAGTTTTAAGAGGAGAAAAAGGTGTCCAGGCTTAACTGGAGCTGCCTGAGGGTTTTCAGTGTTTGGGAGATCGGCGTTACTACGAAGACGGCTGGACCCGACCAGGGAGGCAGTGGGTCGAGAGCTGGGCGGCTGGAACTGTGGGCTATTGTACGGGTAGGGAATTTAAGGCCATATATTTATCCTCCCGGCCCGACTGGGAGTCCCGTACTAATAGCCCGCTGGTGATGAGGTGTTGGTGAGGGTGATGGGTGGTGGTGGTGATATTACTTCCTCGGGAGGTGCGGGAAGCCTTGCTTCAGAGCTTGCTCCACTGTCAGGCCGCATTCGATGTAGTTGTATTTGCCTTTTTTGTGAAAATAGCAATTGCAGCCTAAGCAATTCCAGTCTAACATGCAGTAGCCCAGGAATCCGTCGTATTCAGGTGGGACGCAGTCCTCGTAAGCATGACTCATAGTCATGTTGTGGTCCTTATTCAGGTGTGGTAGGAAGATATCCAAGAACAATTGGTGAGGGGTCTTGCGGGTGTCTGGTTTCTTCTCTACCTGTCTCACTGGTTCGATTTCAATGAGGGGCATGGAGGCACCTTTTTTTTGGTTTTGAAGGAGGTGAAGGAGGCTCTGCAGGTGGGTTGGTGTTGACTGCAGGGGTCTCCTCCATCGCCTCTTCTTCTTCTGCTGCAGGTGTCGGAGTTGAGTTGGTTTCTTCAGCAGCTCTTCCAGGATCAGCTTCTGGAGTTACTGCTTCAGGTTCAGGGGGACAGTTTTTTCTGTTTAGAGGTGCTTTGATGGTCAAGCGCCTCTGTGGAGTAGGTCTCTGTCTGACAGGACCCCTCTGGGCATTGTCCAACAACCCTCCTGGTACAAGAATACCTGGGAAATTGTTGGCCTGAAGGAGGGCAGGTAGGTATTGCTGGAGGAGGGAGTTGTTTCCTCCAGCATGAGCCACGGCCGTCCTGCTGATAATATCGATCTTAATTGATATATCACTAGGCAGGTCCATGCTCTTTAGTCTGTCAACCTTTTTCATAATACCCTGCCTCTCCTTCAAGTCTCGGGCATGATGTGAGCCCTTGACTGTTTTGACCCTGGGTCCTGTGACCAGAGTGGCCTCAGGACCTCTTGCCCCTGTTTTGGTGTGGAATTCTACCCTCTCTCCGTCACCTAGAGAGGGTACAGACTTCCTGGGGTTGTTTTTCTTAATATTTTTGTGGTGTACAAAAATATCAGTGCTGTTGTCGTCCCTGGTGATAAATCCAAAGCCCTTCTTCACATTAAACCACTTTACAGTGCCGGCAACGAGTGTGGAAGTTGCGGGAGGCATTGTGGTGGTAGTGAAGAGAGGAGGATATGTAGCTCTGCTCGGTGTGGCTGCTCAACTCAGAATTTACTGATGTCCAGGCTGGGTGAGTATAAGGCAATCTTCTTGCCCCTACTTAAGGCGCCCGGCTTGAGAGGATCAAGGGCGTTTGGCGCGTGGTGGTTATGTCCTTGTAGCTCTGGGGGTGGCGCGCTTGGACTCTGGCTGTACCTTGTAGCTAAATGCCCCCGAGCAGATTCTGTTATAAGATGGGGGTGATCACTTCCTGGTGGGAGAGGAAGTGGATGAGAAATGGCATGTGCAGGAGTAGGGTTGGCTGCAGGTTTAGTGGCAGCTAGAGATGCGGTCTTATCATCCTGAGACCGCATCTCAACATATAAAGAATATTGTGTGAATTATGGCGCCCCTTATGTATATCAGCCCCCCCCTTAAGCCTGAGCTGGATCCGCCACTGATCGTTATTACTTATTCATATGAGCCTATTTTACCTTCACTATGAAGATAGTAACCTGTAACAATAAAACAAGTGAAAATATAATTTTTCTGGTCAAAATCGCGAATATAGATGGACCAGCCCATTCATGAATTATGGAGAACATTGAGGCAACCCCTCCCTCCACGAGGCCTCAAGCCACACTGAGCTTACTCATACACACACTCGCTTATGTAACACACCCGCTAGGCAGGTAAGCACATCCTCCACACATTTTGCTAATGTTAGCACCAAAATATACCAACGAATTAGGGAATAACAGGGAAAATAGGTGATAATTGAAGGGGGAGGGGGAAAGAGGGGATGTGGAAGAGTGATATGAGGTATAGGGATTTTTTTTTTTTTTTTTTTTTTTAGTGCTACTGGGGCCGTTTAACCCTCCAGGGGCGCGTTCGGTAGACCTATCGTTTAGGGCCGATAGCTCTAGCGAACGCGATAGCCGCCGATTCGACGAATCGGCGATCGAAAACGATTGCTGTTTTAGCTATCAGAGCAATCGGTCCTCGGAGGTCGATCGATGATCGACGAGAATGTAAACAAACCATTTAAAGTTATTATATTGCTAATAATATAGATTGCGTATCGTGTTTCCCCTTCTTGAATACAATTTATGTAAATATTAAACACACTACGAAAAATAGGCGAAATATAAACAATTCTTGTTGCGATGTATTCTTCTTCTTCTTCTTTCTTGGGTCAAAGGGCTATTGTTATTGTTTACAAAGCTCTGGCAGACCGATCGGCGATCTGTGTCGTTCGGTAGTGAAATCGAAACACCGTTCTATCAAGCGCTATCAGACGAATCGGCGATAGGTTTACCGAACGCGCTCCAGCCCCGGCTATGTATTATATATATATTCCCCGAAACCCGGGTGTTTTGGCCGAAAAACGTCTAGGCTAGGCTGCCGTATATTTGTTAATCTGACTGCTTCCCGCATTCCCACGCATCCCCAAGCGTAGCTGTGTTATTTACCTGTAGAATGGCGTTAAGTAGAGCTCTCTAAGTCAACTGGTTGATTTGTGATGATGATTTCATTGGAGATAACTTTATGGCAAAAACAGCCACTTTACACTACTTTTCGATACTTAACAACATACAGGCACACACGAACAAGCGACGCTCTCCTTCTTGTGGCCGGAGATGCGGGGCGTCGGTCCAGCCGGCTGTTGTTTACATGTGTCGGACCGACGCCTCGCACAAGAAGCTCACAGGCTTTCAACCACTGGGCGTTCAAGAGCCCTTCCGGGTACCTGTTATATGCTCTTTTATGGGCGTTCAAGAGCCCTTCCGTGGTGAGAGGGTTAAATGTTTTTTTTAGGCCTCCCTCTTAACCCGGGAACTGCGGGGAGACTCTTAAGAGTTCCCCCGGCGGACTGCGGGGAGACTCTTAAGAGTGAGTGAAAAAAAAAATCAACTTTTGACATCAAAATTTTTATTTATTTTTTTTTTGGCCCCTGGGCCATGCAAAATCTCAGTCCTCTACCTCCCCTCCTTCCCCACTTTCCTCCTCTCCTTCAGTTATCACCTATTTTCCCTGTTATTCCCTTATTCTGAGGTATATTTTCGTGCTAACATTAGCGAGTTGCAAGCAGGGTGTTGTCATCACTGATGGCAAGCGAGTGCAAGAGAGAGAGAGAAAGTATCGATCGACTGTGTCTCAGTGGCCTTGGGGGAAATTGGCGGGAAAGCAGCTTGCCTCACCCATACATTATACAACTCGCGGGCTATATCTCCGATTTTGACCATCCAAACGCTGTTTTCACTCGTTTTATTGTTGTTTCAGGTTAATACCTTTATAATCAACCCATAATAGGCGCATATGGATAAGTATTAATGCTATTAATGGTACAATGAATATTTTAGTGACGGAAACACGTCAAATACATGCGCACAGGGAGAGGTGTCTAATTACCCCCATGCGCACTTCAGAGGTTAAGAGCTTTGCCACCCTCGCCCAGTAAAACTTCTTATGTGCTTTCTCGCCGTTTATGGGTTAAAGCCGTGGGTGGGTGCTTCACGTGTCTCGCTCCCTAGACTGGAATAAGACCTCACGGGCCTCACCGCGTTCAGTAGTGGAGTGTACAGTCTCTCAGCCTATGCCCATGAGGGAGTAGTTGGAATATATTTAAAATTGCGAGAAAAGTTTCTCGTGTCCCACAGTCTTATCGCTTAGTTTAAATACGGGAGAATCAGAGGTGGGAGGAGAGACATTAATAGCCTTGGGGCTTGTGGGAGTGTATCAGCTGACGTCATGTGACACGGACCATGATCATCATCTACTATACCTGCTAATTTCAGGGCTCGTGACTTCTGGCCCTAAAAATACATGTCCATATATTATCCTCCTGAGGTGCAAAACATCTTCCCTTAACCAAGCCACAGAATACTCTGATCTGAGTGGCAAGCTTAGATCCTCCTGGAAGCATCTGAGCAAGAGGGCCAGGCTGGTGCAACCAAGGTACAGTATATGAGAGGTAGCTTCACTCCCATTTACCCCTGTAGTAATCTCTGAATAAATTACAGTAAACCCCCGCCCTTTCGGACTAATCGGGGGAGACCCCTGTCCGATAGTGTCAAAAGTCCGAACTTCACACTTCCGCCATTCAGACTTTTCCGAATGGCTGAAATAATGTCCGAAGTTTATAAGTCCAAATACACATTCACCTAACCAGACAAGTCCGAAACTAGGCTCTTCGGTCCGAATGCGATTTAATTTTTCTCAGCCTTTCGGACAAATCCAAAAGGCTGAAATAATGTTCAAAGTTTATAAGTCCGAATACACATTGACCTAACCAGACAAGTCCGAAACTCGTCTCTTTGGTCCGAATGTGATTTAATTTTTCTCAGCCTTTCGGACAAATCCGAAAGGCTGAACCATGAGTTCGAAGTTAAATGTAGTCCGAAAAGGACAGAGGTATTTTTTCAGCCTTTCGGACGAATCTGAAAGGCTGAACCATGAGTCCGAATTGAAATGCTCATCCAAAAGTCTTGGAATTTTGAAAGGGTGGGAGTTTACTGTACAGTCTATTTGTTTTTAGGCAATTTCATGTATCTTATGCAACAGAAAGCTGTTTCAACCAAATAGCCTACAAGATCTCTAGTTATTATGTGCCAGAGTACAAAGGAGTACAAAGGAAATCAAGCAACAACAGGTCTAGTGACCCTTCTAGGCTGCTTGTCCTCCAAAATACTGAGGATCAAGTGTCCAAACAGTGGTTTAGAGTGGGTAAGGGAACATTGGAAAGGGAACTAATGTCTGTGGCAGGATTAGGAAGTTAGTAGGGCACAGATGGGTTAGTAACTGAGGGGAGGATAAAATAAAGTTATACATTTACAAACGCAGCCAGTCGCGGGAGTACAAAGGAACTCAAGCAACAGGTCTAGTGACCCTTCTAGGCTGCTTGTCCTCCAAAACACTGAGGATCAAGTGTCCAAACAGTGGTTTAGAGTAGGTAAGGGAACATTGGAAAGGGAACTACTGCCCGTGGCAGGATTAGGAAGTTAGTAGGGGACAGATGGGTTAGTAACTGAGGGGAGGATAAAATAAAGTTATTCATTTACAAATGCAGCCAGTCGCGGGAGTACAAAGGAACTCAAGCAACAGGTCTAGTGACCCTTCTAGGCTGCTTGTCCTCCAAAACACTGAGGATCAAGTGTCCAAACAGTGGTTTAGAGTAGGTAAGGGAACATTGGAAAGGGAACTACTGCCCGTGGCAGGATTAGGAAGTTAGTAGGGGACAGATGGGTTAGTAACTGAGGGGAGGATAAAATAAAGTTATTCATTTACAAACGCAGTCAGTCGCGGGTTTGATGCGAGATATTTGTCTATGCGAAGTTTAAATGAATCAACGGTGCTGCAGTCTATAACATCTCGGGGAAGCCCATTCCATAAGTTAACAACTCGATTGAAGAAGAAATTCTTAGCTTCGTGTGAGTTAAAAGATTTACCAATAATTTTGCACACGTTTCCCCGCGTGTAATTATATTGGTCGATAGTGAAGTACTTACTACATTTCATATTGTCGAGTATATACATACTGTACAGTAGGCTACATACATGCAGGGAGTTGTTCATGATTTGTAAATAATTACAAAAATAATTTCTTATCGACAGTTGTCAGCATGTATTCCTAAGACTAAGCCCTGCCCCTTCACAACTATGATTGGCTAGTAATGATGCCATGGGCAATGCAACACGAGCCCCGCCGCACAGAACACACCACCAAACCTTCAGCAGATTGAATTATTACTTCTATTTCCTTGTGACTGTTGTTTGTGCTGTGGCAACATGTAAATCAACATCGATAAAGAATAATAGATCTACAGTATGTCTCTCTGAGTTCCCTAGAAACATAAAACTACGGAAAATATGGCTAGAGGCTTGCAAACGAAAAGACGTCTTGGACAGCATAATATATAAGGTTACTTTTATTGGGCATGATTGTTGTTTTTTTTTGTTTTTTTTTAATATTAGTTTAACCAGACCACTGAGCTCCACAAAAGAACTCTCATAGGGCTGGCCCGAAGGATTTGTTCAAGATGTATAACTAATCAAGTTAAGATAGATAGGGAAGGGCAGGTGGGGAACAAATCGAGGAAGGTTAAGACACGCAGACATTTCTCACCATTTCACCAGTTCAGCCGGACCACATGAGCTCCACATCAGAGCTCTTATAGGGCAGGGCCGAAGGATGAGGCAAGAATTGCTACACCGCAACACCAACCAAGAAGTGATCAGGGCGAAGAATGAAAGATCAGGTCGAAGGTAGAAAAAAATCACAGCGAGATGCAAAATAAAAATGCACTACTGAGGGGAATCGAGTCAGCTCGGTCGCAGCAGCAACTGGAGACAAATCAGGTCAGGAGCCTAACACCTAGCCAGGCCAGGGAGGCATGTGATATAGGTTGCCCGAGAACAACCGAATGGGATAGAATAAGAATAGAAGGGGAAAAACATAGAAAGAGGAAAGAAAAACTACTCAAGCAGACGACAAAAAGGTCGAGGGGAGAGGAAGGGAAATTACCACAACCATCCCCTATCAAGCTCCAGTCGCCAACCGCGACAAGGAGAGTAGTACCAGGGGGGCATGTTTGTATTAGTCAATTTTTGACGTATATCCTACCATAAGCATAAATTATAGAACCATTCATCCAGTCTTACCTACTTTGTCTTTCCTGGAATATATAAACAAGTGGGCATGGAATTTATAGGAAACAAGGAAGACAGTTTCTGTGTCTATAACCTATTACTCTCAATCCAGACAAACCTATTTATTTAATTAAAGTAAACTTAAGTTAGGTTACTGTTTAGGGTAGAAAATATTGTATCTGAACTATTTCCCCGCTATAAACTGCATTTTAATTATTGTCAATTAATCTTATGACACTTCCTCTCCCAAATACAGTTCATATACCGTGGGTGCAACTAAGTCAGCCGGTAATACCAAGACGTATACTGCATGTACGTCGGCCGCGGTAAAAGGGTTAATTACATATTTTGGAATTAAATACCATGGTATTCCAAATGACGGAAGAGAGTGAAATAATTATTTCAATCAGCCCACTGGACCAGGGCCCTCATAAGGCTGGTTACATAGGTGTGTAAAGATTGACTAAAACAAATGACAGATTATAATTATTTTTTAAGAAGAAAAATTTAATTTAGTGTGTATACATTAATTTCATGAACATATTGCATAGTTATGGGTAATGGAAATATATAAAAAATAGAATGGGTTTATAATTTATTTAAGTAAAATCAAAAATTACACATAATACAGATGATGGCAGAATTTACAATGATAAGTGATGCTCTATAGGTAGTGCCAACGAACTTGACAATAATGTTTACCCCTTAACTTCTCATAACTAAAAATTAATGAAAGCAATCGAGCCGACATTTATATAATTTGAGGAAATAGGTGTGGATATTTACAGCCAGTTTGCTCTAGGCCTTTTTGAGTTATGAGAAGTTAAGGGGTCAAGATTATTGTCAAGTTCGTTGGCGCTACCTATAGTAATATGATAATGAAAGGTATATTACAGGATAAAATAGAAAAGAAATCGAAATTTTTTCAGACAACCCTGTACATAATTTAGTTTATGAAACCTATTTTAGTAAGAGCTATTAAACTAAGAATTGTTCTAATACTGTACTTAGATTAACACCTTAAAAAAATAATAGATACAGGAGGCTCTATGGTATATTGAAATGGGATATATGCAAATAATTTCTACATTTTAAAGTTCTTTCCATTCATCAGCTGTATCATGTTGTTTGAAGTGTAATCTACAACAGATGAGGATTGCACTTTATATCAATTGCCTTTATAGTCCCTGGGAACATCCTCATTTATAACTGAATATATAATCCTGGAGGTGTTACTGCCATGGCCATCCTCTAGCAGGGGTTTTCCAGGAGGAAGCAAGGTGTCAGGGATGATGATTATTGTTCTACTTAGCTCAGAATCAATTGAACTTTAACATTTGAGTGGAAATCAGTCTGGATGGGCAACAGGACAACTTACAGTTGTGAAACACTACCAGATGGAGTCGGATTTGGAACATTCATTCAACATTAAGCATTAAAACTTACAATAGTACTCGACAAATTTGTTCATCAATCTTTGTTTTTGGGGCTATGAAAGACTAAAAATGTTGCAAATAAAAATCTTAACATACAATATAATACAAAAACTTAAAATCTATTGGCAGTTTGTGTAGCTGGTTGGCAGTTAACACAAAACACTATATTTCCTTATTCTATGTCATAAAAATATATCAAACCTTACTAAAAAACAAACATAAAATAGAACTATAATATACTACTGTATGGCACTCACATACACAATTCCACTTCTTCACAACATACACAGGTAAGGGCATGATATAGCAACAGTATATTCTCACCAACTCATATTTCCCATTAAAGCAATGATCAGGAGTGATATGCTGTTCGGAAATATATAAATTAATTAATTTCACCTTCATCTGAACAATTTTGAATCTGGTAGCCCACTATAGCCAGTTCAAATGAACTTGGCAAATTATTCCACCTTTCTCACATTTGCTCCTATTTGATAACCGTCCGTATATTATAAAATTTTGAACAAAATAAAAGTTCTTCATTAGTCAGCTTCAAGGGGCACTCAGACCCACTCCCACACACCACTGCCAACCAATCATGTTCATTCATAACCACACATAGTGGTTGGGGATTTGCTGTAGCATTAATATGAACAAACTAGATTGTATGCCAGAAAGCGGTGAGGAGTGTCTCTCTGTGATAGGGTCTTCAAATCAAAACAACAGGATCATACCTCCCCTTTTTCTACCCTACATACGGGAAGGAAATAAATGCTTGAATTAAAATGTAAAACTTGCAAACTAAACAAACCAAAATTGGGACAAGGACAATATAAAGTCAAATTAAATTATCAAAATCGCTATGTGGAAACAACGTTTACTAAAATGAAAATTATTAAATAAAAGAACACAATCCACCACATAGGGTGTACATTACTACATGAGCAAGTTAATCTGTTTCCAGTTATTGAACCTGTCAGGAACGTTTTTTTAAATAAACTTTCTCCAATTAGTCTGAGTTAATGAGATTCTACTGTAAATACCATCTGAATTTTATAAACATGCTTACTGTCTTTTATTTCTTTGCCGAAGTGTTATGCAATGCATAAGAATTTCTCCCTGCACTAACATACTATATATACTAACACAAAAAGATTCTTGACATATTAATATGAAAGGAAAGATTATGAAGAAAGCAGACAAAACCACAACACTCAAACAAAAGCATACAGAAGTGTAGACAAAAGGTAATGTACTGTACAGTCAAAAGCAAAACTTCCTTCCATCTTGCTTCAAGGCCCATATTCAGAGCCAAAATCTATCAATGTCAGTGGTAAATACTATAGTACTGTATTGCTGTATTCCTAGTCAGTTAATATCATATGCTAGGTGGTGTAATTGTAATAAGTACTAGAATATTATTACAGTACTTTTCAACTCAAAAGAACAACTAGACTAGCACATCATACTGACTGAATAGGAGTACGACAAAAACTATTGTAATTGTCTCGGCCAATGATGGGGTGTGTCTAGGAATATGGGCCTAAGTCAAGCCAAAACCGAGGATAATGAAAGATAAATGCCTGACAAATTGCATTCAAATAGTGGGGGTGGGAAAGGCTGTTGGGTTGCAGTTGTTCAAGCTCTCACTAGTCTTGGCTTTGACTTCACTTAAAAGAAAAAGTAGGACAGAACTGTGGTTTTGGATTGTACACCAATGAACATCTTGGGAAATGGTGAGCTCACTCTCCTCTTACTGTGTTGAAAATCACACAGGAAATAGGAGAGTAAATCCCCTTCCAATGATTAAAGTTATTGCCTTAAATTTTGTTTGAAAATATACAAATATATTTCCCTCTCTGCAGTATTGAAATCTTTGGATAATACAACCTTGAGGAGTGAATGTAGCCTATTTAACCTTCTCAATTATAAAACAATATATTTATTTAATGCAGGGTTCTGTCTCGAGTCGGCCACCCCCAGCTATGGGGTATGTGCCTTTGTTTATACAGTACATACATACTATATGATTTAACACAGCTTAGGAAGGAAAAAGAGTAATGTAAGGTTTTCCATATAGCTTCATATCAGCTATAGAAAAGTTAACAAAAAAACCTCCTTAAATAGTGTTATACCAGGTTAGTCAAGCTCAAAAGCAGTCTCTCCTTCACAGCTTCAACTCTATTACATGAGATATGAGAAAATCACTCCTTGACAAAACAGAACAAAATGTTTTGTACATATGTCAAGGACTTTCATCTTAATTTTTTTTTTTTATGAGTTAACCATAATTTGACAGTACATTATAATGCATAATGCATTTTTTTTTTGGTGAGTATCCTAGGTTCGAGTCCTTGGAGTGCCACATGTATTTGTTGATTTCATTAATTGAGTTTAGAAGTAAAGTTGGTTGGTGAACAAATATGAATAGGATGCAACTTATGAGCATGACTAATTTTCCTTCTTAGATCTGAATTTATGTTTATAGCAAGATGCAACTTTCATATGATTAGTAGCTTGTATGAAAATAAGATATTTACACATATACACTTTCCTTATCCACTATATTTACAGGTCCTCACACATGAAAATCACAAACACTAAATCAAGCAATCAAATACACAATAATATATTATCCTATTAAAGTGTAAATAAATCTAATGCTTGTACTATCTGACCTACCCTATATAAAATATTTACAACTGGAATGAGCTCCAAGAAGGCCTGAGCGTAGCAGGAGGTAGTCAAGAGAATTTATTATGTCAGTCCTCTCCATTAACCCCCTCACACACTGGACCAAATTAAGTGTTCTCAAATCATTATCCCCCAAATGCACAGGGATGCAAATATCCAAAGATTATTATTATTATTATTATTTTAGTTACCAGTATAGGAACTTCTTTTCGCATTTGTTAGGACTACAGACCCGTAAGAACAATGAGTTGCATTATTATGCAAATGTCTCAATTGTTCTTCATATTTTTAGTGCGGGATTCAACCAAAGTAGTTGGGAAATATAAAATATCACGCTGGTTTTCAATGATTTAGTCAGTAACTAATCTTGAAATCCCTAAATATATGGAAGGGCTAAACGATAACAAAAGGAAAAGGAGGTAGACACTGAAAACATGTCTGCCAAAGAAATTAATGCTTCATTTAATAACTAATCGTATATTAACAAATTGAAATGCATTAGTCTTAATGTCACATGTTTGAGTATTTTTTTTAGTTTGCTTTCTCATATGCTTTCATTAGTTTATTCTAGTGCATTGAGGTTAGTAATGGAGGATTAATGTTAAGAACAGGGTGTTCCTAAATTTATGTATCAGAATATTCATGGGTCATGGATGATATTCAAGAGTGACAAGATTTAATTCACTGACTACACTATAGAGGTACTGTACTGTATATATATTTTTTTCATTTTTAATATTAGTTTAACCAGACCACTGAGCTGCACAAAAGAACTCTTATAGGGCTGGCCCGAAGGATTCAATCAAGATATATAACTAAACGAGTCAAGATAGATAAGAGAAGGGCAGGATGGGAACAAATCGAGGAAGATGAACACACACAGCCATTTCACCAGTTCAGCCGGACCACATGAGCTCCACATCAGAGCTCTTATAGGGCAGGGCCGAAGGATGAGGCAAGAACTGCTACACCGCAACACCAACCAAAAAGTGATCAGGGCGAAGAATGAGAGATCAGGTCGAAGGTAGAAAACAACACATCGAGAAGCAAAAAAATTATTACCGAAGGGAATCTAGTCTGTTCGGCCACATCAGCAACCGAAGAGACAGAATAAGAATAGAAGGGGAAAAACATAGAATGAGGAAAGAAAAACTACTCAAAATTAGTCAAGCTGATGACAAAAGCTCGAGGGGAAAGGCAGGAAAACAACCCTAACCCTCCCCCATCAAGCCCCCCAACCACACCAAGGAGAGTAGTACCAGGGGGGAGAGGTACTGTATAAGGATCATAGACACAAAATTGGGAGTAGACGCACTCTCCTTTCCCTGTTATTGCCATTTAAAAATATATAAAAGAAATAAACCGTGTTATTGCCAATAAAATAATAAAAAAAAAAAAAAAAAAAAAAGCAGGGAAAGAGAATCCTTTACCAGCAAGTTGCCAAGTTCATTATTCCAACCCATGATTTTTCAAGTTGAGCAACTGGAATGTTGTGAAAACTATCATTAAGCCCTTCAATCACTTACAAACTTTATTAATGCTACTGCCAGATAATTTTTACTCAGCTTAGGAACTACCTGGAAGAAAAGAACTAGCTTGTCAATTAACCCTTTAAGTCTGATAGGCACTTCCCAAATAAAATTAAATCGTTTGAAGGTACAGCAGGTAGATTATCTAAAATTGGGGTCCTCGAAATGTTCATATATAAACCAAATGATCCATAGGAAGGGTTTAAAAGGACACCTGATCACTTATACACTTAAGTCACATGGCATACTTTGCACTGTTGCTAAATGATAACAAATTTACACTTGCCAGTAACATGATTCCAGGATTGTTTTTATCTCAGGCCTAAATTTGTTCAGGTAAGTAAGATTCTCTGAAACAGGGGAGATACTACAGTATCTCTGTCTATAGGTAGCACCAACGAACTTGACAATTTTGTTGACCCCTTAACTCCTCATAACTCAAAATGAATGAAAGCAATCGAGCTGACATTTCTCTCATTAGGGAAGAGCCCACCATGAAAGAGGTGTGGATATTTACAGCCAGTTTGCTCTAGGACCTTTTGAGTTAACAGAAGTTAAGGGGTCAAGAAAATTGTCAAGTTCGTTGGCGCTACCTATAGTAATAGTTTTTTCCAAGCTCAAGCTACCATCAGATAATTATATTCAAGATGAAAAACAAAATAATATATTATCTGTTAGAATGGAAATGTTAGATTTGTTTTCAAGATCATGAGACAATTTAAGGGAAACTGCATTTGATTATGGATAACTGGGAATGTTGAGTAGCTAAAATGTGTTTGGAGATTAAGGTTATTCCATTATATTCTAGTCAACTAGTCTATAAAAACTACAGTACATCGCTAATATCTATCTTGTTATAGTAATTATGAACATCTATAATTAATTCCATAAAATTAAGCGCTTGTTAGTGTATTATGAAATTTGTCCTGTTCATATCACACTGTGTATAGGTATTACCTTCTATAAACATTTGAAAAACAAACAAATAATAAGACTAAAGATAGTTTGATCTTCTCCTTGCTCATACAAATATACAAAATATAGCTATCACAGATGTTCTTCATGACATCCAAACATATCAAACTTTGATCATACTCAAACAACAAGTCAATTATGCACTTACACTTGCTCGTGCTCTCAACCTCCTCAGAAAACTATCCCATACCACTTGGGGTGCCAGACGTACCACTATGTTGATGCTCTACAAGGCGGTGCTTCTTTCCATCCTCGACTACGGCTGCCCCATTTATGGGTCTGCCTCTGCTTCCGTTTTGAAGATGTTGGACCCTGTTCATACGCAGGGTATGCGTCTCTGTACTGGAGCTTTCCGTTCCTCCCCAAATACCTCCGTCTTAGCTGAGAGTGGCGAGCCCCCGCTCTCCCTCCATCGCGATTTAGTTACTATGCGCCGTGCATTAAAAATTAAACATAGTGACTCTCCCACTAATTCCCTTTTCAGTGATATCTTCCCCCTCCTTTCCGATTCGTGCTACAATTCTCCTCAACTCTCTTGACTTTCACATTGCTGTTTCGCCGCCTGTTGTCTCCCCTTCCCCCCCATGGGTTATCTCTCTCCCCAATGTTTGCACTCACCTCTCCTTCCTCTCTAAGAGATATCCTTTTGTCCCTAGCCATCACTGCCAACACGCACTTGAACACATACGTCGTAAAGGCCCCCATTTTGCCATCTTCACTGACGGGTCTAAGACTGACTCTGGGGTGGGCCTCGCTGCTGTGTCGTCTACTAAGCTCCTTCAGTTTTCTCTCCCGCCCCAAGCCTCTATCTTTACTGCTGAACTTTTAGCTATCCAATCTGCTATTGACATTATACGTGACACCCCTCAACAGCCCTTTATAATTTACAGTGACTCTCGTAGTGCCCTCGAAGCGCTCCGTGCTTATTCGTCCTCCCACGTAATAGTTTTAGCCATAAAAAACGCTCTCCACGAGATGAGCCTACGTGGATTCCAGGTCCAGTTATGTAGGATTCCTGCTCACATTGGTGTCCGTGGCAATGAAGACGCCGATGCTGCGGCTAGGAATGCTATTTTAATGATCCCTCGCCAGCCCCACCTTCCGTTAGGTGATTGGCTGTCCTTACTCAAGCCTTCTATTCTTTTCACATGGCAATCTCATTGGGATGCTCTACCCTGCAATAATAAACTCTGTGCAATCAAACCTTCTGTCCGTCCTTGGCCCTCGTCTTCCCGCTCTCACAGGTGTGAGGAAGTTTTACTAACTAGACTTAGGATAGGCCATTCCCGGCTGACTCACGGTTATTTGATGTCCACTCCCTGCACTCCGCCCCCTACCTGCTCCTCCTGTCATTCCCCTCTAACTGTTCACCACGTCTTTGACTGCCCAGATACTGCCCGTCTGCGTACGGTTTGTTTTGGTACTAAATCATTCACTGACCTTTTATCCGATTCGCCGTCATTTTCCTTCCCCCCTATCGTCCGTTTTTTGCGTCGCCTTAAGCTCCTTTCAGTAATCTGATCCAATCCTTCGGGCCAGACCTATGAGAGTTCCGTATGGAGCTCAGTGGTCTGGTTAATCTGCTCTTCATAACTAACTAACTTACACTTGCTCATGAAACACAGTACCTGTACAGTACTCCAGAATTATATAACCTTATTATCTTGAATGAGCTTTGACCAAGTAGCTTTTTAAAGTTTGCATTTGCACCACCTCTAAATGATAATCCTGTATCATCACTTGAGGAACACAGCCACTGGTATTTTACATCAATGCAAAGTGTTCAGGTATAATATGCATTCCTTCACTTGTATAGTTATAAAGTCACTAAAACAAAGATAATTCCCTTACTTACCAACTCATGCAGCACTCTCATTGGCGACTATCTTGACAACCCAAAACCTAATCAAGTCAACCACATAGCCAAGCTCAAACTAATCAAACCTAACTGTCTGCCCTAAACAAACTTACCGTCATATGTATGTATGTATGTATATACTCAGGCACATACTCCACAGCTGGGGGTGGCCGACTCGAGACAGAGTCCGAATAAGGACTACACAACACAAAACAAAAAGCTCACACACATCTAGGTCATCATATCATAGCCTAACTGATAAATTATACCCTACCCCAACCAAACCTAATTTAACAATGGTCTAGAATCTGTATGGGGGTTGACCTGACCAGTTATCCAAAAAAAAAAAAAAAATGCAAGCATAACCTTCTAAAACACCCCACCAACCACAAGGCAAGTTGTCCTTGGAATTTTTGCATATGATAGAACTATAAAATTCACCAGATACTCTACTAATAGGAATAGCTACTGTACTTTTCAAAACTTTAGTGTATAAATGGCCAAATCAATCATGTCACAGGATCAAGCATCTTTTAATAAGAAAATGGTATCCAGCACTGACCAGGCTGTTTCAATATTGCAAGGGAGGTTATTTGGCACACATTAGTGCAGAGCACGCAAGGCACTAACATAAATAACCCGTGATGTGACTTACTGCACTAATCAAATTGTATCCAATGAAAAATACATGTTAGTTCGCTACACATACTGTATATAATCCCAGACTACAAATACTGTACAGTACTGTACATTGAATTGTATGGTCACTCATAACCATAACTGTCATTACTGTATATTCTACTGGCTCTGCACTATACAAATGTCTAATCATAAAACATATATTGAACATTGAAGTGTAGAGTTATTAGATTAAATAACCATCATATCTGAATTTACAGGATAAAAATGAGATTAAATAACACGTCACTGAAACTGTAAACATTACATGGTTGGGAAAACTGCCTGGCACTTAATCAAAATAGCTGTGATAAGCCTACAATTTTCTTATCAATTGATACCTGGGAATTGGCCAAATATACTGTTTTCTGTGTAATCTCAGTTTCACAGTTATGACAAAGCAGTCATAAATGGAGAGCAACAATTAGATGAACAAGGCATTTGACAGGTCTTAACCCATCCTATACCAGTGTCGGCCCTAATCCATCAGGGTAACATTAGTATCAGCGACAGTTGTCATCTTTCGACCCCCCCCCCCAATGACCAAGGTGAGTTTTTTATAAAAGGAAATTAGAGTTTTTTATAAAAGGAAATTATGTTAATATGGAATTAGTGTATTTATGCATGTACAGTACAGTACTAGTCATATATTTGCTCGTATTTCGGCTAAAAATCGATGTTTAAAGCTTCAACTTCCTTATAGCCAGAAACTCGCAAGTGGTCAATTGGCTGGTGAAAAACGTATATTTTAGCCCCGCGGTCGTAATCTGAGGCGGACCGTCGAGAAACATACATCCACCCTCTCGTATGCTACTGAGAGACTGGCTACAGGGTCGGAGAAAGACTCGACCTTCTCTCCCAGCCGTCCTCGCGCAAAAAATACTCAATAAATATCTGGAATAATAGGAAAAATACCCGATAATTGAGGGGAGACACATGTGGAGGAGTGATAGGAGGTACTGGAGGGGAATTATCTCACCTAATCACATATTGCTTTGTGCCAGTGGGGTGTTTTGATTTTTTTTTTTTTTTTTATGAGTTGGCTCTCAAGAGGACGCTCGCCATCCACCAGTAAAACCTCTCGAGAGGATGCTCGCCATTACGCTTGGGTTAATAAACTCAAAAATAAATTCAGACTTATGACTGGGAAAATGTACAGGTAATGTATAGTGGGTTTCCTTATCCCAACCATTACACCAAAAATTGTCAAAAGTGTTTACACCTAGAGATATGCTTGCACATGTTAACCTTATGACTGCATTCCATGGAAGAGATAAAATAAATTTCAAAAAGAGAAACAGAGGTTAAGCTATGGGAGGTAAGAGATGGTCAAACCCCATTCTGAAAGGACCAGCCCACCACCAGTGAGCTCAGTGGTCTGGTTAATCTGCTCTACATAACTAACTAACCACCATAGAACTGTTCACAAGGAACATAAAGGGATAAAGAGGTGAGACTAACTTACTCCTTAAATAATAGCAGAATCTCTAAGACCACAGCCATACACTCCATCACAATTTGTATCTACATTTCATTACTACTACCAGAGCCTCTTCTTGCATCACAACAAACTTCATATTTATATTTACTTACACTAACAAAGCTGATTTCATCAGTTTTGGTAAAATCTCTCTTAATTTAAGACAATAAAAGTCAAATGTCCAAACCAGTGTCATAGCCTCCTGAGACTCCTTTTACATCTGTTTGAGAAGATTCCACCACCACCTCTTCCCCCTGCTCTAGTGCGAGGTCTGAGGGCGGGGCACTCCTGAGGCTTTGTGTGGTAGGGCAGGAAGCAACGAGTGCAGTAGTCATACCCACAGCTGCATGTGGCACGTTGTTGACACTTTTGTACTCTGGCTGGAGCGCGGCACTTCACACACTTCTGTAGCTGCTCGTCTCTGGGTAGGCTGCGACCTTCCTGTTGAAAAATCAGAAGCCGAGAATATAGGTGAGGGCTTACTGTAATTAATCATTACAAACTTAAGGATCTTTCAAGTTACGTAATGTGTGCACTCTTAATTATGCTGAAGTAGACAACTGATGCTTATGACAATAGAAAAGACCAGATTCATCCTCATTAAATTAAAATGTAAAAAAGATAAATCTATTTATATGACCATGTGTTCACTCATCTATTCACAAGCATTCTCCATTCATTCCTGTTTATTACCACTTCCCTTGCCTGATATAGTCATTCCTCTATCATCCAAAGCCTGTCTTACAGTCTCTAAATAAATAAATTAATAAAATACACATAAAACCACCACATAGAATGTACATCTGGTAGAGTTCACAATCTAACATTGTTTTTCTCTATACAAAATTACATACCATACACAAATACATACATCAGGGGATACAAAATTACATTTGGCAATCAGTTCGACAAATTTTGAAAAATTTACTATTCACATACTTAGCATATTATTTGGAGCAAATATCTGCTTTGGAATTAAACTATTAAAAACCAAGTCTTACGTAGATGTCTAACCTCAATAAACCTCTCGGATTGTGATGGTGTGACAGTAATTTCCGCCAGAGACTTCTTTGGGCTGGGAGGGTTGAGGTTCTGGATTGCTGACAGTTGCTTGCGGGGGGACAATGTTAAGTATGTCTCCACACGCTCAACATCACTTCTTTTATGGCCAACACAGTTTTCCTGCAATAGAATGAGGTGATGAAGAGATGAAGACCGTGGTGCCACCGCTTAAGGACTCCTTGGATAAAAAACACAGGAAAACCTCTTCCTCTCCTATGCTTGAGGGTGCAATCCATTTGGTCCTTCGAACCTCATCTTTTCCATCCTATGCTAGAGGGTGCAATCCATCTGGTCCTTGGACCAGGCCTGAAGGCTGTCTACATACATACATAACATTTTAAGACTGTGCTCCATACATACATGCAGTTTCAGTCTCTTGTCCTAATGGCGGCGTTACAGGCAACCCTGTTAAGGGCTGCTTCACTTGTCAAGTTTTTTAATTTGAGATCGACACGTATAGTCCGATCCCAGGTCTCAACCTCACATATATGGAGCTGAGCATTGTAAATCATGTTGTTGTTGTAGTTCCCTAGGCTGCATGGCCGAACAGCCCCGAGTCCCTAAAGAAGGCTATGGCCGTGATCGGGCTTTCCCACAGGGCTCTCAAGAAGTGTATATTATGTTGTTGCCGTAAGTGATTGTGTGGAGTGCAGTCTTCTATGATGTGTTTAATAGTATGGGGTGATGTCGCATCTCGGCCAGGTGTCGACGATGGAGTCATCCAGTCTCTTCTGCTATCAGAAGAGCTGGATGGTGCCCACACCTCAGCCTGGCCAGATGGACTCATCCTCACAAGGCGGCAAGGAAGGATTCACTTTGAGGACTTTGGTTTCTGAATCATGAAAATCATGTTCCGGTACAGTAAATGACTTTGGTGCCATCCACTGATTGTGAGTAAACATTTTTTTTTTATTAATTATAAGGTCCCCTGCAGCAACAAAGCAAAAACATACGAAAATTAGTGTTAACTTTGAAAAGCTACTCAAATCAACATTCAACAATATTTGTCTCAATCAAAGATATAAAATTATGTAGCATCAATACAACAAACATGACTATATAAGTTATACCGTAAGTTATTTAATCTTGTAGCGAAGCTAGAAATATGAATCATTAATAAATCTTATACCTATAACCTCGTTTATATTTTACTTGATCTTATAGCTACAAGTAATCTATAGTTATGCCTACACAGTATCATACAAAAAATGTCCCATGTATAAGGAGACAAAAGACAAAGTTGCCTGTAACCTCTCATATAAAGGTGATCCTTGATTTTGAGGACTTTGGTTTTCTGGTGTAGGTGGTCTGTAGGGTTAGAGGCCCAAGCAGGGCTAGCATATTCCATCACTGAACGTATAATATTGTTTGTATACCTTTTTTTTTTTTTTTTTTTTTTTCCAAATGTTGTGTGGGCAAGTGACTTGAGGGCGCTTAGTCTTGCTGCCTGGCCGAACAGCCCCAAGGCCCCGAGCAATTCCAAGGCCATAACCGAGCGCCCCCACAGAACCCTCCCTGCCGACCATAATAAAGCCTGGGTGACCGAAGCCACTCCATGGCGGGGAGCTGAGGAGGTGCAGAAACGCCCGGGAAACCAAAGTCCCACCCAGGGCCCTGTGCCCCTCAGCAATTATGAAGAGAAAGTTGAGGGGCAAGAGAAAAATGTGACGCTTTGGCTTCCAATCTTGGTAGATTGGGAGGTCAATCCACGGAAAAGACGCCGTCACTTGAGATCTAGAAAATATATAAGTTAAAGGAACAGTCAGAGTAAGCTATGGGTATGGCAGAGATCGCTCAGTTCTCACTCTGATAGACCAGCCCATCACCACATGACTAGAACCCAATCCTCTCAGCATCAGCTAGGAAAGGCCCTAGAAAGCCGCCTTTGGCGGGGGGATAGCTCCCCTATTTCAACCCCTTTCGGGGTCGGGCACCCGCCTTGTGAGAAGGGTCGCTGTAGATTTGGCTGGGGCTAGTTTGAGCTTGTTTGCAGTGAACTAGTCATGTAGTGTGTTGAAGCAGTTTAAATCGTAGGATGAGGGATATGCAAGGCCAGTAAAATTGTGGCAAGAGTTTAAACAGAAAGTAAGATGTAAAAAATTACGAGCTGCCAGCCCAAGTAGGGTACCTTTATTGGTCTTGTGGTAGAGTATTCACCTCGTATGTGAGGGGGCCGGGGTTTGAATCCTGATCTGAGATACCTTCACAATATTTTGTTTTGAGTCAATTTCTTCAATTAATGAAGTTTGGCTGCTATGGTAAAGCTGTACTGTATATACAAATGATTAAGGGAATTTACCCCCCCCCCCCCCTTACAGAAAGAGTTCAAGAGTTTACTTGTCGTAGGCTATAAAAGAAAGATTGGGGAAAATTAGTTCACTCTCAGATTAGAGTTGAACAGAATAGGGGTGGGAATGTGTTGAAAGGCAGGTGCCACCTACTTCCGCAAAGGAGTAGGTATACACTGAGAAAGCTAGGAAGAACACTGACTATTGATCCCTCCACCATGAAATATACAAGAGAAGTATTCTACCGTACCTTTCCAATATGATCTCTCTCCCTTCTCCGCCCGGAGATATAAGCCGCCCTCCTTCCGCTGAGATGTTTGTCAGAGAGTATGAGATCACGCAGCTGAGTGTTGACATGACTCAGACGTAGTAGTTCGAGCCCGGACAAGTACTTCAGCACCCGGACAGCAAGATACCCTGCCTCCCGCATCATCCGCACGAACACCCACTGAGAGGTCCTCCGTCTAGTGATGACCCGGGAGACAGGGGCCAGTTGTCTTTCCAAGCAATTCTTACTTGGTGGGGACTTACAACTCTCTGTCATATCTTTATTATTCAGTAGTGATCTACAACTCTCCACCTGATTATTTTTGTTCTGTGGCGATTTACACTTATCTTTCTGTTTGGCTATATTTTTAGGTGGTGTGGAGATCTTGCAGTTTCGGGTTTTGATTTGGTGATTTGAAACCCCAGAATGCACCACCTTAGATCTTGATGGTTTGGCTCGTTCCGATGATGCCTGTTTACAGCTTTGTACATTGTTCGGAAGGTTTGAGATTCTAGAAGAAGCTAAATCCACTTCGCATTCCTCATTGTTGATCGAACAGTTAGTACCGGTATGTATTAAGGATAAGTTTTTGTTTGGTAAAACACTTGAGGGGCCAGGTTGTGTGACTTTTGGGGGTTGGAGTACAATGCTTAGAATGTCGGATGGCTCTTCAAATATTACTTTTGAATGGTGGAGTAGATTAGAGGTCTTTGAACATTTAACATTTGAGCGTTGTGGTACAAAGCCTGAAAGAGTAGATGATGATCCTATATAAGTGACTTTCGGGCGTGGTGGAGGTATATTGCTGGGAATGTTAGATGTCCCAGTACAAGTGACTTCAAGCTCACACTCCGCTAGGTCTTGACAAGTGCTGGAGAGAGAGGCAGCCAGGGAGGGGGAACACCCATTCGCCCGGCTCACATCAAAACTTTCCAACTTGGGTATTGGTGGGGAGAATATTTTCGGACTGTCTGTGTTGTGTGGTGTGCTGGTCAGTCTGAAATACATACAAGGATTCGTAACATCAATATGCTAGATTTTCTCTCAGCCTGATTCTCTGTATTTAAATAGCTATTGACTAATCTGCTGATCAAAGTAACCATAAGATGAAAAGGTGTCTTACCTGGCTGAGAAAGAATTAACATATATAATATATATTCAAGGACCACAGCCTATGTGATGATTGGAAACTTAGGATAGAAGCTATTAATCATGATGCTGCATTACAGTTGGCGATTATGGGTGAGTGAGAATATTAATAATTTTGATGACAAAACAAATCAAGTACTCACCTGAAGGTGTGCCTGGTAATATGAGGCGTGAGACATGGCAGACTGGAGGAAGACAGAGAGCCGTCGCCCATCTTCCCCACCCCCCTACTGAGTTCCGGAGTAATGAAGACATCGGAGCTATAGCCAGAGTCGTCAGTTACATTGGGCCTTAAGGCATTGTGCAGTATCTTGTGCTTGTCTTCTGCTTGTTCGCTGGTTTCCCCAACCTCCATATTATATGTGGTTCACCTGAAATTCATCAGTAATATTTTCTATTAATCTAGCTTCTACAAGATCTTTTTCAACTACAGTACCTTGCAAACTATTCTTTACATGCTGAGTTAAGTGAAATAAGAGTATAAGACATCCGGCCTTAACAGCTTCATCCTGCCTCATAACTGCATATGCACTGACTCAGTCCTCCAGCACACTGCATACATATACCAGTGTGGATGCAAGCCTTTAAAATTTAAATGACAAACAACAACCATTAGGAACTATGAAGTTAGGTAAGGCACTGGATAACATTAGGCTGAAATGGTCCTATGCCCCGCACCAAGGAATTTGAACATTGAGACTGAGTAGGCCTACCGCCCCTCAGAGTAATTCCCGGGGGTAAACACTTAGTAGCTGGCTGTGTAATGAACTTTAAAATTATTTTATTTAAATTTGTATACCAGTGTGCATAGAGCCACAGATATTTTTAAAAATAAGGGTTATTGCATAGGTACTATCCACACTATGATGTTCTTTTAACTCCATTAGTTTAATCATCTACAACCATCAGCCCAGTAAATTGAAAGAGATTTTAAGACAATAGCCTATATAATAACGTTGGCAACCATACCGATCATGACTAAAACGTATCAGAGCAAACGCAAGTCTATTGATACAAAATTGCAAAAGGACACTACCGCGGATTCTTCCCCTAAGTTCACGTTCGGAAGTGTGAATGTCGGCACGATGAAAGGAAGAACAGGTGAGATAGCGGAGATGCTAAACGTAGAGTGGATGTATGTTGTGCCCAGGAGACCCGGTGGAAAGGGGGGAGTGCGAGGTGGATAATTGGGAAAAATTAACATTTCAAGTTCATATGGAAGAGAAATGAACATGGTACAAGAGGGGTGGGTTTCCTGGTGGCAGAGAGGTGGGCAGATTGTGTGCTAGAAGTTAAAAGGTTTAATGAAAGACTGATTTTAAAATAGATTACTGTACATTTAGTTCTCAAATATTGCTTCAAATATCTAAAGGGGCTTTCACACACACACACACACAAGTGGAATCACAAGTTGATACTTGTGAAGGAGTCAGCACTACAGTATAGTCGGGAAAGGTAGTAGCAAGGTCGCCATGGTCGTGGTACGGTCGCGCGCACTCGACAAGTCGGAATGGGAATGCTGTCGTAGCGGCAAATAAAGGCGAAGCGCTTAGTAAGTCAGTTGGCATTCATTCTTAGCGATTAGTTGTTATTAGTATGTGATCGTAGCAAATTATTGGGTGAGCATGGTAACATTCGCCCCTTTAGTTTGGCTATTTTTAAGACCTTAAATGCTTCATTTCTTTGCCACTAATAAGACCTTTCATGCCATTTAGGAGTATTTTTTTCCTGGCGAGCAATAGCAAACCTGTATTTTGTATTAACCCGTACAGCCCCAGCGACGCGTCGGCGATGTATGTAACGCACAGCCCCAGCGACGCGTCTGACGAGTCACCCTAATTGCTCCTACCGTAACCTCAGGTGTAGCCACTCGAGAGGGCTCAGATTTGTATGGGAACTGTGTACGTATCCCACGCAACCGTGCCGATGGTTGAAAACTCTCAAAGTCCACGTGCGTGCGCGTGAGCGCGCAATAACCTGGTTTTTTGGGGTAATTGCCTTCAATTTTTTACTCTTGTAAAATACGTTTTCGGGGGCTCTGTAGGACCATTCTTTAAGCTTTTTGAGCAGTTTTTCGTGGTTTTTCCTTCATTCCTAACCCATTCGCTATTGTTTCTGGAATAAAACCATTTTTTGAAAACCGGCCAGGTTCTGGTGAACAAACATTAAAAAACTAGCCGGGGCTCCACGGGTTAAAACACAGTAAACTGTAAATATATATATACTGTACCATCTATACATACTGTGTGTGTGTCACTGTATCTGTACATGTGATTAAAATTATAAACATTAATTGCAACAGTCACCAAGACAACAAAAAGATGTGTGCCTGGGGGTTCATTATCCTACCTTTTGTAGGGTAACACGGGGTAATTGCGCCGAAAATCACGTTTTTTGACGAATAGAAACGGCACAAATGGAATTTTTAAATTTTTTATTTTTTATCTTTACACTCAGCCTTTCTGCTATAGACGCCCAAAAAACAAAAAAAATATATATAATGTTTTGGTCATGCTGCCGATTTTTAAAAAAAAGTTACTCTCGCGGCGAAATTACCCCGCTGGGCGGGGTAATTTCGCCGCGACCTATTTTACGCATCATCTAGCTAGTAAACTAGATAATATTATATGATTAATGGCCAGACAAAACACTAGCGCACAGGTAAAAGCAATGAAAACATTCCCAAACCCAAACTGCCACTAAACATGCCAATAGAAAAACATCACACGCACACACACACAACTGAACAGGGCGGGCAGAGATGCAGGTGTGTCACACGTGTAGGCCTAGGCGCCACTGTGGCTAGTGCGGGTGTGGACGTGTCTAGTGCGGGTGTGTTGTGGAAATGTAGTGCGGGTTGTGAACGTGTCTAGTGCAGTTGTGGACGTATTTATTATGCCTACGGGTGTGGAAGTATTTAGTGCGGGTGTGGACGTGTCTCATGTGGGTGCGGCGTGTAGGGAGCTAGTGCAAAGTACCAGGCAGCAGCTGACGGCTACTGCCAACACTGTGTCACACGCAAACATACAAACACACCCCCGACCATACCGTCAGACGCGCCGCTAGCCCCAGCACCAGGCCCCGCGAAACTGCAACAAAACCTAAGCCAAACTAGCTCTACAACCTAAGCCAAACTGCAGCCGAATCCATGCAATAGTTTCGGAGATAGGCTATCAGCGTTTGAATGCAAATTATTAGCGTCGCGGCGAAATTACCCCGTCTTACCCTATCTATAATAGTCATATCTAAACACATCTTTCAATTATGTGACCCCTTATACTGTATATAATAATCACCACCAGTCACTAAACAATAAACCCCTGTACCTTGGGGTTCGATACCTCTGGTCTCCCATTATAATATCCTTTAAGGGATCTGCCTTGTGCGGGCCTATCAGCTTTCTGCAGACTCCCATTTTCTTATGTTCTTAAAACACATTTCAGTATTTCTCCTCATGTAATAAGTCTTTCAGGCTCATAAATAAATAAGCAGTCTTCCTTTCTCTCCAGCATTTTAAGACATTAGTGGGGGTGCCACGGGTGGCATGAAAGCCAAAATGTTGAACCTCATCCCCCTATAGAAACGGGTAGAGGGCGACTTGCACCAAATTTTTACATATTGGTAAAGATCTAGGGCTTGCCCGATTCGAGTTTTTTAAACTAGAATATTAGGCTAAATTATAATTTTTGTTTTCACTTCTTCTTTCATAGGCCTATAGGCCCTAGGCCTACCATGGTTTTATATGCTAAGGACCATCATTTTGTGCGAAATGCGAAAAACGTGTGCGAAAAACGGAATTTGAAGGTAAATACGGGGAAGAGCAAGGTTATGGTCTTCGAAAGGGGTGAAGTCACAGAGTGTGAGGTGAAGCTGAACGGTCAGGCTATGGAGATTGTCAACTCTTTTAAGTATCTGGGCAGTGTGTTGAGTAAAGATGGGACTATGGATGAAGAGGTGCGGGAGAGGGTACAACAGGGGAAGAGGGTTGTAGGAACGCTAAAAGCAGTAACAAGAAATAGGGTGGTCAGTATGGAAGTGAAGAAGTCCTTGCATGACAGTGTGGTAATCCCGACACTGACTTACGGAAGCGAAGCATGGACGTTGGTTGAGAGACTCAGACCAAGAGTGAGAGCAGTGGAAATGAATTACTTAAGGAGTGCGTGCGGAGTTACATGGAGGGATAGACAGACTAATGAGGAAGTAAGAAGGTGTGGTGTGGAGGTAGATGTGCTGGAAAGTGTGAAAAGGAACAACTTGAGATGGTTCGGCCATATGGAACGTATGGAAAGCGAGAGAATGACTAAGAGGGTGTACGAGAGCGAGGTGGAGGGACAGAGGGGGAGAGGTAGACCGAATATGAGGTGGAAGGATGGAGTGAGGAACTACATGAACGAAGGCGGTGCTGGTTGGGGGGAGGGGCGTCGACTGACTGGGGACAGAGGTGCATGGGGGCGGTTCGTTCGTGGCCACCCCTTCGGGGATCACGGCGTCAGGCAATAGATAGATAGATAGACCATCATTTTAGTCCTTACCCATTATTTAGCAATATTAACCCACACCCCTCACTAGTGGGGAGGGATCTAATTATGGTTGCCATGGGATACATAATTGGTTGAGGTCTGCCCCCTCTTCCCCATGACTTATTGAAATCAGCATCTATTTTGACAGTAGGGGGCCTTAGTTGAAGAGAGTTTTATCCCACAATTTTGGCGCCGTTAGGGAGAATTATAGGGAGAACTTTTTGGAAGGATATAGTATCTGGGTGTACGGTCGTCATGTTTACACTGAACTCGTGGTTACGTTCCTGTCTATTTTTACTTTTTTATGTTATTTGCCCCTTGTTGGCAATATAGGCCTATATGATGATGACAATAAGTCATGGGGGGTGAGAGAGGCAAAGCCCCCCTCAGCCTATCATTGTATCCCACGGCAGTCAAAATAGACAGGGGGGGGGGGTAAAATTGTTGGAAATTGGAAAATAGCCTAGCACATTTTCGGTGGGAGTGAAGCTGGGCATGTAGGCCTAGGCTAAATCAGCAAGAAAAATTGTAGCCTAAGTTATAATTTATCCCTGAAATTGATAGGCTATCGGTGCACTTATCCAAATTTACCTACAAACCAAATGGATAAATCTACAGTTATACTACCCCTATTTTGTAGCTATTCTGTTGGTACTAATGGGTTAATATTATGATAATTATCGCGAATAGACTCGCAGCGTTATTATACATAATTTATTAGGGAAAGTGAAGCTCTATGGAATCCTTATAATATAGCCTACTCACATAGATTCCGTTGTGGTAGAATAGTTTTGATAAGTTTTGTAACTCGATTTTGTCGATATAAACAAACTCGGTCCCGCAATCTTAAGAGCTCTGCTACGGACGTGTTCGAAATGGAGTACACTCACTACGGTAAAGTGTTATGTTCTACAAAGATGTTACTGTATGTCTAATATATGAACCCACAGTAGCTGGCATGCAACTTGCAAGGGCTAGTGTTGTATCCCACGTACTGGGTCTAGGGCACTCTAGGGCACTCTAGGGTTAGGTTAGGTTAATATACTAGGTCCCGAAAACAAGATTTGTAGTTGCGGTAGTATTTACATCAAAACTATAGTTAACTATCAAAACTATTCTTCCACAGTGGAATCTATGTGAGTATATTATAAGGATTCCATACAGCTTCACTTTCCCTAATAAATTATGTATAGCCTAGGCTAATAACGCTGCGAGTCTTTTCAAAAAAATTACCAATATTAGGCCTAGTAGCAGACTTAGCCTAGTATGGTTTGATGATGCGCGGAAATGTATATTTGACTTGAAATAGATACATTGAAGTAGGCTATTACAAACCTTCGCGAACCCATTAACAGGGAACGTGAGCTGGGTTTAGACTGTTGCGCACCCATAAACAGGGAACGTGAGCTGGGTTTAGACCGGTCGCGAGACAGGTTAGTTTTCAGTTAGGTTGGGCCAATGTTAAAAATACTAAAATGCGACGGTCATCGGTATTAAACAACACTGTAGCCTAGCCTAGGCCCTATATCAAATAAAAAATAAAAAACAACAAAAAATTAGGCTACCTGAAAAACTTGTATCTGATTGGTGATAAATGATCAAAATACGTGTTTTTTCCAGTTTCCACGTCTGCTGAACCATCCAAAAAAATGCTAAAAGGCGTGTTTTGAAGGGGGGAGGTGGTGGGGGGTAGTATAACTGTAGATTTACCACCAAATGTATTAGCCTAGGCTAGGCCTATACAATATAGGCTAGGCTAGCTTCCTTCATTAACAAAAAATAATCCGTTTCACATCCCCGCACCTGTCAACATTACACTTGGATGGAATGTCAAAACGGGCTCATATATAAATACAGTATTACGATTCAGGAATTTACTTCTCATAGCACGTTACTAAAACTACTCTAAGATCACTTAACTTACACCCAGTCAACTTGTCAAGCCCAAGTATTGTGCATTGTACATATTGAACAATATTCAAACATTTAAATTTGAAAACTCCCAGGAGCGTCAGGATACCCGTAGGCCCTGATCCTCCTGATTAAATACTCCTAAACTATTATTCTGAAATATTACCAATATTGTAAAACATGCAGGAGCAATGACCAATAGTTCATAATTATGCTTACGTGATATAAAAGTTGACAAGGCTAGCTGTATTGGCGCCAAGAGGATGCCAAAAAGGGGACAGGACTTGACTCCAACGGGCAACACTTCGAAACAGACGGCGGGAATGACGTCACAAGCAGGACACAGGATTACCATCACATTAGCAATAACGCTAGACTATAATTTGGTTGTTTATAGTTAGCAGAGATCATAAGAATCTTTCGTAAATATAATTATCTTTGTTAGTGTAGAATATAATTACAAATGCTAAAATATATATATTATTACTTGCAAATTGACAACATAATATGATATTGCTAGGTTTCATATTGCTAATAAAATTAAATATAGCAGTAAACAGCTACAATGACAACCATACCGCTACACAGTGTCTGAACCTCTTTCTTTCATCACCATTTATCTATATAGTATTATGCACAGTACTATATTTCTTCGATTACTTAATTATTATTTATGAATTAGGATTTACATATTAAAAAAATGCCAAACATTTGTATACATTAGTAAAATTAAAGGTTACCTAAAGACATAATGCACACCATCGAAAAATATTTATAATTTTTCAAATTTTACAGGAAATTGTAAGAATTACTTTAAATAATTAAAAAAAAAAAAAATCCAAACATAATATGTCCATACCATTGAAATTCGTTTTCCATCCTGCAAGAACAATATATTAGGGCCTATGTGCATCTGTTTGTTTACATTTTGGATCAGCTGGCTTTGAGAGGGGACAGCAACTCCACAAAAAGAAGAAGAAGAAGAAGAAGTTGGTTGCAAAAGGGCCGAGTTTCTCTGCTCATATTCCGTAGGACAGGGTAATTAACGGGCGGAACCATCGCCCTTTAAGTAAAAAGCCACCAAGAAACAAGAGAATTCCGGTCTCATTTTCATTAATTTCGTAGGCCTAGCCTAGCCTAGGTCTAGGCTAGTGATCGGGTTTTCGATTTGGTTACCGGTGGACCGGTGGTGTTACTGTGTAGGTAGTTATAGCACCATGTTTTCTGTGTGATTTTTTCTTCAGATATCGTATAGACTAGCCTAGCCTTGTATTATAATGATTTGGAGCAGAAATTAGCAGGCTAATTACACATTTTCCAATGATCTAAATAGGCACATAGCCACAAGCTCTTCAAGACCAGTGCTAAGTGGAGTCCCCCAGGGATCTGTCCTAGGACCCCTACTATTCCTCCTCTTTGTCAATTACATTGGCTCAAGACTGCACAGCAAGTTCAAGATATTCGCTGACGACCTGAAGCTATACCTGCAATCCTCATCCCCGCGCCTAACCCAAGAACAACTTCAGGAGGACATAAACACCCTAGCTGCAACTGCAGCCTCCTGGGGCTTAGAGTTTTCCCCAGGGAAGTGTGCCCACCTACGCTTCACCAGATCACCTGCCCTCAGAACTGACCAGCCCACATACCTTCTTCAAGGTAACCCCATAAGACCCTCGCAAGCCCACTCCGATCTAGGTGTAAAAATCTCCACAGACCTAAAGTTCCACCAACATATCCGGGAAACTACCCAGAAAGCAGGAGGAATTGCCTCCACTCTTCTTAAAAGTACAGTGTGCCGAACTCCAGACTTCATGATGAACCTCCTCACCACCGACATCCGCCCCATAATAGAGTTCGGATCCCCTGTCTGGAACCTGGGTTACTCCATGGACCTCAAACGCCTGGAGTCCGTTCAGAGAAGATGGACCAAACAAATACACGGACTGGAAGGTCTTCCCTACAATGAGAGACTACAAAGTCTAAACCTCTTCTCTGTACAGGGCCGACTGATAAGGAGCGACCTCATACTCTGCCACAACATCTTCCATGGCAATTCACCTATCGCACCCACCGACCTCTTCACACTAGCACCGAGAGTAGGCACTAGGGGCCACAGGTACAAAATACAGATCCAACATGTATCAGTAGAAGCCCGAAAACGCTTCTTCTCCTGTAGAAAGCAGAGCTCTGGAACTCCCTCTCCGAAGAAACTGCTATGGCCCCAAATACCACTGCCTTCAAGAGACTCCTTACCCAAACTCTCCCAGAAACCCTCCAAAGCTATATACAATAGCCTAAACAGACCTTCCTCCCTACAAATTTCACATGCCCAACTCCCCACTTCACACCCATATTAAAATAAACAAAGAAATTCCATCATCTTGTAGAACAACACACATGTCATAGACCAACACCCAAAGCAAATCCAAGAAGATACAAACAACCAGTTACACAAACATATTACAGTACATATACATCATCACACAATCTAGCTGGAGTATCCGTATACCTGTACTAGGGCCCGGACCCTCTGTAAGTATTGTCATGTGACTCAAGCAGGAGACCGCGGCCCCACGAGGTAAGGCTAGGCTAGGCTATACACTGCACACACACAGCCCGGTCATTTTTAACCTTGTGACAGCCAGGAGGTTTAGCATTGATTTGGTAAATATCCTGTTTAACACTGGGGACGATTTTTACAGGTACAGTAGGCTATTTTTTAGCCTAGGCTATCTGTTTTCCTTGTTTTTTTAGGTGTGTTATTTTATAAACCCCGTCGGAAATTGCAAAACAAACATTATCCATCAATCCTAAGAGTAAAGACATCAAAGCAACAAAACATATTCGCTTGCTCTTAATCACATTTCCGGCAAATTCGAATTTTGACTGCCGTGGGATACAAAAATAAGTGGGATACAAAAATAAGGGGTGCTGTCGCCTCACCCCCCCCCCCCCCCACCCCCCATGACTTATTGTCATCATCATATATGTTGCCAGCAGGGGGCAAAAACAGAATAAAACAAAAACAAAAGCGAAACCGCGAGCGTATGACCTAGCCTATGTAAACATGACTACCGTAGCCCGGATACTAGGCCTACATCTTTAGATTTTTTGTTAGTTATTTAGGGCGTAGGCCTATATTAGGCTATAATGAATTATCGACAGTTTGGATATATATGGCAATGAAGTACACTGTACATGACATAGGCCTAACTACTGTAATGTACTGTATTTACCTAAATAATATATCGATGGTTTCGACCCTTGTGTTAAACTGAATAAATTCCATTGATTTTGGCTACCGTTGAAGACGACTACATCGGCCTTAGCCTATTTAGGCTATCATATTTTTTTGTTTTGGTAAATTTCTACTGTAGTTTTACACCGGGGACGATTTTTACAAGTAGGCTAGCTTATTTTATAATTTTATTTTAATATAATTTTAAAGTAGGCCTAATAAACTTTCCTTTCCCTAGTATTAATATTGATAATATAATAACATATAAAAAGCTTACCTATTTCAATAATATGGGAGGTTAAGAGACTTTCTTGTAATTGCTCACATCTCTCGGTCGTTCTTGAGTACGAATGTCGCAACTCGTAAATATTTGTTTTTATAATTAGCTTACGATTACTTACTAATAACAATACAGTTCTCCAACATATATATATAACTATTTCATGTCTATAGGCCCTAATTGTACAAATACAAGGTCAGGAGTCAAATTGAGATATCCTACACTTAACTTGATGTAGACCATGCGCACTGGTCCAATCTAGCTTTAAAAGCACCGATTGTGGGGGCCGCCATTAGGACAAGAGACTGAAACTGCACGTATGTGTGGAACACTCAGTCTTAAAATGTTATGTATGTATGTATGTCTAACATAGGCCTATATTATTTGTTTTTATTCCCAACTGCAGTAATAAAATTTTGTAAAATTTGCACTAAACTAGATGACTTTTGGGCTAGAGCTAGGTTACTATACAGACTCTTAGTAGATAAGAGGTTTTGATACAAGTAAATTTGGCAAGAATATAGTTACCGGGTGTACCGCCCGTCTTGTTTACACTACGCGGACGCTCACCATCATGTTCCCGTCTATTTTGACTGCCTTTGGACACAAAAATACATTACCCTAACCAAACAACCTAATCTAACCTAACCTAGTATTATAGATTTGTAAGTACTTATTTTATTATAAGTATTTATTTTATTATAAGTATTTATAGATGATTTATGTTGTACAGTATGTCGGTAGTGGTACACCCGGTAACTACATCCATCCCGTAAATTTTTGCATAAATTTTTTTTTTTTTAAGGTAAATTATTATTACTTTAGGCCTATTCTTAAATTTGATATTAATAATTTTAAGCAAACATTTATAACAAAGTTTGGGATGGATGTAGATTCCGGGCGTACGGTCGTCATGTTTACATTTGTCGATCGCCGTGGTTAAGTTCGCGTCTATTTTGACGGCGATTTTTCCGGTAATTTGCCCCCTGCTGGCAATATATATGATGATGACAATATCTCATGGTGGGGTGAGGAGGGCTCAACATATTATTGTATCCAAAGGCAGTCAAAATAGACGGGAACATGATGGCAAAGGTCCGACGCCACTACACGTAGTAAACAAGGCTGGCGGTACGCCCGCACTTAACATTCTTTCCTATTTTGCAATTATTATACTGTATTTTATTGTATCTATTCATTTTTGATAGCATCAATTGCTTGCCTATGTGATATCCTTAATTTATTTGTACCGGTACTATAAATGTAGGTTATTTGTAGGGTCATGTGTTCATGCTATGCTCACAGGTACGTACCTACCCGATAGCACTACCATTAGTGAGTGCTGTATGTATTTTGAACTACAGTATTGTTAATATCTTGTCAAATTGCAAATTTGTTTGAATATACATTTTTTACAATAAATTGTACGCTAGTTTCTTTATTCACACAGAATTTAAAAGAATTTACCAGAACGTCCTGAACTTCCCAAATTTATTACTGTAATTCCTTGAACATGACGAGTGTACTGTATGATAATATATGTGCGACTAATTTGCTTGAGAAACAAATTCACTTACTCATATAGAGATGTACATTCTATGTTGTGGTTTTGTGTTCTTTTATTTCAAAATTATATTTTACTAAAGCGTTATATCAACATACCGGTACAGTAGTAATTTTGATAAGTTCTTGTTTCTTTAAATTGTGTCATTCTTACAGTTTCTTACAGTAGATCCTCTGGAAAAAGGCAAACTATGCCTGTGTATCCAGCTCAGTACCAGTACTTGCACTGCTGCGGTCGTTCACGGTGTTGGCGGCGGCGGTAGCAGACGCAACATTTTTACTATTCTGTATTTTTGTTTTATCATCCCTGTTTTGGTTTGTGTATTTTGCAAGTTTGACATAGTTCCCGAGTCTGAAAGGGTTAATTGGCACTAAAGGCCATAACTTAGCCAAGATGGCATCTAGTAGGCTGTGTGCCATTTGTAATCCTTTGATATACCGGTACTGTACAGTCATTAAGATAATATTGCTAATCTTTAATGATATTACTATTGTTTTTTGAAGAAGTTGGGTCACAATTGTGAAATAAGTTTATAAGGAGTTATTATGTTTAATTTGAATTAATTTAATGTTTTATTTGTGTTACCGGTAGCCGGTAGGAAAGTTCCTATACATACTGTGTACCTGAATATATTTGTTATAATGATACAATTGCTTTGTAATTGAGAATACTGTACATAAAGATTTGTGTACAAGTTGCTAAAAAGCATAAAAATTAGGAATCTTCTTTAAATGCTCCTTCAAGGGCTACAATGCTTGTACAGTACTGTATTAAAAAATAAATAAAAATAAAATGTGTGTCCGAAGGCACCTCACATCGATGATGACTTCGGACACCATTGTAAATATCATTTAAAATTAAGGCAAACAACTGCAATCTTTTCCACTGTACACGCCATAAAGCTGCGTTTCTAAGCTATACATTGATGCAGGAGATCGCCTTTTTAACCCATTGGCTGTGGCTATGTTTGGGCTATTTAGGGCATATTCAGGCACTCCTGAATGATAAATCAAGCATCTGCATTAAATGAAGTGTATTCTGCCAAAAACTAGGCGAAAATAGCTTCAAAATGAGACCAGAACGGGCCCCGTACGTGGTATGGTTCACCCGCAGTGGTGCCAGTGAAACGCGGAAAACCCGCTATGTGGTACCACTCGCTCGCTTGGCTACACTGTTGTGAGACACAGAGAGAGACCCGCGCGAGACACAGTCAACCTCAGTGAGCCGCTCGCTGCTCTGAGGATCGGAGGTGGGCCCTTCACGCTCCCGCCCACTGACACTCGATTTTTACGGTTTTTACAGGCTTTTAAAGCCTGGAAATTGCTGTAACTTGCCAGAACGTTCCAGAACGTCACCCACAACGAAAGGGTTAAGGATTTACATATTGAACTAGGCTTAAAATACATCAAATATGTCCAAAGTCAATCCAGATGACGGTATTTAAATAAGTAACAAGTAACTGTTTTCATTACCGGTACTCTGTTACTTATCGAATAAGTAACGGTTACATATTCGAGTAAGTAACAACCGAAGTTACCGGTAGCAACTCCTCTGTTTATTACCTCCGCCCACAAAGGTTGTTGTTGTTGTTGTTCCCCAAGCTGCCTGGCCGAACAGCCCCATGGCCCCGAGCAAGGCCATAACCAAGCGCCCCAACAGAACCCTCCCTGCCGACCACAATAAAGCCTGGGTGACCGAAGCCACTCCATGGCGGGGAGCTGAGGAGGGTGCGGAAACGCCCAGGAAATCAAAGCCCAACCCAGGGCCCTGTGCCCCTCAGCAATTATGAAGAGAAGGTTGAGGGGCAAAGGAAAAATGTGACGCTTTAGCTTCCAATCTTGGTAGATTGGGAGGTCAATCCACGGAAGAGACGCCGTCACTTGAGATCTAGAAAATATATAAGTATAATATATAAGCCCACAAAGGTTGACGAAGGTTATGTATTTGCCTCCGTTTGTTTGTCTATCTGTCTGATTGATTTTTTTTTTTTTTTTTTTTTTAAGAGACAATGAACGGAGGAAGGAAAAACACAGATAAAACAAAAAGGTCCATGTGCCTAAAGGCATCCTCCATTCATAAAATGTTTGTAACAACTGGATTTAAACATTTGTAGATTGTAAACAAAATACTGTATCTCCTAAAGATATGAACCGATTTCCACAACATTTAGTGGGCAAATAGGATATGCGCCAAGGAAGAAGTGTTTCAATTTAGGAGGCGATCTGAATCATATCCTGGAATCCAGATCCATTAGAAAATTTAGACCTTTGACATCAATGGCGTAGGAGGAAATATGCGCTCTACCAAGTGCCCCTCTAGTTCTCAGTACCGTACTGTACTTTCCTCAAACCATCTCTATCAACTGTCATCCATGTGGGATACCTGTCCAGGATGTAACACAGCACTGCATACAGTACTAATAAACACAGTATGAAAGCATGCATAGCACACAACTTATGCCAACAACACAATATACCGGTACCGGTACAGTACATTCATTAACCTAACAAGTGCGCATGGGGGTAATTAGACACCTCTCCCTGTGCACATGTATTTGAGGTGTTTCCGTCACTAAAATATTCATTGTACCATTAATAGCATTAATACTTATCCATACGCGCCTATTAGGGGTTGATTATAAAGGTATTAACCTGAAACAACAATAAAACGAGTGAAAACAGCGTTTGGATGGTCAAAATCGGAGATATAGCCCGCGAGTTGTATAATGTATGGGTGAGGCAAGCTGCTTTCCCGCCAATTTCCCCCAAGGCCACTGAGACACAGTCGATCGATACTCTCTCTCTCTCTCTCTTGCACTCGCTTGCCATCAGTGATGACAACGCCCTGCTTGCAACTCGCTAATGTTAGCACAAAAATATACCTCAGAATAAGGGAATAACAGGGAAAATAGGTGATAACTGAAGGAGAGGAGGAAAGTGGGGAAGGAGGGGAGGTAGAGGACTGAGATTTTGCATGGCCCAGGGGCCAAAAAAAAAAAAAAAAAAAAAAAAATTTCGATGTCAAAAGTTGATTTTTTTTCTCTGACTCTTAAGAGTCTTCCCGCAGTCCGCCGGGGGAACTCTTAAGAGTCTCCCCGCAGCTCCCGGGTTAAGAGCCTTGTGGGAAAACCTGTTCTCGGCTGTGGCCTTCCTTAGGAACTCAGGGCTGTTTGGCCAGGCAGCCTAAGGAACGACTACTACTACTACTGCTGTCATGGGCTTTCTCCAAGTCCATGAAGGCAGAATTAAATTTCTGTCCCTTTTCCAAATATTTCTCCACAACATTTCTCGAGAGATCTGGCCTACACATCTTCCTCCCTTCTTAAACCCTCCCTGTTCCTCACCTACCAGATCTTCAGTATGTTCCCTCACTGTAGATTATTGTACTATCCTGCAGTATATCTTTCCTAGTATGCTAGGGAGACATTATAGGTTTGACTCCTGTAAGGAGATAAAGAAAACCTAATATTTAGTAGTGGCCCCGTAATCATTGACGAAAATGCCTATTACATAAGGCATCCTCTTCAAACACTAATCCGCCGTAGTTTGAATCTACCGCGCAGAGCATTTAAAAACTGAGGAGCCTTCATCATGAGTGCACGCGACCTCACTCATGGCTTCAGTCATTATGAATTGGGTTCTCACTACGAAAAAACTTCGTAAAAATAAAAAGAAAAAGAAAATAAGAATAACTATCCAATAAGCTTTCCATCATATCGTGGATGTACTTGTGTGGATTTCTGACCAGACGCTGATTCAGGCGTCATTCCTCCTTCACTGACATATCAAGTAAACTAAAATCCTTAATACATCAACGAATGGGAAGGGGACGGTCGGGAGGGCCCCAGTCGTCAATGATTACGGGGCCACTACTAAATATTAGGTTTTCTTTATCTCCTTACAGGAGTCAAACCTATAATTTATTAGTGGCCCCTCCATCATTGACGAACATGCCTGATATCTAAGACTGGAGGGGGACATTCGTAATCATATCATAACTCTAGAAAAGCAGATAATAAAAACAACCACATAGTATTCTTACTTTTGAAAAATGTATTTAATACGGCGTAGGCCGGAAATATACAAGAAAAAGGGGTTCAGGCAGGTGCGTGCTTCAAAGAAGCCTGCCCGACAAAAATGGGTAACCCTGAAGATTCTGAACACAGATCTGTAGTTACAAAAGGTACCCCACTCAACGAGTGGTGACAAAAATAATAAGTTATAAGTTTATATGTGCACATCATAAACCCCAAAATACATGTGGAGATCAATTGCAAATGAACTCCATTGAACTAATATTACATTGCTTTCGCAGCTAAAACTACTATAACAACACCGTTGTTTTGTACTAAACCTTGTACTAGCACAATTTCTCGCAGAGAAATTTTCATATCACATTTTAACCTTAAATTGTATCACAGCTCTCATACTCCGGCGGGGTCTAGGGTGTCCTATGTCAACTGACTGCACCCCCCCCCCCCTTCCGTGAAAGTAAACATAAGTGACTGCAGGGCCACCTAGACCCTCTGCCTTAAAGCTATACATGGTAAGGAAGGTTTGTCTAGAGCAACTGACAAGTATCTAGAGAGAAACGTATGATTAGACGCCCACAACTGTGTGGACGCAATATCTTCAACTGAAAAGTTTTTCAGGAAACGTAAAGAGGCCGCCCACTTGCGTAAATCGTGGGCCCTACCCACAACGCCGGGATTACTCTCTTTAATGACTTCTACCAGAAGAGAGGCTAATCGCCGTTTAAGTAAGCGTTTACCCGTACTCGCTACCCATAAAGCACCTTGGGGGTTTTGAGGAGCTATTCTCAAATATTTGGTTAGAGCTTGCACTGGACATAAATTATGATGCACCTTTCCCCTTTTTAACGCCGGCACCGTGAACTCAGAAAACACGTGTGCACTATGCTCATTCTTGGCTACAAACGCCGGGGAGGGTGCAATGGAAATTGAATCATTAAGTCTACCAAACCTAAGACAATTAGGTGTGTTGCTCATCGCCGCCAGCTCAGACACTCTGTTTCCGGTGGCCAAAGCCAAAAGGAAAACTGCCTTCTTTAAGATTAAAGCAAAGTCTGCAGTATTTTGATACAGACGAGAATGAAGTAAAGACAAAGCTTTGTCCAGAGACCAAGTAGGCATGAGCTGACGGGGAGGTGGGCGGAGTTTAAAACACGCTCTCATAAATCCTGTTTCCTCCGCCACCGGTATGGATAGACCTGTAAGGTCGAAAAAGGGCACTCTAATCGCAGTTAAGTGATTCTTCAAAGTTACCACAGATAAACGTTTCTGCTCAAACAGATAGTTCAAGTAATTAAAAACCAATGCCACTGAGGGTACAGTTTGTTCCGTTCTAACAATCCAAGAAGTAAAAGCTTTCCAATGTGATTGATATTGTCGCTTAGTAGACTGAGTATATTGATTGAGCAATTTATTGGTCACATCCCTACCGTATGGTGCTAGCCACTTGGCCTCCTGAATGTCCATAATGCAAAAGTCAGCGAGGTCGCTAGGTTGCCAATCGTGTCTAAGTGGAAGTACCCGACCGGGAGCGATACCGGGTCCGGGCACCACATTATTAATTGCTGGTACCACACCTGCGCCGGCCACAGGGGCGCGATTAGCGAGACTAAGCCTCGATAAACTCGTAGTTTGTTCACTACGTGGCACATTAGTGACGCATCTGGCGGCGGAAACAGATAGATGGAGCTCCATCTGTTCCAGTCTGTCACTAGGGCGTCTGGCCCCCCTGCCGGCGTTATCGCCCGGCGGGTGAGGTATAGAGGGAGCTTGTGAGTCTCCTCGGACGCAAAAAGATCCACTTGTGGATGGGAGAGCTCCGCAATCATTAGGTCGAAAATGGGTTGCTTGAGCTCCCATTCTACTGTCGTGCTCTGTCTCCGGGACAGAGCGTCTGCCCAGACGTTCGCTACGCCTGGGAGATAAGATGCGTGAAGATAAATATCTAGACTGCTGGCTAGAACAAAAATCTCTTCCGACACGAGTAGCAACTTCCTTGACCTCGTTGACCCTTGTTTCTGAATACAGTGAACTGCATTCAGTGGAAGTAGTGAGAGCTGTTGTGCCTGGCACATTGGAAATTGGGCCTGACACAAGCGGATGGCTAGGTATTTTCGCTAAAGCAAAGGATGTAGCCAGAGGTCGCACATTCGTCGACATCGCGGGATCTCCCGTATCAGGAGGAGTTTCCGGCGTAGGGCCCAAGAACCTATTAAGTGCATTCAATAGTAGTCCATCAATCTCTTCCGCCGGTACATACCTAGCCGATGACGAACTCCGTGGAGATTCGACAGTACCCTGAGAGTCGCCTAAAAGGTGACTGGACTCTTCAACCTCCATCTCTGAGACCAGAGATCGTTGTTCTTCATCCGTTAAGTCTGGCTTATCATGGGAAGATCCCGCCGAAGCCGGGACCTCCACATGTTGCCATGTTAAAACTGGGGTAGAAGATGGTACATCGGCATCCCGTGGACGTCAGCACTAGTTGAGTCACAAAGGGATGTGTTCTGTCCTGCCAGGACTGTGAGTATCGCCATACACCTTGGCTGTGGCTGTCCCTCGCTTGCGAGCTCGGTATACTCTCTAAAAGAGAGCCCTGTAAAGGTTTATGATAATTAAAAGCTCCCATAGCTCATTAACACATTGAAAGCAGAGCTGGTGAGCAAAATCATAAAGTATACTAATTAATTTAATTTATATTTAATTGTATTAAAATAAATTACTATAAATAAACACAATATTATCCTAATATAATCATAGAAAATATATATGGTTATTATTATTCAGTGATTAAATTATTTCATTAACAAATGAAAATAATATATAGGGATACCTGATCTTAACGGCGTTGAACATACAGCAATGAGAGGTTCAAGTGCCGACATGGCAGAGACTGGGGGAAAACTACCCCGCCCCCGGGAACTACCTGGTCACCAGGTGCAACACCGGTACTCCGCCCTGGAAAGAGAATTTTCCGGGGATTAATGCTCATAGGGTTACACCCAAAAAATGGTACAAAATATGTGTCACAAGACCGCCGGTCAACGAACCGTAGCACTCCACCACTACTTTTCGTTTTCCTTTAGTTTCATATTAAAGATTTCAGGATATATTTACCTGTCCAGAAGATTTTTAAGCATATCTTTTGAATCCTCATAAAGATGAAGTATATCTTTATTAAAGATGAAGTCTTTCAAGTATCCTTTACACTTGAAACATTAGTAAGATTCCGGCATCTTTTTATCCCATAAAAAGTCTAAGCCTATCCTAATCTCTAATCCGGCTTCTCCCAGAAGCCCTCATAGATCGCCGTCTTGAAGGCCGTGATACCCTATTGTATCAATCAATTGTTTGGCAAATGATCGCGAATTGCTAATCAGTTAATATAACCACCCGAAGGTATAACCGCCGGGTTTTATATGCAATGTCAAACCAATTGTACCTGCCCCAGACCTTTTTTGTAAAAAGGTCGCCGGGAGAGAAAGACTAAACAAACAAACAACATTGTTCCAATTGTTTATTAAGGATTTCAGCATATCTTTTACCTGTTCGAAAGAATTAAGCATAACTTCTGAATCCTCATAAAGATGAAACATATCTTTATTAAAGATGAAGTCCTTCAAGTATCCCTTTACACTTGAAACACTAGTAAGATTCAGGCATCTTTTTATCCCATAAAAAGTCTAAGCCTATCTTAATCTCTAATCCGGCTTCTGCCAGAAGCCCTCATAGATCGCCGTCTTGACGGCCGTGATACCCTATTGTATCAATCAATTGTTTGGCAAATTATCGCGAATCGCAAATTCGTTAATATAACCACCCGAAGGTACAACCGCCGGGTTTTATATGCAATGTCAAACCACTTATACCTGCCCCAGACCTCTTTGTAAAAAAGGTCGCCGGGAGGGAAAGACCAAACAAAATAACTGTGTGGAGCCCCCCTCACCGGGAATAACACAGGAAGCCTGATCCCAGGCTTGACCACAGAAAACGCAGTTTCTGATGAGCCCTCAAGCGACCAAACTCGTCGGGGTAACTTACCTATTTTAGCCATCCTGACTAAAACTCGGTAACCAAAAACGGTGTTCTCGGAGCAACGAGAAAAAACGCCGGAAAGGTAACCCACACCAAACGAGACATAACAGGAGGGCGTAATGCATAAAGCAATGAATAACACAGGAAGCCTGATCCCAGGCTCGACCACAGAAAAACGCAGTTTCTGATGAGCCCTCAAGCGACCAAACTCGTCGGGGTAACTTACCTATTTTAGCCATCCTGACTAAAACTCGGTAAACCAAAACGGTGTTCTCGGAGCAACGAGAAAAACGCCGGAAAGGTAACCCCCACCAAACGAGACATTTTAACACATTTTATACAAAGTGTGTGCGCAAAAATAGGGATACCTGAACAGGAGGGCGTAATGCATACAGCAAAAACCGGGGCAAAGGTAGCCATGACAGAGACTGGAGGGAAACTACTCCAGGTTCTGCATAGACCCGCCGGGACCCAGCTCTGGAAAATTTAAAATTTCCAGGAATTAATGCTCATAAGGTTAACCCACTCATGTTCGCACACAGGTGTTAAATAACCCGCCGGGTAACGAGACGTAATACTCAACGACCACAGCTCGCCACGCGGTGGGGTTTCCTAAGTAAAAGATTTCAGAATATCTTAATTTGTCCAAAAGATTTATGAATACCCTCTGACATAATATATAAAGACCATCATGGCGTTTATAAGTGATTAAGTCTTTCCGGTGGTGTTTGTTTCCATATTAAATATTGGAAAAAAAAAACCTAAAAAAGACGCCGGCCCCCGAATTATCTCGTAGATAAAAAACTGGGAAGCCTGACAAATATACGAGATCTAACTTCTGCCGAAGTATCTTTTAGATCGCCGTATGTTGAAGGCGGCGATACAAAACGTATCCCTCAAATGTCTGGTTAACTAACTGAATTGTAAATTCGTTATTCTCATCCGTGCAAGAAACACCCGCCGGGTGTGAATAATAGTTTAAAAAACGTTAACCCCAAATGTGCCCTAAAGCGCCGTATGTTGAAGGAGGCGATACACAAAGTATCCCTCAATTGACTGGTCAACTAAACTGAATTTTGCAAATTCGGTCATCCCAACCTTCCAGGTTGCACCCACCGGGTGAATTAAAGTTTAAAAGTTAACCCCAATTGTTCCTATCCCCACTTCTTTGAAACAGATCGCCGGGGAGGAAATACAACTACAGCATAGTTTTATATTGGCTTTGCAAAACCGAAAAAAACTACAAACAACACGTGTCCGTATGAACACTGTTAGATGGGTACAGCCAACCCGCCGGGATGAAACAGGCACCCCAGAGACGCAGACCTGGGGAGCCACAGACACCCACTCGCCGGGGAAACAAGCCTGTTTTAAACCACGCGTGGCCAAAACTAGGCAACCAGCCGGGGTTATCAAGGTGAAACCGAGAAAAACCCGCCGGAAAAAACCCACCCCGTCCAGATACCATCTGAACGCAACACCGGACCGAGGCGTAGCTAAAACACAACTAACGCCGGCCCAACATAGTCCGTGGAATTAGCCAAAACACAACTAACCCAGGACACATAAATAGTCCGTGGAATTAGCCAATACACAACTAAACCAGGATACACATGACACAGTAGTACATATTTAGAAAATAAATCAATAACACTTGTATATGTGATAAAGCTACGAGAGGCTGGCTAGGCCTAGGCAGACGGATAACAGTAACATGTCGGAATATAAACAAAAAGCACTGAATTATATCACAACAGGAACCACCGCCAACACACCACTGTAGCAAACACTTCCGGCAAAGGGAAGAACTGACTCGGGACCCAGAAAAAACTTCACTAAGTGAAGAAAAATACGCTGGGAACGACAGCAAAAATACGCTACCTCATCAGAAAGATAAAAGGAAGCAATAACGCGTAATGAAAGCCGCCTGCATCACAAAGCTAGCTTAACTGTGAAAAAATTCACCTGTCCACAACAGGACCACGAGGGTACATCCGAAATAGATGCCCCAAACATACGACCCAAAATACACTGCACTGCGGGCAACCAGCCCAGGACACTCCTGCTACGCATATCCTAACCTTACTCGATACATCCCGGAGTAAACCAATGAGAAAAAACTCACTAGGGACGCAACAAATGCGGAACCCGCGGAGCGTGGGGAGACAGGTCCGGGCAGGCTGAGCGCAGAGCAGAGAAGGAGGAATGACGCCTGAATCAGCGTCTGGTCAGAAATCCACACAAGTACATCCACGATATGATGGAAAGCTTATTGGATAGTTATTCTTATTTTCTTTTTGTTTTTATTTTTTACGAAGTTTTTTCGTAGTGAGAACCCAATTCATAATGACTGAAGCCATGAGTGAGGTCGCGTGCGCTCATGATGAAGGCTCCTCAGTTTTTAAATGCTCTGCGCGGTAGATTCAAACTACGGCGGATTAGTGTTTGAAGAGGATGCCTTATGTAATAGGCATGTTCGTCAATGATGGAGGGGCCACTAATAAATAGCTCCTTGTGATTGCCACATAGTCCTCTCTCCCATTACCCCATATACAGGGGGACTATTATTTCTAATTTCCAGATTTCAGGCACACTTTCCTTCTCCCATGCTCGTCTACACATTTGCCATACCCATTCAATCACTACCTCACCTCCAGTCGATGTCCGCATGCATGTTTCGCACCGAGCAATCAAATTTTCTATGATGCAATCACGGCCCTATCCACCTAGTGATGAACTGTGCTCCATTCCCCCCCCCCCCCCCAACCTCTCCCAACTCCTGATCTGAGGCTTCCTCAGAACATGTGATCGATACATGCACACACACCACACAGAAGAGTATTGATCGATTTTTCCTCACACACATTTATACGCACGTTCAAGTGATGGAATTGTTGCTAGAGGCTCTCACTGGGATTAACATCGAAGAAACCAACATAGAAAGATCCAGTTTTCACCATTCTCAAGCTGAATGAAGGAATGTGATCATGATATTTGATATACTGTAATATTGTACTAAAAGTATTTACGGATATACATCATGTATAAACAAGGTGTTTGCGTGCCAAATATCCCCGGGTGGGAGGATTGGCGCGTGATATAAACCACTAGGTCATGGGTGTTAAAATTATATCTATATTTTATGTACAGTATAACAGTACAGTATTGTGTTAAAAAGCAATACACTGGATGCTAATGCAATAATACATGGTATATTTGTTTTCAGCGTGTGAAGAAACCACAGCAATGAGGGGACTAAGCTGGCCTGTAGCTCAACAACTTTTAAATAAAAATTCATTGTTGATCTTGGCACGGAGATATTTACCCGAACGTAAGATTTTGTTTTATGTTTGTGTAAGATATATTCAGTATTGCATATCTTGTCACTGATAGATGTTTATACTATTAGCTTCATGTTTACAACAGTAGTATTGTATTAATTTCATATTCTGAAATGACAAAAAATTGACATTCCATAAAGATTTTCTGAAAAATAATATATTGCCAATTTCAATTGATTTTTTTTTTTTTTTTTTTGTATTACTGTGTCTTCAAAATGTCAAGGTGGGATTTGTTGTTTTGCTTATTTATGAATTATGTTGACATTTAAGAACAGCAACTCTGCTTGTTTATGATGTTTTATGATATTTATATGTATACAGTACATGTAATAAATAAATAACTTACTGTACAGTAGTCTGCTGAGAGAAGAGAGAATTGTTGGATGACATTTTCGTAAGCTAATTATTACAAAACAAATTCCAGAAAGAAAACGCTTCTTCAAAAATGTGACCGTAGCAGGCAGCAATAACTTGTATGAAATTAATCTGGATCACCACAAGTTAAAGACACCTTCTGGAAATATAATACAGGTAATTTGCTTATCGTACTGCCTGTATACTGTATGTATTATCGTACCGTACTTGGAATTTGTTATGCCGCTATTTTAGAAGCATAGATTGGGTTCATATATTAATTCATTAGAGATGTTATATATAAAGCAGAGACAAGGAGATTTTCTTAACTACTAATACAAGGTGGAGAGAAACCGAGTGTTCCTCCAGCCGTGACGTGATCAATCAACAAACAACAATACAGTTTGAAAATGCAAATGCCTATTCTAGTACACAGATAGAGGTATAAGTAGCACTAATGGTCAACAGGTTAGAAATTATTCTCATTAAAGGTTTATAATTCGCCGTCTCGCTGGGCAGACCTGAGACGCTCTCGGTGCATACACTATGTACGTTTAAATTATGTATACAAAGGAAATCAAAGGAAATCAAGCAACAACAGGTCCAGTGACCCTTCTAGGCTGCTTGTCCTCCAAAACACTGAGGATCAAGTGTCCAAACAGTGGTTTAGAGTGGGTAAGGGAACATTGGAAAGGGAACTACTGCCTTGGAACTAATGTCCGTGGCAGGGTTAGGAAGTTAGTAGTGGATAGATGGGTTAGTACTGAGGGGAGAATAAAATAAAGTTATTCATTTACAAACGCAGTCAGTCGCGGGTTTGATGCAAGATATTTGTCGTGGCGAAGTTTAAATGAATCAACGGTGTTGCAGTCTATAACATCTCGGGAAGTCCATTCCATAAGTTGACAACTCGATTGAAGAAGAAATTTTTAGCTTCGTGTGAGTTAAAAGATTTACCAATAATTTTGCACCCGTTTCCCCGCGTGTAATTAGATTGGTCGATAGTGAAGTACAGTACTTACTACAGTTCATATTGTCGATGCCTTTGATGATTTTGAACACTTGAATTAAGTCGCCTCTTAATCTGCGCTGGGTTAAAGGAAATAGATTTAATTCTCTAAGACGCTCCTCGTATGGTTTGTTCTTTAGGCTAGGTATCATTTTGGTAACTCTACGTTGAACTCGTTCTAGCTTATCTATATCTTTTTGGTAATAAGGGCACCAGGATTGAGCGCAGTATGTACGAGCATGTACAGCCGACAGTAGCAAGGGGTTATGACAGGGAGGCTTAACGATTGGCATTTTCAAAGAGGATTAATCCATATTGACAGGTAGGCGATTAGCACAATGGAAATGGAGGGTGAAAATATGACAGATCGCACAAACTATATTTGATTTTACGAAAGGGTAGTGTGGGTTTACAGTATTTATATCTTAACAAAAGGGCAAGGCACTGAGTGGAGCAATTTAAATACTACTACACTTGGACCATTGAAATTCTACATTTTGTACCTCGATTAGGAACAAATACATAAATACACAAATCAACATGGACGGATGAAAAGAGAACGGTGAGATGGATATGTAGGGTTAACCTCAGGGATGGGGTATAGAGTAAGGAATTAAGAAGGCATCTGGGCATTAGGAGTGTCAGTGAAGTGATGCACACGAGCCGACTTGGTTGGTTTGGACATGTCGAGAGAATGGATGATCAGTGCTGGGTGAAGAAATGCCGGGGACTGTGAACTTGGAGGGAGCTGCACGTAGGTGTAGACCAAGAATGACGAGGGATCAGGTACTCCGGTCCGATCTCAAAATAAAGAACTTGACAACAGAGGCAGCCCTAGACAGGGTCACCTGAAAAGCTGCCATTTAGCATGTGAGACTGTAACCACATTGTCTGTGGACAAAACGGTCTTTAAACTTGTATGTATGTACAGTATCTACAGTATAACATGGATGCAAATACATATGCCAATACATGCACAAGCACATACATATATATATATAGAAAGATATCGTTACATCCTTTACTTTATTAATAGCAATACAGTCAGGTCTCGATAAACACAGGTTTTATATACTGTACACAGATTCGTTTGGACACGGAAGGCACAAGAGAGAAGAAAGCTGAATGTGATGGAGATGAGCTGCTTTGAGGAGTATATGTAGAGTGACATATAGAGATAGACTGAGGAATGAAGAGGTACGTAGGAGAGTGGGACATCAGGAACCCTTGTCGGCTAGAGTGGACAGAAGGGTGCTTTGCTGGTATGGACATGTTGAGCGAATGGGAGATGAATGGCTTACAAAGAGAGTACTGTATATGAGTCGGATACAAGGGGAGGTAGAGGGGTAGAAAGACCTCTGTTGAAATGGAGAGATTGTGTAGTACAAGCGTTAGAAGATAGAGAGATGACTGTAGAAATAGATAAGTGATAACGTGGTCGTTGGGAGAGGAAGTTAGACTAGATAATATTCCGCCAGGAAGCCAGTGTATATGAAGGGTCATGTCTGGATACATTGTGGTGTGCTCCGCTGCGTGTCTGTCTGCCTGCCTGCTAAGACCGAAACCTCTCCGGAAGGTCTGGGGCTAGGGGAGTCCTGAAGGCCCTTAGTGATCCTTGGTCTCTGGGTCTTCTCCTGGGCGACCTAGATGTGTGTGAATTTATATATATATAAAAAAAAAAAAAAAAAAATTTGTTTTGTTGTCCCTGTTCGGGCTTTGTCTCGAGTCGGCCACCCCCAGCTATGGGGTATGTGCCTGAGGATATACAGTACATACAGTACATACTGTTTGTGGTGGGTTATGATTGTACTTTGGCTATAGGTCTTTATACCACTATCTATCAATATTTTGTTTTAAAGCAAAGCAATATTGTTGATTACATACTGTACCTATAGTACATTAGTAGTCCTTTTGATTCCAAAATATTACGTCTTACCGATCTCTCCACAGATTCCAAATTATGGTTTGGCATTGGCTGTGGCGAATGAATGGTCAGCTGTTAAGGACCATATTCAGCCAAGCCACATGCATCTGGTTAGTCATCGTCATTTATATTACCTCTCTAATTTTGATCATATTGTCTCATTATTTCAGATTTTACAGTATTAATCTTGTTATAGTTGATACAAAATCCAGTTCACTGCCAAGTATTTATTTTCCATTTGACAGGTTATAGATACCAGGATTTTTTTTATTTTAGAATATTTCCCATGTAACTCACAGTTCATAAAAAGTCGGTGGATGGGACGATAGTTTTGGCAGGCAACTTTTGTAAGGAAATTCAAATCCTGAACAAAAACTATGTCCCTGCAAATAGATCTATGCATGTAGTTTGGTGTTTAGAAAAGTGATTCAGTTGTAAATACTGTAGCAGCTTACTTCAACCTTGTGATAAGTCTAGGACTCTAGAGTCTCAGTGCACAGACACTTTTCTTCAAAGCAGTGACTCAGCCCCTTGGATGTAATTTGTCTTGCATTTGACAGGTGAAATGAAAACACACATTCACAAATATCATATACTGTACAGTAGCTACAGGCATTTCTATTTTGAGTAATATAGTAAAACTATGTAGCTTGATAGATGATCGGTATAGCACCTGTCTCACATTTGAAAGTGTCAAGACTACATGGATTTGGATCTCCTCTGTAGAAAAAATATACCCAGTTTGTGACTTGGACCATCATTTAGTACTGTACCAGTAGTCCCTGTATACCCTGCTAAAAAAATAGAATATATTATAATGTAAAACTTGCAAAATAAACAAACCAAAGCGTATACGAACACAGTAAAAGACAAAATAACTAATCAAAATCGCTATGTGGAAACAACGCTTAATTAAAATAATGATTTATAAATAATAGAACACAATCCACCACATAGGGTGTACATTACTACATGCGCAAGTTAATCTGTTTCCCAAGCAAACTAATCACACACATAACAACGTACTGTAGTCACGTTCAAGGAATCGGTCAATTTGGGAAGTCGGGGATGTTCTGGTAAATTTTACTAAACTCTGCATGAATAAAGAAACTACATTAAGTGTCAAAATGTTCTATTAAAATCAAATTTGCAACTTGACAAGATAATAACAATAGTACAAAATACAAATATCACTCACTAACGATAGTGCTATCGGGTAGGTACCTGTAAGCATAGCATGCTTCAAGTGACCCCTAACAATTACTACCCTACTAATAACCTAAATGTATTGTACAAATAAGCTTAGGCAATTGCAAAAGCAAGCAATTGATCCTATCGACAATGAATAGATACAGTATAATAAATAACAATATTTGAAAATATGAAGAAGGCACAATAGATTTAAACAAAAGAGTACTCTTTTAACAAGAATTAATTATAAAGAATAATAATAATAACAATAGAAAAAGTTAAATATTAATACATGCAGACAAAAAGTAAGCAGAGGTTATAATAGAAACTTCAAGTTAATGCTTGATTTAAATGATTGATATGAAATTTTAAAATACAGTCACAATAATTGACCTTAAAAAGATTAAATTTATGCAACAATTTACTTGCAACAAAAATTATTCAATATAAAAAACGTGGGTTATATAACAGATTTTTATTTTCATTTTTTACAGTAGCCTACACTTCAATATACGAGGCTAAGCAAATTTTCTTTCATCTTTCAAACAGTACGGTACAAAAACATGGGTTATGCTACAAATTTTGATTCCCTCTTCTCACACTACTCTTCAAAATATAGGTTAACCCCTTCTGTACCGGGAACGCCTTTCTTACTTTATTCCGGCTACTAAGAGACGACCTAATTCAGCTTAAGAAGGGCCTCCAGCAATTAACAGGCTTCGAATTCTCACTTAACCCTTTGTACTACCACAACTACGGCGGCTACCGCCGTCGCCAACACCGTGAACGACCGCAGCAGTGCAAGTACTGGTACTGAGCTGGATACACAGGCATAGTTTGCCTTTTTCCAGAGGATCTACTGTAAGAAACTGTAAGATCCTTCTTAAACTGCACAAAATCGTCTTAAATATAGCCAGAATAAAATTAAAAAGATGTCACTGGTAAACAAGGGGTTAACTTGTGACTTCCTTGTTTATTATAGACTACCGAGGATACCACCTAATATTTATCGATCTAGCAACTGGCTGAAATTTAATTATTATATATATATACTGTATATATACAGTACTGTATATGTGTTACCACAAAATATCGTGTTGTGTATTTCAGCAAGTATATGTGTGTGCCATTATGTTTGAGTATGCTTGAGTAAGAGTGAAGGTGTTGGTGTACAGTAATGTGTAATTGCATTTGCATGTACAGTGAGTGAGTGAGTGTGTCTACCAAGCCTAAAACCAGTTTCCTGTTGTTTCAGACGGGCCTGACCAATACAGTGATTGACAACCCAAGCCATGTGACTAAGTATGACCTCTCTGGCAAAATCATGGATTACCTCGACACTGACACACTTCTCTTCAGAGACAATGTACAGTTAACCTTTTTTTTTATTATATTTTTTAAAAATTACATTAGCCAGACCACTGAGCTCCATAACAGAACTCTTATAGGGCTGGCCACAGTCGACCTGACAGTCTTCTCCTAGAAATTGTTTTCATTGACATAAACTATAATCATATACAGTAGGGTCTCGTAAGATGCGAGATCAGAAGATGCGATTCGCATAAGATGCGAGGACCCCCAAATAATAAATAAATTATTTTAAGATGTGAGACTGACCATAATTTGCGAATCGGAGGCTCAAAGTGGGCTACATCCGAGGAGAAACCTTAAGATGCGGAAAAATAAAATAAAATAAAATGCAAGCCTTAGGCGGGACGTTTTTCCGTATTTTTACGTGTATCGTAAGATGCGAAATCGTAAGATGCGGTCGCATCCATCGACCATAAACTCGCATCTTATGAGACCCTACTGTACAGTATGTAAAATATATCCCTGACTTGTGTAGATTGTTCTCTGTAACATAAGTCCTTTTTTAAATATATCAAAGCTTTATAACTTTCTAGCAAGGTTGGAATATTTAAAACAAAATGGCATTCTACGCAGGGCTCGGAGGAATTTGTGGAGCTTCAGGAGCAAGAGTGGGACCCGGTACTAGAGTGGTTCAACAACAAATTTGACACTGACCTGAAGCCCTGTTACGGCTTCCTGGCTGATGAGATTCCCAGCCACACCAAGGAGGCCATCCGACGCTACATACTCTCTTACGACATCTGGGCAGTCAATGGTCAGTACAGTACACCATTTTTTTCCCACAAGAATCAGTATTGGGTATTCCATCTACTGAAAGGTATTATATGTATATACTCAGGCACATACCCCATAACTGGGGGTGGTCGACTCGAGACAGAGCCCGAACAGAAACAACATTAAAAGCTTCAATTCTTAGGGTCCGGAACCATTTTTGCGTTCCTTCGCCCCTTTCTCTGTCTCGCCAAGTAGGAGAATTTTACAGGGGGAGGAAAAAAATGGTGATGGTGATGGGCTGGTTTTTCAGAGTGAGAGTTGAGCGTTCTCTGCCATACCCATAGCTTACTCTGACAGTGACTGTCTGACTGTTCTTTTACTTACCGTATATATTTTCTAGATCTCAAGTGGCGGCGTCTCTTCCGTGGATTGACCTCTCTACTGCCAACCTAGAGGTTGGCAGACTGGGAGCCAAAGTATCACATTTTTCCTATGCCCCTCAACTTTCCCTTCATAATTTTTAAGGGGCACAGGGCCTTGGGTGGGGCTTCGGTATCCAGGCCGTTTCCGCACCCTCCTCAGCTCCTCACGTGGGCATTTTTAGTGGTAAACAGGGAAGGTTCTGTGGGGGCGCTCGGCCTTGGCCTTGCTCAGGACCTTGGGGATTCCTAGCCCCCTGCCCCCAGAAGAAAAAGTAGTACTGTACAGTAAAAGAGAGACAGAAATGTCTTAGGTTGGTTAGAGGATGCCACCCTCACTCTGGATAGGACCAGCCCTCACGATATTGAAAATACAATAAAGAAGAAAAGATGTTTCAAAGCATGGAAGAAAGGTGGTGCTAGCTAATATTTCCAAACAATAAAACCAAGCCACGCATCATCAGATTGCAGCTAGATATGTTCATTCTGACAAGGTGATGTGTGGGTTAAGAAAAATCTCTTGTGATCATTGGAGGGTATATTTCCTATTTATCAGGAGTAAATAAGCAGCTAGGTATGAAACAAATCTGTACATAATACGTGATGGATGTGAAAACGGAAGTTTTCAAGAGAGCCTTGGACAACGATCTCTTAATGGTGCCTGATCAGTCATTCTTTGCTGGGGAAAGATCTGCTCCCTCGAATAGTTTGGTCTATCAAGCACCAGCAGCACCGGGGGAGTAGTTTTCGCTGACAGACGGCTGAACCTCCTCTAGGTATCTATCTATCCATAGTATCTATTGCCAGACACCTTACTCCCCTTAATGGGGGTGGCCATACACAAAATGCCCGCAAGTGAACCTATCCCCTATAGAAGGGATAACTCATGCCAGTTTACTGAAAGACTTACAGGATTGACCACTCAATTTAGGGTCTGTCTGACTCGAGGCCTTCTATGTATTTTTTTAGCAATATTTTTCTTGTGGTGTGTGGCTAATCCATCCACTAACCTGCTTCACCCTAAGGTAAGCAGTACAGATTTTCATAAGGTTTACTCCCCTAGACAGGTTGCCGACCAAGGCTATCAAGTCCCATCCACCCGAATTTGTATAAGGTCTCCCCTAGATGGGTTGCCGACCAAGGCTAACGAATCCCATCCACCCGAAGGTGCCACTAGGTATCTAGGTACAGTATATACTTAACCAAAGGGGCCCAGGCGTACTTTTAAAATCCACGGGCTTGAATTAGTCTTAAAACTGCGCAAAAGAAAGCTGTGTACATGAATCACACATCATACCTTCTCAGTCAATCTGCTAGCTGACTTGTGTTGCAAGTACAGCCCAAGTCACCCAATCGACAATGTTTTTGCCGTTTGAATCGATGTACGCGAGCAGTGTTCAGTGAATCGATGTACGCAAGCAGTGTTCAGTGAGATATGAATGGTTATAATGGTGAAATAAATAAAAACTCAATACAATCATGTACAGTTTTCCGCACATATTCTATTCTGTTAGGGTTGTGTTTTGGCAGCGCTGCACCCACTTCCCCAACCTCGCTCCACCTCATTTCTTTCCACTATTGGTAGGAGGTGGAATGAGGGAGGGGAGTTGGGGAGGTTGGTGCGGCACTGCCAATTTATGATATGCTGGTATGGTTAAGAAATGGAATATGTGCAGCAAACTGTACAATAAATATTATTCCATAATTAATAACTGCAAGAGTGTGTTTACAAGCTGAAGTCATATGCCGGCCTAACATTCAAATGAAAACTCACAAGTAAGTGACACAGGCCAAAACTATCAATGTAATTTCACCATCATGTACATACATAACATTTTAAGACTGATTGTTCCACACATAAGTGCAGTTTCAGTCTCTTTTCCTAATGGCGGCATTCCAGAACCACTTGGTGTAGAATATTCAAGTCTTCACCATTCTTTAGATAACAGTGAGTGCTGCATTCTGAAATACAAGTGTCCTATCTTAGGACATTTCATTGCGGATATGAATATGTGATCATCACAGAATTGACGGAAACCCTATGGATACGCGCCGTTGTAAAGGCTTATCCCTCAATACCTTCACCTTCATGCGCTAAAACTATCCTTTTATTTTTATAATCAAACAAGAACCACTTGGAGTAGAATGTTCTAATCTTTGACATTCGTAAGATAACCGTGAGTGCTGCATTCTGATATGTAATGTACTTAGGCTAGGCCAATTAATTGCGGAGATATGAAAATGTAAACATCACAACATTTCGGAAAAACCACCGATTACAGTTGGCCCGAAGGTTCAAACCTCCCCAGGCTACGAGGGCTAAAGACATTGTATAAGAGGTGCAGTTTCAGTTTCACATCCTAATGGTGGTGTTCCCAGCAGCTTTGTTCAAAGCTGCCTCACTTGCCAGGTTTTTAAAATTCAAGATCAGAGCGTGTACAGTAGTCTGATCCAATGCCTTTCTAGGTCTACCCCTCAGTGTAGCATCCAGTGTAGCACCCAGTTTAGTTAATCCATCCATGTGATATCGGCAGGTTGGCTTAAACAGAGAGCGGAAAGAGGCCCTCTGGGACGACATCATTAGTGTCGTTTTGGACCTTTTGGAGTATGATATCACAGTTGTAGGTGGAGACCTGTGGGAGTATGTGCTGATGGGTACAAGGCCATGCATGGAGGAAAAGGATATGGAAGAAGAAATCTAGAAAGCGAATTTATACTGGAGCCCTCTGTTGCACTTACCATTGTTGTGTGTAACAGTAAGTTCAAGAAAAGGTCGAGTCATATGATCACATATAGTTCTGGGGGCACCAGTAGCCAGATAGATTACTTCCTAGTGAACAGGAAAGACTGGAAGTTTTTTCGGGATGTTAAGGTCATCCCAAGCGAAGAATGTATCACCCAATGTAAGCTCCTAGTCTGTGACATGAGCTTTAGGCGAGATCCTGTGTACAAGAACGTATACAGAAGGACAGGAGGAGCAGGATGGTGTAGTTGCTGAGAGAATGGTAGAAAGACTAAAGATTATGTTTAGTAATGTTGATGTGTTTACCCAGGACAAGAAAAGAGAACTGATATGTAGGTTGCAAGATGAAGAGGATAAACCCGATGTCGACTCATAGTAGGAAATAAGACCGAAAAATGCTAGAATTGAAAGGGAACTGGTGGAGTATAGTTTGGAGGGTTTTGAGTTATATGAAAAGAATGCTATTAGAGCAGAGGTTGGAAGAGGACTGTTTATTTATGTAAGAAAAGAGCTTAAGGTTAATGAGGTGGATTTGAGACAGCAGTATTGTGAGTATTTGTGTATTGAAGTAAAATGTGCAAGAGGGTCAATTTTAATTGCTTCTATATACAGAAGCCCATGGGCTGGTCTATCAGAGTGAGAGCTGAGCGATCTCTGCCATACCCATAGCTTACTCTGACTGTTCCTTTTACTTATATATCTTCTAGATCTCAAGTGACGGCGTCTTTTCCGTGGTTTGACCTCCCTACTGCCAACCTAGAAGTTGGCAGATTGGGAGCCAAAGCGTCACATTTTTCCCTTGCCCCTCAACTTTCCCTTCATAATTGCTGAGGGGCACAGGGCCTTGGGTGGGGCTTTGGTTTCCCGGGCGTTTCCGCACCCTCCTTAGCTCCCTGCCTTGTAGTGGCTTCGGTCACCCGGGCTTTGTTAGTGGTAAGCAGGGAGGGTTATTGTGGGGGCGCTCGTTTATGGCCTTGGCCTTGCTCGAGACCTTGGGGCTGTTCGGCCAGACAGCCTGGGGAACAACAACAACAACAACAACAACAGAAGCCCAAATAATAGTAGGGAGGAGGATGATAACCTACTGAAAGTAATCTTACAGTAGATCCTCTGGAAAAAGGCAAACTAGGCCTGTGTATCCAGCTCAGTACCAGTACTTGCACTGCTGCGGTCGTTCACGGTGTTGGCGGCGGCGGTAGCAGACTAAAAAAAATTACTATTCTATATTTTTGTTTTATAATCAAACTTCAAATCTTGTCTTCCCCATGCTTTATCAAGATTACTTTCAAACTCTCTTATTGATTCGCAATCGACTACATACTGGGACAGTGCGTTCCACTCATTTACCACTCTATCACAAAATGAGTTCTTTGCCTTCTCAAGCCTATTTCTTGAATATAATAGTAATGGAGGAAATACTGTAGATAATAGAGAGACCAATTATAAGGTTTTGCTTGGAGATTTCAATTTGCCAAGGATCAACTGGGCAAATTATACTACTCCAGCGGGACAATGTAGCCTGGAATACAAGTTCATAGAGAAAAAGATGAAATTGTTTCTTAACGCAACATATTACAGAGATAACGAGATCTAGAGATGGGACGCAGGGGAGTGTGTGGAAAGGGTGTGGGCGCTAACTCGATTCGATGTAGCATCTGTCGATGTTGGGTGCACCATGGGAGTAAGCGCTGTACAGTAGTAGAATAAAAGGACCCCTGCCGAAGGATAAGTCAGAAATAGAGAAATTTGAGTGCATAGTGTGCAAAGGCGAGCTTGTGTTAAGTGATGATCCTGTGGCTGTGAATTTTGGAAATGAGTTATTGGAGCTGGTGGACAAGTTTTGTTACCTAGGAGATACAATCTCTGCCGGTGGAACTGCTGCCAATTCTGACCATGAAAAGAATGCCTCTCCCCCTGAAGGGAAAGCTGTATGCCTCATGTGTTAGAAGTGCAATGACGTATCCCTCAGAAACATGGGCCGTTAAAGTATAGGATGTCAACAGAATGGAACATAATGAGATGAGAATGGTGAGATGGATGTGTGGGGCCAGGCTGCAGGATAGAATAACAAATGATGAGCTGAGGAGACGTTTAGGTATAAAGAGTATTAGCGAGGTGATGCGTACAAGTAGACTGGGATGGTATGAACATGTGGAGAGAATGGATGAACAAAATTGGGTGAAAAAATGCAGGTCTGTGTTGTGGAGGGAGCTGCACCAAGGGCTGGACCGAGGAAGACCTGGGATCGGACTATATGTGCCAATCTCAAATCCAAAAACTTGACAAGTGAAGCAGCCCTTAACAGGGTTGCCTGGAACGCCGCCATTAGGACAAGAGGCTGAAACTGCACGTATGTGTGGAGCACTCCGTCTTCAAATTTGATGTATGTATGTATGTATTTAGTAATGAGGAGGATATAGTGAATAATGTCAATGTAGATAGCCCTATAGGTCGTAGTGACCATGCTTGTATAAGTTTTAGTTGCAATATTAAAACAGAGAGGGATAAAAGAAGCAAACAAAATATACATGTATGATAAAGCAGATTATGAGTTGCTGAGACGATGTTTGGACATTGACTGGAAGGAGTACTTGAACGGTGAAGATGCTGAGGGAATGTGGAGGAAGATTAGAATCAAACTGGAGAATGCGATATCCGAATGTGTACCAGTAAGAGAATATGAGGATAAAACAAAATTGAGGAAAAGAACGAACCCAGAATTACCAATGAACAGAAATCTTTGGACATTGATAAGAAGAAAGTAATGTTTGTGGGCAAGACTAAAATTGTTAAAAAAGAACAATGGGTCTAATATAGAAATTCAAGAAGTGGATTTGGAATGCAGACAAATAAACAATAAAATAAGGTGGGAGACAAGGAAGGGGGTGAAGGAGAGGGAAAGAGAGATTGCAAGAAATGTGAAAGAGAATCCAAAAATATTCTGGAAGTATATTCAAGAAAAGTTGACAAGAAGAGTGGGTATCCTAGAACTGTTAGGAGACTCGGATGACATGACTACAGCAGAAACTGACAAAGAGAAGGCAGAGGTGCTAGGGAGATACTTTGGGGAGGTATTTACAGTGGAGTCTGATAAAGGTACCCAGTATTCACATCAAACAGGCACCAGCACTGGAACTGATAGTTTTCCCAGGCTGGAATAAGGAGTGCTATAGGAAAGATGAATAGAAGGAAGTCCCCGAGACCGGATGGGATACATCCTAGAATTATCAAGGAAGGAGGTGAGATGTTAGTTGAGCCTTTAAATTTTTTATTTGAGGAATCATTTAATACAGGAAAAATCCCGACGGACTGGAAAGTGGCAAATATAACCTATATATATAAGAAGGGAAAGAGAAATGACCCAGGAAATTATAGACCAGTTAGTTTGACAAGTGTATGCAAATTAATGGAAACTGTAATCAGAGAAGGAATAATGGAACATGAAATTAAACTAACTTTTCAGTGGGAGACAGTTTGGATTCTTGTCGGGGAGGTCGACAGTGCTTCAGCTCATTAAGGTGGTAGATGATTGGATGCAAGTACTGGAGGATGGGGATGTTTTAGGCGTGGTATATTGAGATTTTATGAAGGCCTTCGACAAGGTCCCACACAAAAGGCTATTAGAGAAGGTCAGAAGTTATAATATAGGAGATAAATGTGTGAAGTGGATAGAGGCCTTCCTGAAAGATCGAAGACAGAGGGTACTGGTGAATGGAATAGGCTCAGGGTAGAGGGAAGTTACAAGTGGGGTACCTCAGGGATCTGTGTTGGGACCAATACTGTTTGTTTTGTTCATTAACGACTTACCTGAAGTTATAACAAATGGAAGTGAGATATATTTGTATGCAGATGACACCAAGCTATATAGAAGAGTGAAGAGTAAGGAATATGTGGGTTTGCTTCAAGGAGATGTGGAGTGCATGAAGGGATGGTCTGAACATTGGTTAATGCCTTTTCATCCAAAAAAAAGCAAGTACATGCGGATTAGGACAAACAAGACAGACAAGGTAGGATACAGTACGTATGAAACAATGGAGGAAGTGAATGCAGAAAAGGATATAGGGGTAGTGATAGACAATAAGTTAAATTTCTCAGAACATTTAGCGGATAAGATAAATAAGGCCAATAAAATTGTAGGGCTGATAAGGAGGACATTTGTGTCACTGGATGAAGAAATCTTCAGGAATCTCTATACAGCGCTGGTTAGGCCGCACCTGGAATATGCGAACCAGGTGTGGGCTCCATAATGGTGAAAGATATAGAAGCGGTGGAGAAAGTGCAAAGGAGAGCTAGCAAGCTGGTACCAACGTTGAAGAACCTGGGCTATGAGCAGAGGTTGAGGACACTGCGACTCCCGACACTGGCAAATAGAAGAAAGAGAGGGGATATGATAGAGACTTTTAAGATAGTGTCAGGAAAGTATGACGAGGATGTGTGTGATAAACTTTTAAGATAGTGTCAGGAAAGTATGATGAGGATGTGTGTGCAGGTATCTTCTTGATGCGGGAGGGAACAAGAAAGAGAGGACACTCTTAAGAAAATTTACAAGGAAAGAACTACAGTAGGCTTGAAAAGACAAAACTCTTTTTGTGATAGAGTGGTAAATGAGTGGAACACACTGCCCCAATATGTAGTCAATTCCGAATAAGTAAAGAAGTTTGAAAGTAATCTTGATAAAGCATGGGGAAGACAAGATTTGAAGTTTGATTACAAAGCGAAAATACAGAATAGTAAAAATTATGCATCTGCTGCTGCCACCGCCAACACCGTGAACAACCGCAGAAGTGCAAGTACTGGTACTACTGTGCTGGATACACAGGCCTAGTTTGCCTTTTTTTCCAGAGGATCTACTGTAAGATACATGCCAAAAAGGAAAGTATGGTTGTTGAACAAATCTGAATACAGGGATAGGTTTTGTAGCATACTGGAAGAAATGGATAGGAATAGGGGTGCTAAGCCAAATGATGTAAATAGCCAATGGAACTTCCTTGAACATAGCCTTCTTGCCGCCACTGACAGTCTGTGCCAAAAATAAGGGTTTGCCTTCTTGCCGCCACTGACAAAGTCTGTGCCATAAATAAGGGAACATAATGAGATGAGAATGGTGAGATGGATGTGTGGGGCCAGGCTGCAGGATAGAATAACAAATGATGAACTGAGGGGACGTTTAGGCATAAAGAGTATTAACAAAGAGATACGTACAAGTAGACTGGGATGGTATGGGCTGTGGAGAGAATGGATGAACAACATTGGGTGAAAAGATGCAGTTCTGTGATTGTGGAGGGAGCTGCACCAAGGGATGGACCGAGGAAGACCTGGGATCAGACTATACGTGCCGATCTCAAATCCAAAAACTTGACAAGTGAAGCAGCCCTTAACCCCTTCAGCCACCATGACACTTTTTTACCTTTGATTCTGGCAACAAAATAATGATTTTATGCAGTTTAAAAATGGCCAATGGTACTAAGATGGTTAGTTAATGTCGTATTTACTCATTTTAGTCGTATAGGTAGATTACAAACTAAAGAAAATCTTCTAATGGTATCCAGAATATGATGAAAATTACATCATGGTGGTGAAGGGGTTAACAGGGTTGCCTGGAACGCCGCCATTAGGACAAGAGACTGAAACTGCCCGTATGTGTGGAGCACTCAGTCTTAAAATTTTATGTATGTTTCCCTAGCCACATCTAATTCTGACGATTTTGGCCCCACCACTGGTAGAGCTGGTATCTCTAAGTAGCAAAATTTGTCCATCATATTTGTCGTTGCCACTATAAAGATGGTAGATTAACATTTACGCTGCAGGCATATTTCCGCTACATTAGGGCTCATTGAGGCACTCCTGAATGATTGAGCAAGTGTCTGAATGAAATTAAATGTATTCAGTCAAAAACCTAGAAGAAAATAGCTTCAAAATTACACCAGAACGAGCTTCATAGCGCGAGGGATTCATCCGCAGCGCTACCGTAGACATTCGCTAATACTGTGCTGAGCAAATATTGCTAAAGTCGCGCTAGATTTGCCTTTGGCAGCGCTGCTATGTCTAGCGGGTTTATGGCTCATACCCTCAGTGCCATGGCCGCCTGGCTGGAGAGCGGACGGGGGCCTGCCGCGCTCCCGCTCACTCGGACTCGTCTCTACAGGCTTTAACCCGGGAACTGCGGGAAGACTCTTAAGAGTTCCCCCGGCGGACTGCGGGAAGACTCTTAAGAGTCAGAGAAAAAGAAAAAAAAAATTAAACCATTTTTTTTTTTTGGCCCTTGGGCCATGCAAAATATCAGTCCTCTACCTCTCCTCCTTCAGTTATCACCTATTTTCCCTGTTATTCCCTTATTCTGAGGTATATTTTCGTGCTAACATTAGCGAGTTGCAAGCAGGGCATTGTCATCACTGTTAGCAAGCGAGTGCAAGAGAGAGAGAGAGAGTATCGATCGACAGTGTCTTAGTGGCCTTGGGGGAAATTGGCGGGAAAGGAGCTTGCCTCACCCATACATTATGTAACTTGCGGCCTGTATCGCCGATTTTGACCATCCAAACGCCGTTTTCACTCGTTTTATTGTTGTAACAGGTTAATACCTTTATAATCAACCTATAATAGGCGCATATGGATAAGTATTAATGCTATTTATGGTAAAATGAATATTTTAGTGATGGAAACAGCTCAAATACATGCGCACAGGCAGAGGTGTCTAATTACCCCCATGCGCACTTAAGAGGTTAAAAGCCTATAAATTGCCATGGCATTCCGGAACGTCTTCCGCAGCCAATGGGTTAATCATCAGTTAGATGCTTTCAAATAAAGTTGAGTATAAGTACATGCTTAGATTAACACAACCGCTGCAGCAATTGATAGGACAATTGCTTGGTCTGCACTGTACCATACAGGGGTTTTGGACTAAAAGTGACTTCATTCCCTGCACATTTTCATGTATAAACAAGAGCTAGAATGAATTTCAGTGATATATCCCTGAAAGTAGATGAATAGACCTTTCCAACGACACTTGAATAATTTCTGTACGACCAGATTCCCAAGTCTGCAGGGGAGCTTGAGATGTCTCACAGTTACGTTAGTGGTCGCCCAGACATGGCGGGCGATGGATGGAAGGGTCCCGTTTTGCTTAGACTCGCTTGCCTGCCTCCCAGGCCTTGTACTACGCAATTATTTGGCGATTTTCATATGACAATTGCCGCAGTGATGTTCGTATTTTTTATATGTATAGTATGCCCGCAGTCATTGAGTTAACCAGTATTCGAGAATGAATAATATATCGTGAGAGTGTGCTTAAACCGTTAACTGTCTTGATAGCTTAGTGCGCGGGATCTCTGTGTGAGTATCCTGGGAGTGCCACATGTGTTGATTAATTTCATTGATTTCATTAATTAGGTCTATTTGTAAGTTAATTTGTGGGTTGGTGATATTAAAAATTTAATTTATTGTTCTATGCTCATTATCAGGGCTGCTCTATGGTACCGAGGCACTGAAATCCATCATCCTGACAATTGCAGCCGCCGAGCGCAAAATATCTGCTGTTAAGGCAGTGGACCTTTCACAATTGGAGACCAGATTTCAGGTAATTTCTTATTAAGATGATTTAATTGTTTAAAGAGGGGAAATGGGGGTGATTATATTAGGCATATACAGTAATACTTGAACAGTACTGTGTATCACTAGCAGTCTGCCTTATTATTATTACCAATTAGCTAAGACCGTTAAACCATTAATCCTTCTTTTACAGACATCATATTGGGGGTCGGTGGGATGGGGCCATGACATGGAGTGTTATGATGTTCGAGCCAGGTTCTCTGCCGCACTGCTTTTTGTACACTTCAACACTTGGCAGTTCACCGTCAGACAAAAGGCCAAACAGTAATACCGGTACACAAATTCACCCATATACATAAGTAATATAATTCATACAGCTACTTAGATTTTTTGTTTCATAATCCTTTCCATATCCCTTGACCAACATTTCTACTGTCTCTCTAAATTTTATCCAGCCCTCTCCTGACCATATCCACTATTACTTACCGTATTTTGTTACTCCTTGTAATCTTTTATAAGACCTCTGTGGTCTCATAGCCAATAGGTGGACCCAGAAGATTTAATTTTCTGGCTCTTTATATGCCAAGCTGAGAAAACCTCAAGATCTGGGTTATATTCTCAAGTCAACACACAACCTAACCGATTGGAACAGTCATACGAGTGAAGTTATTACTACAAAATTGATAAAATAGATCAGTTTTGCTAGTCTTCCAATGTGTACATGTTGCCAAAATTGGAATGAGCTTCAGTCGACCAATAAGAATAACACCCTTCTTATATTACACCTTGATTTCATAGGCCAAGTTAATATTGGAAAGAGTGTAGTATAGTTTATCTCTATTGAACCTTTGCATGAACTTACTTTACCATTACTGTATTTGGCTAATTTTGCTGATTATTCACTCCATCTCACTGTACCCCACCCAACTCCCGATTGATCCAAATTTGTCAAAGTATGTCACACAAACATACCTGCACACACATTATTGAAACTGTTGTAAACAAAACAATCTCAATCCACACTTGTTATGGGCAGTAGCCTTGAATAAATATATTCAGTCCTAGACTGCCTCAGCAAAAAAAGATGAACATTGTATAGAACTCATCTTATGTATTATAGTTTTCAAATAAATGTGAATCTAAAAAACTTGGTAATTCATGTGTCCTATATTTTCTGGTTATCAATTAACAAAAGGATGGTATGAGGTAGAGGTAATGCAGTCAACTTTTTATTGATTAAAAATATATTAACCATAACAATTCAGATGTTCTTCACAACTAAACAAAGGTTACTAAATACAATTGACTGGTGGGAGACTTCGACAAAATGCACTTAAAAGTGAAATAATACTAGTTATCGTTCAGGGTATTGAACACAATCATGTTCTACATGCTTGTAACACCTAAAATAAAGATAATCAATAATGTATTGCAACAAACCATACACAACTATGGCACCTTCACGGATAGTACAAGCCGAGTTAGATAGTAAAGGTTTTGATAATGCAGGCTAAGTTAGTGGTTGACAAGTAATTATACCGGAGGAATTCAAAGGAGTTGTATAATTCAAATTTTGCAAGTTTTACATTATAATTACTAAGATGCCACAGTATAGTTTATTATTAACTTTGATGATCTTCACATTATTTAAGATATTGTGAATCTGGTAATCCATTATAATTTACAGTAAAATCAGCCAAGAATAATCCTCTTAAACGAGGGGATGTCAATGTATTTAAACAATAGTGAATATCTCACCTAGAGTGTGTTTTTATTGAGAAAACCTTTGTCATTGGCTTAGGAAAACAATTCTCTACAATATACAGTACCCGCGGAAAGTATGGTCGCGGTAGGGGCCGCGACCAAACTTCGCGCGCAAATCAGTAATAGACGCTTTGGGACCAAAAATATTGCGGGATCTGGCAACTGCGCTATCTGGCAACTCAGCCATGCCTGGCATACACGAGGGAGTACGGAGGACCAGTCAGTGTGCTTAAGGCGGCCGTGAGGAACGGATGTGCGAAAGTGATAGGGTCGAGTTTGTGCCCAGGATTTACATACATTACCGCCCTTTGCACGCCCTCCACGGCCTCTATGCCTTCCAAATCACAGCTAACACCTGCTCAGATTGTGGTGATAGCGGCCCTGCTCAAGGAGGGCAAGTCTAATCGCGATATTGCCAATAATATCGGAGTTTCACTGAGATCAGCACAGCGGTGGGCTAAGAAGATCTGTGATGGCGGCGCCGGGCCACTGCCAACTCATGCCAAACGTTCCGGAAGGAAGCGAAAGATATCAAACCGTACCCTGCACATGTTGAAACGTCAGTTAGAAACTAAACCCACCCTGACAGCACGTGAACTGAAAGAAAATAACCCTAATTTGCTGTCAGGAGTGGCTATACGAACAATCCAGGATTATCTCTATAAAGTGCTGGGTACCGTCGCTGCCGGGCTATACCTAAACCCTGGGTAACAAAGGCCCACCGTCGCAATAGACTCAAGTATGCCTTGCTACATAAAAGGTGGACCTTTGAGCAGTGGAAGAAGGTATTATGGACCGATGAGTCGACGTTCACGGTCACGGACAACTCCAGATCGTACGTGTACCGTAGGCGCGGCTCTAATCCACTCGACCCTCGCTACACCAAGCACACGATCAAACACCCTGACTCATTGATGGTGTGGGGTGCATTCTCTTACTATGGTGTTGGAAGGCTTGTCTTCTTGCCCAAGAATGTGCGAATGAACAGCTTTAACTATTTAGAGCTGCTATGTGATGAACTTCCGGAGTCTATGAGAATGTGCAGGGCAAATTACTTTATGCAAGACGGAGCACCCTGTCATACTGCAAAGTTAGTCACTGAGTGGTTGACAGATTGCTGTGTACCTTACTTTAAACCCTGGCCTGGCAATTCCCCTGATTTAAATCCGATTGAGAATTTGTGGGCAAAGATCAAGACCGGGTTGCAGAGTAGACACACCTCCTCCCTCCCGAAACTTCAGGCAGCCATTCAGGACTTATGGGACAACCTCAGCATTACCTACTGCCAGAACGTCACCCTATCCATGCCTAGACGTCTCTCGCTCGTCAGGAAGGCACGTGGCTATCCCATAAAATACTAAATTTAGGCGAGTTACCCATAATATCTATATTTTGTCCATTAACCCGGAAACTGCTGGAAGACTCTTAAGAGTTTCTCCGGGCGACTGCGGGAAGACTCTTAAGAGTCTGGGAGAAAAAAAAATCCATTTAAAACACCCCAAATTTTTTTTTTTTTTTTGCCCCTGGGCCATGCCAAATATCACTCCTCCACCTCCCCTCCTTCCCCACTTTCCTCACCTCCTTCAGTTATCACCTATTTTCCCTGTTATTCCCTTATTCTGTGGTCTATTTTCGTGCTAACATTAGCGAGTTGGTAGCAGGGCGTTGTCATCACTGTTACCAAGCGTGGGAAAGAGCGAGAGAGAGACTATTGCATAACAGTGTCTCTCCAGACAAGGGGAGGGGAGGGAGGTTGCCTCAGCCATACATTATGTAACTCCCGGCCTGTATCGCCGATTTTGACCATTCAAACGCTGTTTCCACTTGTTTTATTGTTGTAACAGGTTAATACCTTTATAATCAACCTATAATAGGCGCATATGGATAAGTATTAATGCTATTTATGGTAAAATAACGATGTTGGTGATGGGAACAGCTCAAATATGTGCGCACAGGAGTGTGGTGTCTCATACCCCCCATGCGCACGTCTTAGGTTAATCTCCCATTTTCAGGTACGCTTGGTGGTGCGCGGCCGTGGTGGGCGACCAAACTTTCCGCGAGTACTGTAGACCCACCAAGTATATATTCTATATTTTATTCATTTCACCACAACACCAAACACCTACAATGAAATTAATGAAAGCATGTATGTGATCCACATTAGGGATGCAAATTGGCTTCCTACTATATTTAGGGGGCTATGACAAGTGTAAGATTGTGCAGAACATTATCGGATAACTATTAACGGAGTACCAGACTTCGCTAAAACTGCTGGTGTTACAAAACCTAAATTTACACTCATGGATTAGGGGACTACCACAGAAGGAACCATGACAAAGTTTCAGAACAACCAGAATAAATACCAAACTTCTAACTCGGCTTGAACATAGCTGATTGATTGGATGACAGGAACCAAATAAATCATACTTATAATATACCGGTATATACTAATTAAATTACAGAAATCAAATAAATTATAATTATTTACATTTACCTGTCTAGATACAATCGGGTTCAAGAGTCATGTAACCCTTTTAACACTTTGACAAACCTCTAATTTTACCAGTATGTAGAGTGGACTAGCCAACTTGTATACTGTGGACCAAATTATTATGCAAATTTTTTATTTTTTTTTATTTTAAATATTAGTTTAACAAGATCACGGAGCTCCACAAAAGAACTCTCATAGGGCTGGCCCGAAGGATTCGATCAAGATATATAACTAAACTAGGGGAGGTGTGGTGGAGTGGTCTTGCCACTGGCCTGGTAATCCAAAGGTCCTGGGTTCAAATCCCGATGTATCAATGGGAAGATATTATTGGGATTGAATTTGTGCTGTACCTAGTATCAGTGCATTACCACAAAGCCCACCGAAACGTCAAGAAAATACCCTCATTGTTCCCTGATTAAATAGCACTGTATGAATAATCCCATATTCAAAATATGCTATAGGGGTGCAATGCCTGGTGAGTTATCTGCTCAACAGGTGGCGTTGTGTGTGTAAGAGTGTGAGTCCGAGTGTAGGGGGTGAGACAGTGAAACACGGGAGTGAGGTGGCTTCAGTGATGGGGTCACTTCGGGCCATGAGTGAGCACCGTGCCTCATGTGAAGGCAAGATGGCAGGTGTTCGTTGTACTCTACGTGCTTCACATGTCTCACTCCCTAGACTGGAACAAGATCTCACAGGCTTCACTGTTCATTGTACAGCGGTGAATGTTCAGGCTATCAGCCTATGCCCGAGAGGGAGTAAGTTGGGGAAAAAAACCAAAAAACAAAAACAAGTCAAGATATATAGGGAAGGGCAGGAGGGGAACAAATCGAGGAAGGTGAAGACACTCAAAGAAATTCCTCGCCATTTCACCAGTTCAGCCGGACCACATGAGCTCCACATAAGAGCTCTTATAGGGCAGGGCCGAAGGATGAGGCAAGAACTGCTACACCGCAACACCAACCAAAAAGTGATCAGGGTGAAGAATGAGAGATCAGGTCGAAGGTAGAAAAAAGTCACAGCGAGATGCAAAATACAAATGCACAACTGAGGGGAATCGAGTCAGCTCGGTCCGAAGAGACAAATCAGGTCAGGAGCCTAATACCTAGCCAGGCCAGGGAGGCATGTGATATAGGTTGCCCGAAGACAACTGAATGGGACAGAATAAGAATAGAAGGGGAAAAACACAGAAAGAGGAATAGAAAATTACTCAAAATTAGTAAAGCTGATGATGAAAGCTCGAGGGGAGAGGGAGGGAAATAACCGTAACCCTCCCCCATCAAGCCCCAGTCGCCGGCCCCGAAGCCCCCCAACCGCGCCAAGGAGAGTAGTACGTACTAGGGGGATTAATGTCAAATGTAAGATAGTTAAAGGTGAATTCCAGGGATGAAACCTATTCAAACTACAATGTCCATTGGGATCTGCTTGGTTTTAGGTACATGATACTGAAGAACTTTCATCAATTTGTTTTAACATAGAAATATAGCTTATCTAAGTTATTTTATGTGGCGCGAACTGGCGTGTTTACCATGACGTCATTTTGTGCAATGGCGGGAACTCTTAACATGGGAAATGGGTGAATCTGTGTTTTTTTATGTGAGAAACTCTAATAATTTGTATGCATGTTTACAGCTCAACATTTGGCTTCACCACTGTCTGGTCAAGGGACCGCGATATATAAATTGAACAGAAAACGATATTATAATTACGAAATAGGCCTTAGAATCGACCTGCCTCAACTTTAGACCAGGCTAAAACACTCACAAACACTGGCTATATGTTTATTGTTGGCGAGATGGGATTATTTCTTGATGTGCACCACATCTTCAGGACGTTGTTCGATCGTTTGGAGAGCTTGAGTATTGAATTGAAAGATATTAATTACGAAAAACAGACCGGACAGTCCAGGACTGCATATCTTGTTTACAAACTAGGCTCTCCATACAATGGCGTCAATCCCGAGCCGTTGAACTGGTCCAGCTGATCGCCGAGTTGCCAACGACATTATATACTAGTATTTTTTTCTGAAGTTTAATGGAATTATATCGATATTGCCCATATACATATTACAGTATATTCATGCCAAGTTATGACCCTGCATTAATCTTCGTTTTTTCGTTCATCCCTGTAGTTCACCTTTAAGGTACATTTCGATGCTACATTTATTCATCTAATTCGACTCTTTAATTTTGTGTGGGTAGTTTTGTTATTAATTTGCGTACTAATGCACCATCACATACAAATTGGCGAGTCTAAGCTAACTGTGTAACACATCTGAATAGATCTTTTAGTTTGAAAGTTTTACATTTTAATAGTAAAGATTATTCATATTTGTTTTCACCAACCCATCAATTAATTTACAAATAAACCTAACTAAAGAAATCAATGAAAGGTATGAATACATGTGATACTCCAAGGACTCGAACCTAGGATACTCACACCACCAAAATTCCGCACACTAAGCATTACGGAGTTAGTTAGTAATGTAGAGCAGATTAACCAGACCACTGAGCTCCATACGGAGCTCTCATAGGTCTGGCCCGAAGGATTAGATCAGATTACTGAAAGGAGCTTAAGGCGACGCAAAAAACGGACGATGGGGGGGAAGGAAAATTACGGAGAATCGGATGAAAGGTCAGTGAATGATTTAGTACCAAAACAAGCCGTACGCAGACGGGCAGTATCTGGCCAGTCAAAGACGTGGCGAACAGTTAGAGGGGAATGACAGGAGCAGGTAGGGGGCGGAGTGCGGGGAGTGGACATCAAATAACCGTGAGTCAGCCGGGAATGGCCTATCCTAAGTCTAGTTAGTAAAACTTCCTCACACCTGTGAGACCTGGAAGACGAGAGCCAAGGACGGACAGAAGGTTTGATTGCACAGAGTTTATTATTGCAGGGTAGAGCATCCCAAGGAGATTGCCACGTGCAAAGAATAGAAGGCTTGAGTAAGGACAGCCAATCACCTAACGGAAGGTGGGGCTGGCGAGGGATCATTAAAATAGCATCCTTAGCCGCCGCAGCATCGGTGTCTTCATTGCCACGGACACCGATGTGAAGCATTACGGAGTATTACGGAATATTCGTTCACTATAAACTTGAGAGGAAAGGTCAAAGTTGTGGGGGTTTCATGACTCTTGACTGTGACTGTACATCTGGCACCAATAGTGTATAATCACATAAGGCAAGAATCTAGTTAAGGAAGCAAAGACTATAAGAACCACTACAAGAAAGTTCAGAAAATATTTATAATGAATAAACTGGTAATCCAGAATAAATTACCAATATCCAAGACATTTTAGAAGTACAGTATACTGTAAAGCTTAAATGCAACGTTATACATTACTGCCCACCACTTGCAACAGATGGGAAATTAAGCTAGACTAAAGGCATTATTGCATGGGTATAGCCCTGGTGAGATAAACAAATAAAGGCCTAAACATTTAAAGGTGCTCACATTCACCTTCCACCATAGAGGCATTCACAGATGTGGACATTGTGTTCGAGTTGCGATAAATAGCTTGAAATGAGGCACAGGTCATAATCAGCACCCTTTCAAAAGCTTACAATTACTCAATGAGGCTATCAAAGATCAATATGTAAAAACAATAAGGATTTTAAATGACATAATGGGCTATGGCAAGATTTTTGATGGTCACTATGACCCATATCTAGCTATTTATCAACAAAATTGTAAAACAATTATTGAATATATCACAGGAAAGGGGTGAGTGGACCACCTCAATATTAATGACTATTGTCCCAAGCATTTTGATATTTTTTGCTGCTAATTATTCACGAGGAGGGAGAATACGCTAAATCACTTGCTGATAAGCTTGAGTCAAGACCATTCAGAGTGTCCCAGAATTTTTGGACATATTGAATATAGTGGACTGTAATAAATTAATACAATACAGGGTCAATGTTAACTTTTATGACATAGCAGAGCTTCTACTGCAAGGGTTACTTCCCAAACTGACTAATTCCTTGAACATGACGAGAGTGTGTGTTGATATGTGTGTGATTAATTTGCTTGGGAAACAAATCAACTTGCTCATGTATGATGTACACCCTATGTGGTGGTTTTGTGCTCTTTTATTTCAACATTTTATTTTGCTAAAGCGTTACTTCCACATAGTTTAGTTTGCAAGTTTTATATTATAATATGATGCAGTTTTAAATGCTGTATACTCCCTTGATAGACAGGGCTAGGGTGTGTCCTTGTTACAGGAACTTTACTGGACATTTACCACAAATCGCTAGACCCGAGTTTCCAAACTCTTGACGTCTACCAAGTGCACGGGGTAGGATTGAACTGTCGACCCTTTGATCAGCAGTCAGACGCACTACCGACCATGCCAAGGCCCGCGGCTACAGGAAATGTTTGCAAGATATTGGTTGTTTACTCCTCAAACTTTGAAGTCCCTCAGAGATATGCCACATAATGAGCCTTACCAGTAGTTTAGAGCATAAACTAGAGATCAGTGTTCAATAAATATACTATTGTCTATATGTAGTACTCTTCTATATCAAATAAATACTGTATGGTCAACTTAGTATATAAATGTAACTTATAATACAGATTAATGGTACAATTATAATTCACGATCAAATAAATAAGTCTACGGTTATGAACAAGAAAAATGTATCACTACAAAAGCAAATAAAAACAATGTTTAGGTAGACAGACTTCAAACTATTAGTAACAAAAATAAAATGTAAATACAACATTACCAATTAAACAATAATATGTAATCATAACTTGAACAATTTAACTGTAAAATGTATTGCAACTTTGTCCATATAAAGGGGGATATACACCAGGGCTTCTTACTGTAACTTAATGCTGTTAACATTTTGACAGTAAATTGCACGAACATCAATAATTAGAGTTAAGGTAAATTATTATAAATTACGTAATACTTGTTAAATTGTAATTCACAAGCTACCAGATCAGAGTTGTGGAAAAAAGTTGTGGGAAAAAGAAGAAAACAACTCCACTTAGCATTTTGACGGTACTAACTAAATGGTTCCCCTAGCTTTTGCAGTTCCATTATTGCTTGTTCAATCAATGATGAAAAGCATAAAGTTAAATAAAAAACAAAGTTGTAAGCAATAGCTGATAAAGTGGCCAACACTCACAAACACTTTCTACCTGTTTACTAATGATGAGAGCACACAACTGACATGAACACAGATTATATTAGGTATTCCCAGTCTGAGTGTCTGCTATTGGCTGGACAGTAAAGGCTTGTGTGTATCTGAAGCTGCGGAGGAAGGTTAAAGTCAGAGATAACATATAAAAAAGAATATGAGAAAATGGTGTAAAATATTATGCTCCAACTGACTGATCTTAACTGTAATTATGTACAGTACCTCGATAATACCGTAATATTTCAAATACCCGGTACCTATATTTACATCATCTGAAATGATTATGCACCTGATTATATACATATATTCACAAGTGTAATTTATATCAACTTATTTAATTATAACTACTTTAGGTACGGTACATACCAGATTATGTAAAGTAATAATTTAAACAAAATTATTCACCGGTTACTAATCTGTTTAACTAATGACACTCAAAAGAACCATTTTAGCAAAATGTGTATAAATATTATAAAACAATTTAATGGTTTTACAGAAAGTATATACTGTATACACTATAAGTAATAGGTATATACTATTTTTCGTGTTTTCCTTCACACCATCTCCTTTCTAAGTAATGCATCATTTGACAATTATTGTATGAAAGCTTAAAATCCTTGACAAACTACTGTATATACAATGTAAATGATAAGCCGCCAGCTGACTCACCGGTAAACATATGGAAGCAGAAAGAAGATATGTATCACAGTACTCGGCAGCTAACTGGACCAACCCTATAGGCTTGGTGGCACAACAAACCTATCCAAAAAGTGCTCAACAATTTCCAATATAAGATTCAGTTATGAAACTTCCTTGCATAGTGAAAGTGGGACATGTGAATGAAGCTATTAGTTGTGCATAGCCAGCTTAGACACACAGAGATCCTTTCCTTTAAAGTTACCCAGTATTCTATACCTTGCTGGTAACTAACTGATGTTGAAGTTAAAATTATGAAGAATGGTGCAAACTACAATACATTATTTTTTTAAATGATCCATTTTTCTCTTATCCTTTTCCTTCGTTGGCTTGTCTTCCTCATTCAATTGGAGAATCTGGGATTGAGTGTTAATTGACTGATACTGTTTTCAATAGTTTATGCAATAACAAATTATTGCATGATAGAATAATGTAAATTCCCTGATTAAATAGCACTATGAATATTCCCATATTCAAAATATGCTATAGGGGGGCAATGCCTAGTGAGTTCATTGCTCAATAGGTGGCATTCTGAGAATGAGGGTCCGTGTCTAGAAGGTGAGACAGTGAAGCACTGGAGCGAAGCAGCTTCAGAGATGGGACTGCTTTGAGGCTTGTGTGAGCAACTAAGCCCCCATGCATCCTGCGAAGGCAAGATGGCAGGGGCTGGTTGCAGCTAAAAGTGCTTCACATGTCTCACCCCCTAGACTGGAACGAGACCTCACAGGCTTCACCGTTCAAAACGGTTGAATGTACAGGCTCTCAGCCTATGCCCGAGAGGGAGTAGTTGGAATCTAGAAAAAATAAAGAAAATAAAAATTATAAAACAATTTCTGATAGAAATTGATGACTCACAAATCCAGTCTCTAGTCAAAACCTGCTATACCTAAGTGAAAGAGACAGAAGAGAAAGTGTAAAAGAACAATGTGGGAAAAACTACAACAAACAATTCCAATATACCATCAGTATAAGTTACCAGCATTCTCTATTGTTAAAGAAAAGGACTCCTATAAAGAGACAGAGTTTAACAATTAAATCAATGTGGGGCTTCCATTCAGCATTAGACATCCTTGGGTACACAGATATTGAACAAATGCCAAATTATTTGTTCAACCGTTTTTGTAAGCTTATATTTGCTACATCAATTAAATTACGTCTTCCTTCTTCAATAAATAGAGGAGAGCAGAGGATCATCATCATAATATCTAGGAAGCTATTCTGTGCATCAAAAATTAGTGCAAGTTAAGATAGATACAGAGTCAACATTGTATAGAAATTAAATATTGCATGCACAAACGTTTACCTAATCAACTCACTCAATGTAACATTAGTAGTTATGTAGTTTTCTGCAGACAATTAATATTATTGATTACTCAAATAATTCAAAGTCAACTGTTGACATGTATTTATATATAAATACTTTAATGTCTATTCTTCTCCTTACGCTTATTAAAGTACTTGATTTTGTTCTTTTACAAACACTACGTCTATGTTCCTAGTTCTTTGGATTCTGTAGTTATTGAAAATACCCACTAACTTGGTACACAGGGGTGATAACATTATCAATGCTACAAAAGCTTCATAATGGTACCATAAAGAGAAACTTCCAAGACTTGCAGCTATTCATCTTAAAGCTGATATGGTTTAAAGTGTAAACAGTCAAGGCGAGCACATGCGCTCAGTTTGAATTGTTGTTGTTCCCTAAGCTGCCTGGCCGAACAGCCCCGAGTCCTTAAGGAAGGCCATGGCCACAGTCGGGCTTTCCCACAGAGCTTTCAAAGAGTGTAAATTGTGTTGTTGGCGTAAGTGGTTGTGTGAAATGCAGTCTTCTATGATGTGTTTAATGGTATGGGGTGCTGTGTTACAACCCGGGCAGGTGTTGGCGACGGAGTCATCCAGTCTCTTCTGAATTTGAATTGTTGAACTAGTGACTGTAAAGGTCAGTTTGAGGCTGTGTAAGAGTAGTTTGACAGTTGTCCTGTTACAATAAGTGAGACACAACTTTAACCAGAGTTGTGAAGGTGGTACACAACTGTTGGCCCACACTATAGAAGCTCATCATGCATCTGCACAATTTTCAATTTGTCAGACCATTTGAGTGTGTGTGTAAACCTTTAAAAGCAAGAAATACAATAGTCACAATCAAACTCATACTCCAAGGTGGCTAGTTCTGACACCAAAATATAATACTTAGATCTATGAATATTGTAATAAATATTCATATGTATTCAGACATTTTAAGCAACACAGTATCATTACATATACATCACAGTTCATTAACTATAAGACAAATGCTAGTGATAAATAACTACTGCATTGAAAATGCATAAAATATTCAGATTCCTGGCACCTGCAGTCAAGAAATAGTTTAATAACAAAAAAAAACAAATAAATAAAATACTGTATATCCAGCTGATATTCTCTGAAAACATGTCAACAAACTCAACAAAACAATATACTGTACAGTACAATAGTTATTTATAAAAAAGAAACAGAAGTACCGGTACTGTTCAACAAATTCACTAACAACACAACACAATATGCTGGAGAATATGTACTGTACATCCCCAAAGAACATCAGTCGGATACAATCGGTTCTAAAACTCAATACTGTACACAAATAAACTGCAATACCAGGAAGTGTCAGATGGCACCAGAATGATTATCTCGTTAACTTACCGGTACTTACTTACCGTACCATCATTCCCAATATAAACAACTGAAGTTTAGGGAATATGGCTTAATTATGTTATATCACACTTTTATTATTTCTAGTGAAGGAGACGGCAGATGCGTAGGACCAGGGAGGCTCCTCTTGAGTTTTCATGCTCTTTCTGAATCCAACGTGGGTACCTGTTGTCAAGGAACATATTAGAAGAGATGCTAAGAATTAATTACAGTTAACAGTTTTCCTCAATGATCAGCCAATTTCTGTTATTGCAAGATTACACCTATACAACTACAATTTCTATTTTTTGTTTGTTATGCTACCTCACAATACTGGAAATAAGTGGATTGTTATACTTTTTAATTTAAAGTATTGTTTCTGTCTATCTATCTATTGCCGGACGTCGTGATCCCAGAAGGGATGGCCACGAACGAAACGGCCCCATGCACCTGTCCCCAGTCAGTCGACGGCCCTCCTCCCATCCAGCACCGCCTTCACTCATATATTTCTTCACTCCATCCATCCACCTTTCATTCGGTTTACCTCTCCCTCTCTGTCCTTCCACCTCACTCTCGTACAAAGTATTGTTTGCTGTAATAAAATGTGTCTATAGATTGGGAATTGTTGTTGTGGTTTCCCAGGCTGTCTGATCGAACAGCCCCAAGGTCCTGAGCAAGGCCAAGGCCATAATCGAGCACCCCCACAGAACTCTCCCTGTTTACCACTAAGAAAGCCCAGGTGACCGAAGCCACTCCCAGGCGAGGAACTGAGGATGGTGTGAAAACGACCGGGACACTGAAGCCCCACCAAAGGCCCTGTGCCCCTCAATAATATATGTTTTAGACGATGCACATGAATGAGGCCTTTAGGCTTTTCATAAGGCCTAAACCAGGTACATGACACCAACTTACCTTTGGGCATTGACATTAAGTGTAGCTCTGGAGATTCCAAGGCATATAAATAAAAATATTTATCTAAATCCAACTTTCTTCATTGAAGTGATACACCCCAAAAAGCAGGCTATTTTCAATTAAAGCTCCTTAACCCTTTCTCTGCGGGGTGTTTTGGGCTATTTAGGGCATATTCAGGCACTCCTGAATGATAAACCAAGCATGCATTAAATGAACTGTATTCTGCCGAAAACTAGGCGAAAATAGCTTCAAAATGAGACCAGAACGGGCCTCGTACGTGGCATGGTTCACCCGCAGCGGTGCCATAGAAACGCGGGAAACCTGCTATTTGTTAGCACTCGCTCGCTTAGCAACACTGTTGTGAGAGGCAGTGAGAGACCCGCGTGAGACACAGTCTACCTCAGTGGGCCGCTGGCTGCTCTGAGGGTTGGAGGTGGGCCCCTCATGCTCCCGCCCACTGACACTCGATTTCTACGGTTTTTACAGGCTTTTAAAGCCTGGAAATTGCTGTAAATTGCCAAAACATTCCAGAACGTCACCCACAGCGAAAGGGTTAAGCTCCTATATCTCTGCATGTGTGGAACTTCGGTGTGAGTATCCTAGGTTTGAGTCCTTGGAGTACCACATGTATTCATTACTTTCATTGATTTCGTTAATTAGGTTTATTTGTAAAGTTAATTAGTGGTTTGGTGAAAACAAATATGAATATATTACCAGTACTGTATTTACTACAAATATACAGTAAGTATACTGTAGCTTCATACTTACTAATTCAAAGTTATCTTACCACGTGCAATTCAACTGACAGTACAGTCCAATTCTCCCTCCTGTGGGAAGCAGTTTAACGTGGAAGCAACTGCACGGATCATGTAGGACATTGTGCCATAGGAGCCGGAGGGAGCGCTGTCGTAGAAGTGGAGACATATATAGGCAGCTCCACCACAAGACAGGCCACCTCCCACACCTGGTTCTCTCTTCTCCCTCGCACAGCATTGCGTCGCATCACCATCCTGTTGTTTCTGTTGATCACACATAACACTTTGTTAGTCTGCAGCTAATCCTGAAGTTCTTGAATGATGAAAAATGGGAACAACAACCCAAAGGTTGAAAATAGTGACAAAGAGAAAGAAAGATTAAGAGAATTCCATAAAAAGCAGGTCTTGCTTCACTGTTACAATTCACAATTTTGCCCTAAATACTGTACAGTAGTACAGTATGCATTTGTTAAAACTGATACAGTACAAAAATATTGAGGCCGAATACCCAGATTCATATTATGTAAAACTTGCAAAATAAACAAACCAAAACTGGGACGACACAAGATAAACGCAAAAGAACTAATCAAAATCGCTATGTGGAAATAACGCTTAATAAAATAAAATTTTGAAATAAAAGAACACAATCCACAATAACCACAATAATATATAATATGATATGTCGAGTTACCTGGTCTGAGAGGAAGATATTGTTGGCGACGTGTACAATGTCCTGCGCTGAGACAATATCCCCAAGGCTTTCTGTACTGTGGTATTCACGCACCAACGACAGCACCATTAACGCCTGCAACAGTACAAACACAGAATTATGCTTTAAGTATTGGTTCATAAAGAAAACACTCATCCAACAAGACTTAATGTATAGGATGACTGTTGGTGCATACTTTCGCTCCCCCCACCCACCCCTTTAGTCACCTTATACAACACACAGTAGGATATGTAAGGTATATTCTTTTTCCTACACTAAATATGTCACCAACTACATCAATACCCTGTAACTTCTTCAAAAAGTGAAAGTGCGGTGGAAGGACAAAGAGGGAGAGGTAGACTGAGAGAGAGGTGGAAGAATGGAGTTAAGAAGTATATGCACGAAAGCGCATGGAAAAAGCCTATGACAAAGTAGATTGGGGGGGTCTGTGGGATGTGTTAACAGTATATGGTGTGAGAGGAAAGTTGCTAATGGCAGTAAAATCTTTCTATAGGAATGCAATGGCAAATGTGAAGGTAGGAGATAAGTTAAGTGAATTAGAGAATGTAGGGCGGGATCAATGGGTATAGGAGCTAGGCTGGAATCAGAGGGAAGAGAGTGGAAGATCTTAACATGACTATATGTGGACGATGCAGTCCTGTTGGCGGAAAATGTGGAAGAACTTCAAAGAGTGGTCACAGACTTTGATAGGGTATGTGGAAAGAGAAAGTTAAAGGTCAATGTAGGAAAATGTAAGGTAATGGTGTTTGAGAGAAGAATGCATGAAACCATAGATTTTAAGGCAAAATATAGAATTAAGAAAGAACATGAAAATAGTTGTAAAATAATAATGAGAAATGAAGTACTGGAAGAGGTTGAAAGTTTCAAGTACTTGGGAGCTATACTATGCAAATATGGTAAAATGTAGAGTGAGATAAAAGAGAGAAAAATGCAAGGAAGAAAGGTAATTGGAGAACTTGATAATATTTTGAAAGGAAAAATGGTTAATCAAGAAGTGAAAAAGTCACTGAGAAACAGTGTGCTGCTCCCAACACTCTCGTATGGAAGTGAGACATGGACAGCAAGTGACGAGGACCTCTCCTTACTGAGAGCTGTGGAGATAAGCTTTTTCAGAATGGCAGCTGGCGCGAATAGGCTAGATGGGCCAAGTAACAGGGAAGTGTACAAGTCCTTTAGAATGGAAGAGCAATCTTTGGGCATTGAATGTGGAGTGGTTGAGTGGATAAAGAGAAGTACTTTGAGGTGGTATGGTAATGTTCAGAGAATGGATGAATACAGAATGCCAAGAAAGATGGGAGTCAGGTGAGTGGAGCAGCTAGTAGTGGAAGACCACCTATGGTATGTGAAAAGAAAGTGGAAAAATATATTGATGAAAAACTTCCACGTAGTGGAAGGGGCATTGTGGCATAGGCAAATGAAGCATGTCTTGACAAAGTAGCAGCCTGGAGACGTTTCTGTCATGGCCATCCTTTAGCGGGGGTTTCCCAGGTGGAAACAAGGCATCGATGATGATGCGCGAAAGCGGTGCTGGATGGGAGGAGGGGCGTCGACTGACTGGGGACAGACGTGCATGGGGGCGTTTTGTTCGTGGACATCCCTTCGGGGATCACGGTGTCCGGCAATAGATAGATAGAACTATCTCAGATTGGAAGTATTCACTAAAATGTTGTGAAAATTGGTAATGTAACAGAACAATTTGAGCAGAGGATTTTTTACTGGAGGGTAAATAAAGTTAGGTGTGAAGTTGGTTAAGTTAGGTTATAGCCCAAGAGTTTTAGCTAAAACCAGGAAATGGTAGGGAACAAGCCGAGATTTTCAGAATAGGTCAAGAAAAATTTGCAGAATCACATACTAAAAGTTCCCGTAAATCCCCCTTGTGCATTTTTCAAAATCCAAGATGGCGTCCAAAATGGCCGTCATTTTTTTTTTTTTTATATATCTCTGCCTCTAAGCAGGTTAGAAACATGGCTGAAGAGTCTATATTTTTTTTATATATCTCTGCCTCTAAGCAGGTTAGAAACATGGCTGAAGAGTCTAAAGATATGTTTTAAGATACAAGGAACTCATTACAGTGATTATTTCATCAGTCTTAAAATTTATCAAGAAAGATCTCATCTCTGAGCTGTTATTTAGACACATGTGATTCTCTTAAAAAGTAGAGTAGGATTCACATCTGCGTGTTCTCCCCTAACTTTTACCATTTTCTCATTTGATCCGATTGTCGTCATTTATGTATTGCTATTATGGCGTAGTGTGATGTCTGTGAACTTCTTTCCAGACATTTCTGATACTGCTTTCTGACCAATTTCTACCATATTATCACAGTTGATGGATGCATCTTCAACAATTCCAGAGGACAGAGACACCAGGCAATCAGGTTCATAGCCAGCAAATGATGGGTGTGCCTGCAGCCATCCAACAAGTACACAACGATCTTTGTTATCTTTTGACTGGGTACTATGCCGCATGTCTTTATGTTGCTCTGATGTACCAGTGTGAACTCCTTAGAACTGCTCTAGTGTATCACAGATGTGCTATCTGTAATTTCACGGTCATGGGCCATGCCTCCCGACACCTTGAAGTTATTCATCAGAAATTGCTCAAATGTCTGATCCAAGAAATTCCCACTCCAGAATTAATCCTGACGACGGATGGCGAAGTATCCTTTCTCTGTAAATTGACTGTACTCGTCTGTGGTTTTCTTCAAGCTTTCCATCTTTTGCAAATACAACTTGGCAGACTTGGCGTAGGGAAGATGTCCTGCAGCATGAAAATGTGGAACCATCTTCCTTACACAGCTGAGGTGAAGCTCCCAGTCCCCTGTCCTTTCAGTGCGAAGGAAATGTTGCAGGAGAGCCACTTGTCTGATATACTGCTCCCACAGCTTCCCAGTTCTGTTCTGACTTACAGCATGGTCTAGGAATTGTGAAATTATGTGGCTTAACTGCTTGACACACTCCTCCTCAGTTACATCAGTGGCATTTTGGTCATGGTTTAGAAGAGCCCTGTGAAGGTTTTTTAAGTGGCCTTTGTCTACACTAACCAAGGTGCCAGTTGCATCCATCAAGACGCTGATAAGGGCAGAGGAGATGAGAAAGTGAGCACGCAGAGCGCGAGAAAAGGCATGGCCAGATAGCATATGAATCACAGATACTTGGACAAATACTGTATCTCAAAGCTCTGCTAGTCCACTGCCTGTCATTATCTGACCTATGCTACCCAGATATGACCCTAGATCTATGAAGTTAACATCTAAAGATTATCTAAGGAGTTCAGATAATTTTGGATTCCAATGTGGCCGCCATCTTTGTTTATGACATTTCCAAAATATAGAACTTCTAGATAACCACTGTAATAGGTTACTATAGTCTATTCATTATGATTAGGCCAAAATCCTTGACCACTAATATCTATAACTTAAGAACAACTGGAGTAATCGGGCTAATATTTCTACCATTTGGGAAAAGTCAACCAGTGCATAGGTGTGGAAATTTACAGCCCATTTGCTCTGGCCCTTTTTGAGTTACAGAGGTTAGAGGTAACAGTTTCTGGCCTACCTATAATGAATGGACTATATGTTATCTGTTACAAAGATCGCCACGTGTAAGTGGCACCGATTAGCTGATAAACCCTAAACAAGTTACCGATGGGCGACACGCCCATCGGTAACTTGTTTAGGGTTTATTTCCCTAGATGAGTTGCCCGCCAAGGCTATTGAGTCCCATCCACCCGGAAACACCCCTTTCAGATACCAGGGGGACTGCTAACACCAGAGAAAACTACCTTAAAACAATTATTTACTATTCAGACAGTTTATTCATGTTTCTAACCTGCCTACAGTAGACACAAAGTTATGCAAAAACTGAAAATGGTAGCCATTATGGACGCCATATTGGATTTTGAAAAACGCACAAGTGGGATTTTCGGGGACTTGGTACAGTATGTGATTCTACACATTCTTCTGGACCTACCCTTCAGCTTCAGCTTGTTCCCCACTATTTCCAGGTTATGGCATATTTGACCTAATGCTCTTAAACTATTAGGGTAGATTTTCCAATGGTTATAAAAAAAAAAAAAAAAAATGCTGACTAAAACTGACCTCAACCACCAGTTGTCGGTACTCCGGTTGAGGGATGGTGTTGAGCACTGTCTCCACCTCCAGGGCAAACTTAAGCTCACCCGCAGTCATCTGAAAAAATATAGGAAGAATGCAGTAGCTCAACATTGAAGAAGATGCAAAGGTAGATATAAATATTAGATTCATATTACAGGTATGTCACAATTAGTTTAGCTCTCCCTGCCCACACAACAGCAAGTTTACCCTCTGATATCCTATCTTCTGACAATAGTGGACATGTTGCCTAATACAAACTAATATGGATGTGTTTGATATCCCATTCCCAAAACAAAAATACATACAGTAATTGGACATGTTGCCTAATACAAACTAATATGGATGTGTTTGATATCCCATTCCCAAAACAAAAATACATACAGTAATTGGACATATTGCCTAATACAAACTAATATGGATGTGTTTGATATCCCATTCCCAAAACAAAAATACATACAGTAATTGGACATGTTGCCTAATACAAACTAATATGGATGTGTTTGATATCCCATTCCCAAAACAAAAATACATACAGTAATTGGACATGTTGCCTAATACAAACTAATATGGATGTGTTTGATATCCCATTCCCAAAACAAAAATACATACAGTAATTGGACATGTTGCCTAATACAAACTAATATGGTGTGTTTGATATCCCATTCCCAAAACAAAAATACATACAGTAATTGGACATGTTGCCTAATACAAACTAATATGGATGTGTTTGATATCCCATTCCCAAAACAAAAATACATACAGTAATTGGACATGTTGCCTAATACAAACTAATATGGATGTGTTTGATATCCCATTCCCAAAACAAAAATACATACAGTAATTGGACATGTTGCTTAATACAAACTAATATGGTGTGTTTGATATCCCATTGCCAAAACAAAAATACTGTACACACAGTATACAGTAACCCGTTGTAGTTATTGACTTTGCAAATTGCGGTTTTGCATTTAGAGGCAACATACAAAATTACCCGGATCATGCCATTAGAGTGCTGGAGGGACCTTGGTGACCCTGGTCTCTGGGTCTTCTCCTGGATGACCTAGATGTGTGTGAATTTGTATTTTGTTTTTGTATGTTCATTGTTTTCTGTTGTGTTGTCCCTATTCTGGCTCAGTCTTGATTTGGTCGGCCAAAAAAAAAAAAAAAATGGGGATTGGGCCTGGGTATATAGATAGATGGATAGAAACCATTAGAGGTAAAAAACGTGCTGGTTAGCAATTGAATTCCGGCGAACGTTTGTTTTTTGGTCCGTGTGCAAGCCATTCAGCACTTGTCAATGGCCAGCGGCCAGTCTGCCAACCTAGAGGTTGGCAGACTGGGAGCCAAAGTCACATTTTTCCTTTGCCCCTCAACTTTCCCTTCATAATTGTTGAGGGGCACAGGGCCTTGGGTGGGGCTTTGGTGTCCCGGGCATTTCCACACCCTCCTCGGCTCCTCGCCTGGTAGCGGCTTTGGTCACCTGAGCTTCATTAGTAATAAGCAGGGAGGGTTCTGTGGGGGTGCTCGGTTATGGCCTTGACCTTGCTCGGGACCTTGGAGCTGCTCGGTCAGACAGCCTGGGGAACAACAACAACAACAACCCAGATATTCAAAGCGAACCAGGTGAAATGGACGGAAGGCTGAGTGATCCATAAAAAGTTACGGTTTTAGTCTCCGGCTGCAATCAGACAATAGTAGTGCTATTATAGTGAGGCACATGCTCTTGCTGACCCCAAACACAGTTATTGGTGGTAGACTTGGTCTTTGCTCACAGGGAGCATTCTCTACAATGGGTAGGGATTTGTCATTCGGCACTGTCTCCCTTAGCCTTTGCCCATCGGAGTATTCCTTACAAGTTGCTAGAGAGAAAACTAACAGTGGATGAAGGCTTTAATACTTCAATGTTGTTCTGCAGCCTATGAGTATTTTCCTGTCTACTAGTTAACCCAAGGTAGAGTTAACCCGAAAACGGTGAGGGGGGGGGGGGTATTGAACTAGCTCCCCATGGGCGAGCATATTGGCTCCATTCAGGCCTATAATCGTCATTTTACGATAAATATCGTTATTACTTATTCATATGAGCCTATTTTACCTTCACTATGAAGATAGTAACCTGTAACAGCAATAAAACAAGTGAAAATATAATTTTTCTGGTGAAAATCGCGAATATAGATGGACCAGCCCATTCATGAATTATGGAGAAAATTGAGGCAACCCCTCCCTCCACAAGGCCTCAAGCCACACTGAGCCTACTCATACACACACTCGGTTATGTAACACACCCGCTAGGCACGTAAGCACATCCTCCACACAGTTTGCTGTTAGCACAAAAATATACCAACGAATTAGGGAATAACAGGGAAAATAGGTGATAATTGAAGGGGGAGGGGAAAGGGAGGAAGGAGGGGATGTGGAGGAGTGATATGAGGTATAGGGAAAAAAAAAAAAAAAAAAAAATTTTTTTTAGTGCTACTGGGGCTGTTTAAATGTTTTTTTTAGGCCTCCCTCTTAAGAGCTTTGCCGCCGTCGCCCAGTAAAACCTCTTAAGAGCTTTGCAGCCGTTTACGGGTTAACTAGTCAGTAGAAGGATATTTATTTAACGTGGAACACAGTTGTGGTACAAAACCTTTATCTGTTTTAGCACTGTTGGTGTCCTTACCGACTCATGTAATGCGGAGACACTACCCTAAGATGGTTAAATATTGACCCACTAGCTAAAAAAGGCAAGACACCTGTTGAATTAAATCATAAAACTGGTGTGAATTCAATAATATAAAAATGTAAATCAGTGAACTAATTATATTGGGCAAGAAACAGTTTCATACTTTACCTCTTGGGTGAGACTTTGAGGAATCACCTTGCCCTCGATGTTGATTCCTCGACACTGGAAATAAAATATAACATTTAAGTAAGTCAAAATTGTTAATCTAATTAATGATTTATTTCAAACTCATTACTAATGCATTCATACTTTGCAAGTGACTGCCACTTTAGCTGTGTACATTCATACATTTACAGTATACCATTTATTAAATTATAATGTAAAACTTGCAAATTAACTCCCCAACGGTCTTCATACATTCCCAGCCACAAATGCAATCCCCTCAAGGTCAACTTCAAAGGCAAGAAACCACCCCTGGAGTTAACCAGGTGAGGAACACAATCCAGAAGAGGATCTGCTCAAACTCCTCTAGGGAAATTCAATAATTTATTCTAAAAGGCCTAGATAAACACACATATGACAGACCATGCATGCACGTGTAAGCCCTGGTCACCCACAGGTGGCTGTGGAAACCGAAAGGGTTATCTATAACAGCAAATCATCACTATTTATGTTTAATACAAAGTTATTGAGAACTTATTAGTGCATATAAGAATCTTTCAAATATAAATCCGAAAACGTTATACCAGTACGCACTTAATATAATTAATTGGTTCGTCTGCATTTGTAATATTGTGTTCAGTTTTGGTCGCCACACTATAAAAAGGACATTGAAAAACTAGTAATCCATAATTATGAGGAACGTCTCTAAGAGTTAAACCTATTAACCTTGACAAACCGCAGAATAAGAGGGGACCTAATCCAAGTTTTAAAAATTATCAAAGGCCATGACAACATGGACGTAAATAAGTACTTCACACTAGATAACTCAAATTACACAAGAAGTAACGGTTACAAAATTGTCGGAAAGGCGTTTTATTCACATGAAGCATAGCACTTCTTTTACAACAGTGGTCAACTTATGGAATATTTTGCCTAGAAATGTTGTAGAGTGCCATACAGTCCAGACTCCAGACATTGCCTAGATAAATATCTTGCCATGAATCCCCAACTGACTGCATTTGTGTCCGAGTAATGTGACCGTATCAATATCGTTCATAGTACAGTACTATAACTTTGTTTTCTGGACCACAGTCTTTCTGGAGCTAAAGCCCTTCAGTTGATTGCTGTGGCTATATTATTATTATTATTATTATTATTATTATTATTATTATTTTTTTTTTTTTTTACAAAGTAGCCTATTAAGGATCACTATGTCTGTTGTTGCTTGTCTTCCTTTGTATTACATGTAATTTCTGTTGGATATTCCATATATTAGATAAGTTAACACTTACGGTGCGAGCATGTTTCCGCCTATTTCCGCCATATTAGGGCTCATTCAGGCACTCCTGATTGATTAGGCAAGTGTCTGCATGAAATTCAATGTATTCAGGCAAAAACTAGAAGAAAATAGCTTCAAAATGACGCCATTTTGAAGCATTACCATTGGCATTCGCTAAAATTAGCAACTCTCGCTAATGTCGCGGTATTTTTGCCTTTGGCAGAATTGTATATCTAGCGAGACTCTGACTCAGACCCTTCAGTGTACCGGGCGGCTGCTTGGGAGGAAGACGGGTGGCTTGTCGCGCTCTCGCTCCCTCGCACTTGATTTTACAGGCTTTAACCCGTCCAGCCCCGGCTAGTTTTGTAATGTTTGTTCACCAGAACCCGGCCGGTTTTCAAATTTTTGTTTAATTCCAGAAACAATAGCGAATGGGTTAGGAATGAAGGAAAAACCACGAAAAAACGCTCAAAAAGCTTAAAGAATGGTCCTACAGAGCCCCCGAAAACGTATTTTACAAGAGTAAAAAATTGAAGGCAATTACCCCCAAAAAACAGGTTATTGCGCGCTCACGCGCACGCACGTGGACTTTGAGAGTTTTCAACCATCGGCACGGTTGCGTGGGATACGTACACAGTTCCCATACAAATTTGAGCCCTCTTGAGTGGCTACACCTGAGGTTACGGTCGGCGCAATTAGGGTGACGTGCCAGGCGCGTCTCTGGGGCTGTGCGTTACATACATCGCCGACGCGCCAGGCGCGTCGCTGGGGCTGTACGGGTTAAGAGGCTTTAAAAGCCTGTAGATTGCTGTAAATTACCATGGCGTTCTGGAATGTCTCCCGCAGGGAAAGGTTAATATGATAATATTGCATAAAACATACAATTTAACAGTACTGTACACACTTTTTCAAGGACATTCCAAATATTACGGTACAGGTAGTTGCAAGACACCATTATCTAAAATTTACAATTTAGGTATACATTCATATTTATTCACCAACCCACCAATTAATTTACATACCTTTTCTAGGATGTTCCAGATGTGAGGGTAAAAGTTACGAGGCACCCTGTTAAGTGCTCCGTCCAACCTGCGTCGCCTGAGCCACTGACCATGACGCTCCAAGTCCGGTTCCTCTCCTGGCTTATTTTCTACGCCCAGGAAGCTGCCAATGGTGCTCTTCTGTGGAGCCACAAGGGGGATGGGTAGGAAGCATTAATATCAACACAATCAGCAATTTCCTTTAAAATCTGTTGATTACCTGTTTCTTAGAGTAGCAGGGTAGGTGGACCTACAAGCCTCTGTGTAGGAGAAAAACACATACTGGCAGACAAAATATTCCTTCCAAAGCAGTTTTGGCAACACCTATCACCCTCTTCAATGGAAATTATAATGTAAAACTTGCAAAATAAACAAACCAAAACAGGGATGACACAATATAAAGGCAAAATAACTTATCAAAATCGCTATGTGGAAGTATCACTTTAATCAAATGAAAGATCTGTCCTTCTCATGGGTCGAATTTGTCACCAAAATTGTTTGGAATAACTATTTCTTTCAGCATAGGGGCCTTCTCCTTCACAGGCTAAATTTTGTGCGTATGATTTATATGGCCTCGTGTTTGTCGAACATACAATATAATGTACACCTGTGAGACTTGAACCTGCATCAACCATAAGCTTCTCCACACGAGAGGAAAGCTCTGATCACTCCACCACCAACACTGTGACTTGTAATGATCTTTACAAGTTTGTTGAATCACTTAACATGTCAAGTCACTTGGCAATTACTGTCTTATAAATACATTAAAATTATATACCCAGCCTAATGAGTATTGAAAAGGAGAACTTAAAGGGAATGTTTAAGTTTAGTTCTATCAAAATATACTGAACTAATGGGAGTAGAGCTAAGTGACCAATTAATAAAATATGAATAAACATTTATGAAATGATTACCATTCTTAATAAATCTGTCAAAGTGCAAATCTATAATAAAGCAAAGTTCTGAAAATACTAAATCTAAAGGAAAATAGGTATACAAAGTTGAAAAGTAATAGCTTTGTACCGAGGCATGGTGTTAATTTTATCAATAACTTCTAATGAATTGTAATAAGTAAAAAATATGTACAGTCCGGTATAAACAATGAATAAGTGAAATTAATATAGACTAGACTTTCATATACAGTACTGTGTGTGTGTATTTCAGTTATCCAAAACTTTTGATTATATCTGATGAGGGCTGCTTATTCTCAATTCAATTAATAACAGATTTTTACTTAATACAATATTTTCATATTTGGTTATCGAAAGATTTTTAATTCCAACTGAAAATACATTAAGCTATATTAATTTCAAATTCATTTAGTCAAAGATAAACAGATTCAAACCAAAAATATAAGAAGCAAAATTGCTTTCTTTAGAAAGTTTACTAAAGATTTTGTAATCACATTTGAAATGTGATATCGAAAGATTTAACATACTTGAAATATTGAAAACCATGTACAGTAGTCCCTCGTTATCGACGGGGGTTACGTTCTTAAGACTGCCGTCGATAGCAAAAACCGTCGATACCGCATTACCGTACATTACGGTATATACCGTACATACACGTACAGTATCCGTGGTCTCTATCCTATGTACTTTTAAGTGTTTCCTTTACACATAACCTTACATATTCAAGTATATTGCAAATAAAATTATCCTATGTACTTTTAAGTTTTTCCTTTACACATAACCTCGTCAGACATGGCACTTGACTTGACTGTTTTGATGGTCCTGGGGATTCAATTCCTTCATTATTACCACCAGGCACACCGTCTATCACTGAATACATTAAAGGCCATAATAAACGCAAGAGATACAAGGTTCAGGCACAAATAAGCAAGTAAAAGGCGGATGGACTTCGAGCTTCTGCCTGGTTTTGACAACATTAAAAATGGAGGTCGAAAGTGACGCTCCGATCGTCGGTGAATCCGGATTCACTCAAAACCTAAAGTCTTTAGGCTAATTATTTTTGCTCTCGTTTTCGGTGTATTTTCTTATTATTGTATGTCTTATTGTTCATCATTTAATCCACTTTTGGTTGGTATATTAGAGTAATATAAATAAACAATTAATCCGTCGATATATCAGTCGATACTCGAATCAGTCTAAAGTCAGTCGATAGTCGAATCCGTCTATGATAAAGCAATCAGTCTATAATCAAATCCGTCTATAAAAAAGCCGTCGATAACGAGGGACTACTGTACTGTACTGTAAATCTAGGGTAAATTATTTGATCCATTACAAAAGTCCTACCATTATATGTATGAGAACCACCTGTGGGTAAGGAATGTGTGTGTGTGTGTACCAGACTGAGGAGGTCAGACCTATGAGAGTTCTGTATGGAGCTCAGTAGTCTGGTTAATCTGCTCTACATAACTAACCAGACTGAGGCCAGGAACATCAATTTATCAAATACTCAACATTCCTTACACTTCCTAGATGCCACAGTTCATCAACTACTGTCTACTCATAATAAAACCTACTTGGGTTTATTTTTATTCCACTGACAATTTAGAATTAATAGTTCTAATACTAAGGAAATTATTATTTATGTACAATAATGTACTGTACTGTACATTCTCATCTTTCAATGCACAACTGTCATAAAAACATGTTAATTTTGATATTGTGTTATAAACTAGCCAGCACATAATTGATTGAATTGAGTGCAGTAATAACTACACTCAAATATATGCTGAATAATGTAAATTACATAAATTGGCTTACAAATAACAGCAGGATAAATCTTATCACTGTAAACTGTATCGCATACCATTGTGAGCCTCCATCTGAAACCCTCCAGCAGACAACACCAAATATTGCATTGCTCTTCTACCTTTACTATTTTATCTGAAGTATTTGAGAAGATTGCTCTATAATACACATAGTCATATCTATAACAGTCAAGATGTGCTAATCTGTAATAAAGGAATTAATTATAAATTTAAATAAAAGTAAAGTTGAAGCAGAGGAGGTGCATAACAACTCTCTGGTGACTGAACATCAAACTTGGTCTCGATTTTGGTTGTCAACATTGAATCATAAATAAAAATAATTAAATAAAAGGGGCACTACCTTGTATTAAAATATGTACAGTAAATAAATGATAATGAAATTAATATAATATGCACTACAGTACAGTGCTAGGTACTTCATTATGTAAATCAAATTATGCAAGCTACAAAGGCACTATAGAGGCATTGCTGAATTTACATGTAAATATTTTATGCACTCTGCAGAGGCACTACAGTATGTAAAATAATGGACAATCTATAGGGGTAGAAATTCAAATGCAAAACAAATACATAAAATATAGGCAATCAAAAGAGGCACTACAGTACAGTATAGTAATAATAATAAAAACTACCTATGTACTAAAGGGCAGGAAGTCTAAAGCGATCAGCAGCATTGTTCATGCATACAGTGCATGAAAATATTTGTTAGTACAGTACTGTACTAGTTAATTTAGTCAACAAAACAAAGTTACTTCCTATACAAAAATACATAATAGAAAAAGAACCAATAAAAGGATCAAAATAATTATGTAGAATGTATACAGCATGTGAATCAAACTATAGTACTGTATTGTATTTTCCATGAAATAATATAATCAGTATCTGTCGTTGCTGGGTACACCATGGTAAGAAGCGCTGTACTAGATAGAATACAAGGATTTCTGCCAAGGAAGAAGTCCGAAGTTGAGAAATTTGTATGTACAGTATTCAGTAGTATACAAAGGTGAGCTTGTGTTGAATGATCGGCTCGATAGTGTGAACTTTGGCAATGAGTCGCTGGAGATGGTGGACAAGTTTTGCTACTTGGGAGATACCATCTCTCCCAGTGGTGGGGCCGAGGCCGCCACTATCACCCGTATTAGATGTGGTTGGGGAATGTTCGGAGAACTGCTGTCAATTCTAACTATGAGAAGACTCTCACAGTAACGTCTCACTCCCCTTGAAAGGTCTACGCTTACGTATTAGAAGCACAATGACCTATGTTTCTGAAACATGGCATGTCACAGTATATGATATTCTTAACAGAATGGAACGAAACAAGATGAAAATGGCGAGATGGATGTGTGGGGCTAAACTGCAAGATGGGATAACTAGTGAAGAGCTGAGATGATTAGGCATAAGGTGTATCAGTGATGAGATGCATACTAATAGGCTTGGATGGTTTGGGCATGTGAAGAGTTGGGTGAAAAGATTAAAGTCCATGAACGTGGGGGGAGCTGCATCAAGGGGTAGATCTAGAAAGACGCGGGATCAGACTATTCGCTCTGATCCTGAATTTAAAAACCTGACAAATGAGGTACCTCTTAACAGGTCTGCTTGGAGCGCCGCCATTCGGACATTCTGGAACCATACTTCGTGTGGAGCACTCAGGCTTTAAATTTATGTATGTACAGTATAATAAAGTACCGGTAATTGCCAGTGAAGGAGGTTCAGAATAATGACATTGAAATAAAATACTTAAGGTGTTAGAATAAGAATACATTTAATGCAATAAAAGTGTATACAAATAATTAACATGATTGTACTGTAAATATGTGTGCAAGAAAAAATACAAGAAAGGTAGTGAAGATTGTGATTATTAAAATCAAGCAAACAATACTGTAATATATTGTAATACAATTTTGTATAGCAAATACTCTTTTATCCCAACAACATGATATAATTATTATTTTGATATGGCACAATCATGGATTCTCTTTGTAAGCCTTTCATCTCCCATTTGTTCAACATGACCATACCAGCTCAGCACCCTTCTGTCCACTCTGGCTGACAAATGTTCCTGCTGCCCCACTCTCCTACATATCTCTTCATTCCTCAATCTGTCTCTACGAGTAACTCCACACATACTCCTCAAGCAGCTGATGGAGATGAGCTGCTTGAGGAGTATGTGTGGAGTTACTCGTAGAGACAGATTGAGGAATGAAGAGATATGTAGGAGAGTGGGGCAGCAGGAACATTTGTCAGCCAGAGTGGACAGAAGGGTGCTGAGCTGGTATGGTCATGTTGAACGAATGGGAGATGAAAGGCTTACAAAGAGAATATGTGAGTCAGGTACAAGGGGAGATAGAAGGGCAGGAAGACCCCCATTGAGATGGAGAGACTGTGTAAGAAAAGCTTTGGATGATAGAGGAATGACTATAGATCAGGCAGGGGAAGTGGTGGTGGACAGGAGTGAATGGAGAATGCTTGTGAATAGTTGAGTGAACACGTGGTCATTTGGAGTAAGGGGTCGGGCGCAAGTTGGACTAGATAATAGTCCATCAGGCGCCTGGCCCGGGGAGACGATTAACATGAAGGGTGCGCCTGGAAGTGTGGGGGGAGGGCTTGTGGCTTTGGCTCCGCTGCATGTCTGCCTGCCGAGATCGGAACCTCTCCGGGTGGTCGGGGGCCGGGGGAGTGCTGGAGCGACCTTGGTGACCCTGGTCTCTGGGTCTTCTCCTGGGTGACCTGGATGTGTGTGAGTTTGTGCTTTTTATCTGTGTTTATTTGTTGTTTTATGTTGCTTTTGTGTTTTCCCTGTTCTTGCTCTGTCTTGAGTCGGCTACCCCCAAAATGGGGATTGGGCCTGAGCATATAGATAGAATAGATAGACAATCATGGACAGGAATACTTGAACACTTCCTTACGATAAAAACAAGACTTATGAAACCTTAAGATTTGCTTGATGTGGCAATCAAATTTTCAATATACAGTAAGTACAGTACTGTACTTCATCAGTGTACATTATAATAATTGTTCCTCAAAGTATTGTACAGATATGCCTGTCCACGACTGTACATGTACTAGAATTATACTATTTTAGAATTGATACAACTATAAATTTGTATACAAAATCTTACTGAACATTCTGTGGGCATCTAGTGTCTCCTAATGGTATTGTAATAATCAAATGGTATTCATTTAAGTGGGATGCAGATTTTATAGGATAAGTTAATTTCAAAATAACACATCGAGTGAGAAGAGTATGTGATTACTTGATTGTTTTAATGAATTACAGTTTCAAAAGAAAAGGACTTACTGTATATGGTGTTAGAAGAGGATCAAACTTGTACAATGAAAAATAAGTTATTACTTATATGCTTAAGAAGGAACAGTACAGAAAAAAAGTAGGCCAAAGATGAGGCAGAGTCAACAAGGAACAAATTATTAAATAAGTGCTACAATAACAATCCAACTATTGTAAGTAAAAGCAACAACATTTACCATATATTCTGCCTTAAAAGAATCTGTTACATAAGACGTGCCTCCAATATATGAATAAGTATCTTGGAAAAAGTAGTCATAACCTTTGCTTTACCTGAAGTAGGATTACTTTAAACCCTTTCAATTAGATGATACCAATATTTTTATTCTAGCTAACTCCAGATAATTTTCATCAACTTACACATTTTTTTGAGGGATCCAAATGCATACACGTGATAGTTTTAAGTATTTTAAGCGCAGAGATCCTTCTTTGGTTGAATAAAAATCCCCTGGAGGTAGCTAAAATAACATGCAAAACGTCATGTAAGGCTAGGGACAATTGATAGAAAGAAAATATCTTATATGGCAGAACAAATAGTAATCAACATGTTGATTTGTTAGTAGTCTTGGCAAATCCAACGTCAAGGCTATTAACCTAATTGCAATGACGACTTGTCTATTTTGACTGCTATGTCGTCATTCCAACCGCGGTTAAAAAGAAAACGTCTAGAGTCTACTCCTTATCTTGCTCTAGGAGACGTTGTACATTAACCAAAACTACCACCGAAGGTGAAAAAAGCATAGAAGAGAAGAAAAAGGGGTTTACCTTAGTTACCGCTTAAGGCCCATCCCGTGTTCCGTCATGTGCAGATCCCTGTCGAACGTGCGCATGAGCGACCCTCTCTTGTCATCATTTTTTCACGCGCTCCATTGAATGCAGTCGCTTTTGTTGTGCTCCTTTAATTCACCCTGTTTAGGTTCGTTTCGGCTTATCTGACCTTCTTTTTTGTTAGACAGATGTTACGTGATCTAGGGCACACGTAAATGGGCTCCTCAGTGTGTTTAATGGAGACGCGTGTGGAAATAGCTACCGAAGGTACGGGGGCGCCTGGCGTTCCTCGTGTGTGTTTTTCATTCCTTTCTCTTTTCATATTCTTTTTTCCTGTTAGTCTGGGCATAGTTTAGCTTTTAGCTTATTTTAGCCTAGCTTGTTTCTCATTCAGGAATTGCTATGCCCCTATGAGTTTTCATATTTTCATAGCCTAGGTGTACAGTTGGTTCACAATCTGAGATTTCGTGGTGGCGGTGCTGTTTGTCGGGTTGTGTCGGCCGCATTATTAGCGTTATTCCCGAGTCCCCCCTTTCGAGCCTTCACTGTGTCTCAAGGGCCTGGGCGCTTGGTGGTTCGTGATATCCAGGGGTACCCCACGGGGGCCCCTCCCTCACACCACAGGGTTTTTCGCCCCTGACACATTCTCTCCTCACGGCTAGGCCACCCTTTTTCTCGCCAGTTTCATTTACTGGTTTTTGTGTTCCCTTACTGTTTTCACCTCCATCCTTTCATACCCTTTTGCCCAATCCTGGGGTACCCTACGGGGGCCCCTGTTTGTGCCAAACCACCCTTCCTGCCACTTCTCCTCATGGGCTTTGCTCTATCTCTGTGGGTTGGGTGGTTCCTGGGGGATGTGCCTCCTCTCCCCTGGTGTGTCTTCCTTGCCTCTCCCTTGACCGGTTGAGTCAGGATATTATCAAGGAAGACACTGCTCAGCTTGATGGCCATCGTCGCTTGGAGTTCATAAGGAGATGACGCTTTATTCTGGGCCTCTTTTGGTATTCCCTAGACGCTCCTCTCGCTTTTTCGGCGCCGGACCATCTCGGCCGGTCCCGCAAATTTGCGGGGGCTTGATTCGGTCCTCTGGGACATTTCGGCTCCCCGCAAATTTGCGGAGATCGTTGGGGGTCCCGCAAAATTGCGGGAGGGTGGTGTCGGTACGGTTATGCCTCCATTGGCCCGCAAATTTGCGGTAATAGTTGGCTTTCACTATTGACTTTTTTTATGTCATCTTGTTGCCTGATACTATATTGGTGTATGCACTTTACTGGTGTTATAGGCCCTGCATGTAAGATGTTGAGTGGTGGTTAACACTTTCTCCATCTTTGCAGGTTCTGCTAGTGCTCTTCCGCCTCGGCCGCCCTCCTCACCTACCTCTGTGCTCCCAGTTTAGGGTGAGTACGGATACCTGTTTGCATGTGTGTTCCTGTTTCCCCATGCTCCTTCCCTGGTTCTTCTTGGACATTCTCTCCACTTACTCCTTCGACGTGCTGATTATGGTGTGTGTTCTTCTAGTGCAGGTAGGCTGCCTTGCTTTCGCCTTGGTTGTCGCTCCCCGTGCTTGGAGAGGCACAAGTCCTGCTTGCGCCACTCGCTCTGTGTGTCCTCTACGGCCTACCTCCCTGCTCTGTGTGGCACGTATCTGGCCCTGGTGGTTGTGCTGTTCCATGGCCCTGGTTCCTCGGCGGCGGCTGTGGTCTCTGCTTCCCTTCCGTCGGTGTGGACGATGGTCTCCCGCCACATTAGGACTGTGGGCCACCGTTCCCCGGCCTTTGTTGCCGACCGGATCCGCGTCTCCCTGACCCGACTGAAGGCCGTTCACCTGGCCCTCTCCTTGCTCGGGCCCTCTCCCCTGGGTCCCGCAGCCGGTCGTCCCATCGTCGGGGGGTTCCCCGGCTCCGTCCACGCTCTCGCTCGCCTCGTCGTCCTCCTGATCGCCTTGACGACGCCCATCGCCCTCGTCATGGTTCTCGCCCTGAGGCCGGGGTTAGCGGCTCTGCCCCTGTGCGCCCTCCCCTGGCCTCTACGGATAGGGGCTCTACTCCCTACCGCCCGCTTCCTCAGCCCAGACGACTTCCTCTTACGTTGTCCTCTCCGCGCGCGGTTGTTCATGCTGTAGCTGGCCCTCTGCTCCCTCCTCCTACACTGTCCAGGAGGGTCCGCCTGGATGTCGTTGCTTCTCCTACTTCACCTGCTTCAGTGCCTATTCTTCCTTCACGGTCTCGTCCCACGGTGGTGGTCCCTCCCTCCTCCGCCTCGGTGTCGGGCCGCCCTGTTATCTCAGCCTCGGGGATCCTTGCTCTGTTTCCCCCCGCGGCTCCTGGCCTCCTTTCACCCGGCCAGCCTTCCCACTCCCGTCGTCCTGCTCCTCCTCATTCTTCTCTTCCTGACCTTCACTTACCGTCTCGCCAGGGGGGTACCCCTCCTCTTGCCTCGGTGGGGTTTCGCGAGGTTTTGGGGTCCCCTTTCTCAGGAGCTGATGTGTCGCTGGAAGAGGGGAATGGTGCTGTTTCCCCCTCGGCCGTTCGTGATCGGGGACGAGTCCCTCAACGGCGACACAACCGTCGTCGCTCGCCTTCCTTGGGCCGCGACGCTGCTGGTTCGTGTCGTGGGTCTCGCTCCCGCTCACGCTCGCCCCTGCGGGCCGCCCAATCTGGGGGAGGGGGTAGCCTCTCTCGGATCGATTGTCGGCTATGCAGGGCTGGGTTGTGTCACGCTTCGACGGGCGCTTGGAGTCGATGGAAGACTCCCTCTTGTCGCCCTTCTTGGCGGTGACTCACCCTCCGTGCCTTACCCCTGCTACGGTCCCCCTCCCTTCTGCAGGCCTACGCTCTGGTCAGACTTCAGCCGCCCTGACATCCTTCCGGCTGTTCAGTCCCTGGCTGTGTTGACGGGTCTGTCCTCCTATGGGACAGGTTTGTGCGACGACGGTACGCCTGGCTTAGCCATCATGCTCGGTCACCCTCTCCCATTGGAGGCCTGGTTTGCTGAGGCCTTCGACTTCACACACCGATCCGTCGACGGCTCTCCTTCCGTCCCTCCCCCGGAGTCGTCCCTGATTTTGCCTCCTCTTGTGTCTGTCGGCGGGTTGGACGGCGCATTCTGGTCCTGGATGAGCGCGCCCGTTCTTGAACTTTGTTCTATTGCTACCCCGTTCTTCTCTCCCCCGGATCAGCCCTCTGTCGCCAAGGTTTTTTCCCTTGCGACAGAGGGTGACGGACTTATTGTCTTGTCTTTAGGTTCCCTCCAGACGTCTGTTCACCACCTGCGGTTTTTCGAGGCGTCTGCGCCAGGCGATCTTCGCGAGGGTTTGGACCGCGTTCAGCGGGTCCACCTTCGGCTCGCGGTGTCTTTGGTTCCCGAGCTGAAGGCGGTTTTGTGCGCGGCAACTCGGCACCGCACGACGGTACGGTCTTCGTTCTGCCAGCCGGCCCCCTTGGTTATTCGTCAGGGTTTGTTGTACTCTGCGCTATATACGTCGGGTTTTTTTACGCAGGATGCTTGGGAATGCTACGCTTCTCTGTCGGCGGCCCCTGCTTCCGCCACACGACGCCGCGCTGTGTCGTTACGGACCCTGCTTACGTCACGCACCGACGCGCTGTGCCGCGCGCGGGGTCTTCTCAGTCCCGTCCTTCTGCCGGTCCTCTTCGGGGTGCTGCTGCAAGTGCTGCCGCCTTGCACGGGCGCAGGACTGGGACGTTGCTGGACAGTGCATCGGTTCCGCCTCGCACTTCTGTTCTTGCCCCTTTCATCCCCTCTGTGTCGGGGCTGGCCGGCCTTCCACTTCCGGCCGCCCTTCGAAGGGGTCAGCCCCGCGCCGGCCTGGGGTTGGGGTGGCCCGCCCTTTTCGACGAGGTTGGGGGGGGGCGGGGTAGAGGAGGTCAACGTGGCGCTCATGCCCGCACGGCCCGTACCGGGGGTTCCTCCACGTCAACACAATGTGTAGTTCTCTGGGTCGGCCTCCTTGTTCTCCTTCTCGCCTGGGCGTACCGGGTCGCTCCCCTCCTCTCGGGTGCTCCCTCGGGTTGTTTTCGCCCTTGCGCCCCTCGGTAGCCGCGAGGGACGTTGGGGGCGGCGGGTTGCGCGGAGGGGTCTCACCTGGAGGTGGACGTCCAGACCCCCACTCCGCTCTTGTCACCGACAACGGCCCATCTCTTCAGAGGTGGCCCACGTGTTCACTTCCATGCCCGAGCTGGGTAGCGTCGAGGGAGTTGACCGCCGGTCACCCGGTTTTCCTCTCCCGTGTCTTTCTGGTTCCGTCGCCGACCTGCGACGCGATGCGACCGGTGGTGGATCTGTCGGCCCTCAACGGGCACATCGTGCACACACGGTTTCGGATGCTGCCGGTACCCCTGGTACGCCTGGCCCTGTGCCCTCTGTCGTGGGTAGTGTCGCTGGCCCTCCAGGATGTGTCTTGGCTCGTTCCTCTCCATCCTCGCTTCCAGCGATTCTTGGCCGTTCGGACTTCCGATCGTGTGTTCCTGTTCGACGGCCTTCCCTTCGGTCTCCACATCGCGCCGCAGATCTTCTCCGCACTGGTGGGGCAGGCTCTGGGTCCTCTCCTCAGGAGCGGGCTCCAGCTCCTGTTTTCCTTGGCCGTTTGGTTGGTAGTTTCCGACGCCCTAGGCCTGTGCATTGGCGACGCCCTCACAGTCGTTCGCAACATCGCACAGTTAGGGTTCCCCTTCGATGTTCCCAAGTCACGCTTGACCCCGTCGCGTGTCGTGCCATGGGTCGGTCTCGCATGGGTTTTGTCCGGCACTACGGTGACCCGGGGTCTGCCGGCCGCGGTGCACCTTCGGTGGACGGTCCTCGCCGTGTTGCACTCGGTCTCCCTCCCGGGGTGGCTCTGGGACTCGTTCGTGGGTTCGCTGCATTGGGCCGCTCTGCTCCTTCCCTTAGGGAGCCTCTGGCTACGCCGCCTCCTCCTCATGGGCACCGCGGTGTTTCCGTTGCCCCTATGGATCGGCTCCTGCCGCTCCCGCGTACCATTCGCCGACGCTTCGGTCGCTGGGTTGCTCGGGGCTCGCTCTCTGCGGCTGTGCCCTGGATCGCCCCCCCCCGCCGACGGTCTGGGTAACCACAGATACGTCGAGCGAGGTTGGGTGAGGTTCCCAATCGAACCTGGGACGTCCACTTCCCGGCAGATGGGTGGGTCTCCCTCCTCTTACCCGTCTATGCCCTCGGATTGTTGGTTCCTTTGTTCTTCCTGCGGGACCACGCGCTGGCCCTTCGGGGTAAGTCGGTGGCCTTCGGGTTGGACACTCAGACAAGCTGTCCCCTGTTTCCTTATGCGGGGGTCCTCCAGGTCGTTGACTCTATTGGGGGTCTCGGTGGAGTTGTTCTTCCTCGCGGACCGACACCCCTTCTCCTTGCATGCCTCCTCCCTGCCCGGGCCAGCCACCCTTTGGGCGGCCGCCCTGTCGAGAGGGCAGGGCGTTCTTGTAGAATGGGCGTTGAAACGGACTGTGTTCGCCGACCTCGCGGCTTCCTGAGGTGTTCCGGAGGTCGCCTTGTTCGCATCGGGGGTGCCGCGCCAGTTGCCTCTGGACCTCTCCCTCCGGCCTCGCGCTCCGGGGGGGTCCGGACGCTTTCATGGTCGCCTGGTACAGGTGGCGGTCGATATCCATCTTTCCGCCACCAGACGCGCTGTTGATGTGCCCAGTCCTCGCGAAGCTGCGGCTGTACCACGGCTGCGTCTGGCTCCTCGCGCCTCTGTGGCCGGCACGGACTTGGTCCGCCCGGTTGCCGCGGTGGTGCCCGAGTCCGGTCCCTCTACCTGTCTCCGGCTTCCACTTGGGCTAGGTTGGGGTCCTGCGGACCTCTTTGGCCTTCGCATCGTGCTTGTTCATGAGGCACGGTGGCTCCCGGTCCCCAGCCGGGCCCTGACTGACTTCCTGCAGCGTTCCTGGCCGTTTTCTCCTTGGGGGACTTACGGGTCCCGCTGGAGGTCTTTTACTAGGTGGCTACAGGCCACTCGCCTGCCAGTTGGCTCTCCTTCCCTCGTCCTACGCTCCTTGTTTCACCTCTTCCGTACACGTCGCTTTCCAGTCGACGCTATACGTACCCACTTGTCTGCCATCCGGGGGGTTCTTTGGGTCTGTCGCTGGGCTGGTCGTTCCGCCACAGGTGCTGGATTCCTTCCTGACGGCTGCCTTCCGGGATCGACCGCCTCCGCGCCAGGTCCCTCCGCTGTGGGATCTGGGGCGGGCTCTGGTCCTTCTGGCTTCCCCCACGTATACAAGGGCCGCTACGCCGGTTCCGTTGCTCGGGCGTCCACTCTTCCTTGTCGCTCTGGCCACTGGGGATCGGGTGTCTGCACTAGCAGCATTGTCACGGCCCCGGGACTGCGTGCGATTCTCCCCGTCCTTGCATGGCGTCTCGTTCGCCTCCTCCCCACCTTTTGTTACCACGCATAGGAGGGAGGCCCCCGTTTTCCAGCCTTTCGCCGTCCAGGCTTTACGGCGTGGGCATCCTCGCCATGTGTTGTGCCCGGTGTCAGCCTTGCACTCCTCTGTTGCGTCTGTGGCGCCGCCTTCGGGTACTGCTGTGTGGGTGTCTCCTCGGACAGGTGGGAGGCTCTAGCAGGTGCAGCTGGGCCGCCACGTTTGTCGGACCGTTCGTGCCCGTCACCCTGTTTGTAGGGGTTCTGCGCGCGATGTCAGATCCTTTGCTGCCTCCTTCCGGTTCCTGCCACGTCGATCCTTCCCTGCCTTCGCCTCAGCGGTTTTGTGGTCTTCTATCAATTCCTTCATCTCCTCCTACCTCTCCGTGTCCAGTGTTCGACCCCCTCGGCCGGTGATTGCTCTCGGGGGTCGTGTTTCCTGGTGCTCTGGCGAAGATCCCTGGTCTTCCCCCCTTGTCCCTCGTTCTTTTCCTTTGTTTTTTTGACAAAGGGGGGGGGGGGGGGGGGGTGTATGGGTTTGCAACACTGGATTGCAAGTTTGGGATTATGTATTGTTCCAGTACATAAGTGTTTTTGCCACATTGAAAATTGTGTTTTGTTCTTGTGTTCAGTGTTTTTGTTGGTTTTTGAAGAAAAGGGATTTTGGGTACAGTACCTTTTTGGTTTCAGACAAGTCTATGTTTTTGCATTACTATGAATGACGGGCATGTGTTAAAACTGTTCTTTTTAGCTACTCCTCAGTTTTTCACTCTTTTATTAAACTCTCTTGTTTAAATTGTGTCTTTGTCATTCGTAATTTTGTTTTATGCATTGGTTTTTTTGGTAGGTTGGGCTTGGATGTCCTCCTCCTATTTGTTATGCAGCCTTGACGTTGGATTTGCCAAGACTACTAACAAATTGGGAGGTTTGACGTACCTCCCAACCTACCAAATAGGAAAACCTACTACAGTGGTGCACCAACTTTCGCTACATCTCGATTCGCGGATCGCACTTTCGCGGCAGTGTCTAAATATCCCGCCGATTTGAGTTTGGCGGTAAAAACTCGCATTTTCGCGCCCGAGCTTCGAAAATGAAGGCCTATTCAGCCACAAGCAAGAGGATTCGGTAGAGGAAAAATAAATGTTTGTGTCGAAACACGACCCAATACCAGTAATACTCACTTGCTAAACCAACTAAAACTGGAATTGGTACACTTACTTACAGATATTCAATACTTTAATGAGTCTATAATACTGATTAGCAAAGCATTATAATAGGTTACAATGCTTAGACATAAGGTTATAAGGTTAACCTGTGCCACCGCCATAGGCGCCATTTGCAAATGCACTGTTTTGGGTTCAAGCGGCGCCATGATGCCATCTAGTGGCCTTAACTGAAACTGATGTCTTGGTTCAAATTATAGGCGCATTTTTGCTTGAGTTTTGGCTCGAGCCAAAATGCGCCTCATAGTATCATATACGGTTGGAGCATCAGTATCGTACCGTAACGCTAAGTTCGCTAACTGAACTCTACCAAAACATTGCATAGGCCTATGGCGGTGGTTCAGAAGAGTATAAGAACTGTAATTCATTATTATGCCTTGCTAATCAGCACTATAGACTCATTAAAATATTGAGTACCTGTAAGTAAGTGTACCAATTCCAGTTTTCGTTGGTGTATAGCAATTCTTTGTCATTGGTTGCCTAGGTTTGTTCAACTTGGGAGTGAGTTTTCGTACATGCCCGGTCCTATTAATTAATTAAAAACCTACTATTTGGTAGTAGTCTTGGAAAATCCAACGTACATAATACCCTCCCTCACGCCGGACCCCTTGCCATCCGCGTTCTTCTGCTGACGTGAGATGTGATGACAAGAGAGGGTCGCTCATGCGCACGTTCGACAGGGATCTGCACATGACGGAACACGGGATGGGCCTTAAGCGGTAACTAAGGTAAACCCCTTTTTCTTCTCTTCTATGCTTTTTTCACCTTCGGTGGTAGTTTTGGTTAATGTACAACGTCTCCTAGAGCAAGATAAGGAGTAGACTCTAGACGTTTTCTTTTTAACCGCGGTTGGAATGACGACATAGCAGTCAAAATAGACAAGTCGTCATTGCAATTAGGTTAATAGCCTTGACGTTGGATTTTCCAAGACTACTACCAAATAGTAGGTTTTCCTATTTGGTAGGTTGGGAGGTACGTCAAACCTCCCAGTAATATACATACTGTATACAGTATAATTATGTAACAAGAGAATTAAGAAAAGTAAAGAAGTCAAGGAAATTGTTTGAATAAGACTAGTGCAATCAATGAAAACAAACAATTAATCAACCTGAAACTAAACTTCAGGGGCAAGAAAATAAATAAGATCGGCAAGAAGTTGAATAAAACTAGTGACACTATTAATATACTGTATAATAAGCTAAAAATATAATCAGGTAAGTGTAATTTAAGATACAGAAGTTAACTTTGTGCAAAAAGATAAAAGAACATTAAAAGATAAATTAAACAGTGAAAGTAAGGCGGTTAGTATGGGTGACAGCAAAATCGTCATAAAAAAGTCACCTCGGTCTCCCTCACCTTCTCAGCATGCAACCCGCTCTGCAGACGTAAAAACGGAGAAAAATAAATAAAAGAAGTTTGAAGAGAGCATTAGTGGAGCAGTTTATAGAGCGAGGGGGCGGTGCCTTCCCAAGTTCCCACCACCCTCAGTTTCAGAAAGGACAAAATAAACTGCAAATCTTGGCCTAGGACTGTACAGTATTAGTCTGATGGATACGTATGCATACTACGAGCAAAGCCAACTATTGGGAGATTAGTATTCAATTATTTACAATAGGCACCATGTTGTTTGCCTTGCACAATAAAAGTTGTCTGTTCCAAGCTGCAGATATATAAATTATAATTATATTGAATACTGAAGTTGATTGTTGCTTAACGCATTCTTGATATTCAAATGATAAAAAATACTCCACAGAATGGGATTAGTTAATTCTGTAACAGGCCATCAAGCTGGTCATAGCCAACAGTTGCACCCAGAGACATCTCAATACCCAGCTTCTCAGAAGTTATATAAATAAAGCTGCTAGACCAAGTCCAGAGACCAGGGTTCAGCATATGAGCTTCACCCTCTACAGAGGGTAGGTAATAGTAAGGACCTTTGTTGTTAGGCTGTCCTTTACTGGAGTTTCTACCTCAAGCAGTTAAATTACATGTAGATAGTCTACAGTATGTCACAGGCACTGGGGGAACTCAACCCCTTATTACTTTCATTTTAGAGTACCAGGAGTTAAAGGAGACATATTTATTCATCTACTACAAATACTGCGCTCTTATCCCAGAAAATGTTCAAGAGTAAGTTTGAAAACAATTATCAATCATTTCTGGTGAAAACACAAGTTTACTTAATTTACCTGCATATATCTCTGCCTAAAATATGGAAGATTTAAGTTAAACAAATTAAATTAAACAAACTTGGATTTTAACACTTATACTGTAGTTGTACAAACTCTTAACTTTCGGACAGTTGGATTAAGCCAAATTGCACCCAGTTATGCTTATGTGTTGTCAGGTTTGGCAATTTTTGGTAGGATGCCAGACATTGATTTTCAAGATTTATCATTGAGCAGATTCCGCATAAACTTAGGTCTCTCCTGAAGTACTACACATTGTGTAACTAATACACACATTCTTTTTAGAGGCAAATAAGTATGGCAAGAATGTAGTTACCGGGTGTACCGCCCACCTTGTTTACACTATGCGGATGCCTTTGGATATAAAAAATACATTAGCCTAACCAAACAACCTAACCTAACCTAACCTAGTATTCATGCAGTAATGACAGGGGTAAATAGCAGAAAATATATCATCGAAAAAGACGGGAACGTAAGTGCGAGCGCACAAGATGACAACCGTACACCCGGAAACTACATCCTTCCCAATAAGTATTTCAGTTATGTGTGCAACAGTGTCCTTTTTGCAGTTACTCAAATTAAATAATTGAATGATTCAAGGGTTAATGTTAATGAATCTTACAATTTTGGTGTATTGATCACAATGAGGGCAAATTATGATGTTTCAATGCTGATTTTGATGCATTATTGAGGCAGCCACAGTGTATTGTGCAATGTCATCATCCCTTATCCTATTTTGGAAGGTGGGGGGGAAGATGAGTGAGGAAGGGGGTTGTTCTTCTTGAAATGCATCCAATGGTATTTCCGAGAAATTAATGTACATGTAGTTCAGTACATTTCATTACATACACCATAGGCCAGGTCTGGTCAAGGCAGCACTTAATGGCAAGGTAACCAACTTAGCCACTTTACCAACATACTGTAGGTGTCTGATTTCTCCCAATAGAAGACTCTTACTAAGAAGCATTGCTGCCCACTAAGATTTTATTTTTATTTCTGCTTTTTGCATTTTTAGCTGTGAATGTGATCTATAAAGCCAAATCATTCCAAAAAAGTTATCACAATTTTCATTAAACTACTTTCAATACCTAGCTGAAAATTATAGATTAGGTTATCAGTTTATGGTATATCTCTTATTAGCTAAAGTAAACAATACTAAAGCTGACACAGCATTAAGCATGCCAACTCTCCCAAATATCACCATAATTAACACAACGCACTTCATATTACTGGATACATGATGCCTTACTCTGCAATTACTATTAATATCAGTTTGATTTATTCTGGCTAACATTAGATAATTTGACTTGCTGGAAAGATCTCCAGGAATCAATTAGGGTAACACCATTCATTGTGCCCTATCATTCCTACAAGTTTCCTTAAACAATATATAATAATCTATTCATAGACAGAACAAAGTGGAAACTTGCATCATCTTACTGAAGAGGTGTAAGGAAAATAGCCAAGTGGTGTTTTTTATGAAGGTGATATTTAGGTGAGGAGGGGACATTATTACAGTGATAACATTAGTTATGTTTATTGTACATTAATTTGATTACTTTCACTGACAATAATAATATTAGGAAAAGCATGAAGCTCACATTATACAACAGTTATGAGATGTGATCTCTTCAAACAAGAGTAATAAAGATCACCACAGGCTTGCATCACAGACCAGGACACAATCACAAGTACACAATAACAAGACCATACAAACTGAAAACAGTACTGATGTATGGTTGACAAAACAAGTTACCTTCCCCACCCTATGCTTACATTACTTAATTAATTACTTGTGTTAAGGATTAATCTGGGTAAGGGTTGTGTTAGTGGGCGTACCTGTGTTTACATGACGCTCACGGTTACATTCACGTTTAATTGTCCCACAGCCAGCTGTTAATAAGTCAAGGGGGGGAGGGGGCACGTTGGGGGGAGAGCCCCTCAACCTTTATTATATCCCATGCCCGCAAACACAACTCTTACCAAACAAATTGGTAAATATTTACACCAGGGACGATTTTTACAATTATTTTGTCCTTGTTTTTAAGTTTTTACCTGTGTTTTCTTATGAACCTCTTTGGAAATAACAAAAAATTCATACTCCATCACTCTTAAGACATGCCCTCTGATAGTAAGGAAGGGCTATGAAGATCAGGGAAAATGTTGGGATTTAAGTTGTTTTGCCAGTCAAAAAACCCTAGCAATATTAGAACAAAAATAGGTAGCCGTGGGATACAATAATAGGCTGAGGGTGGGGCCCTCTACTACTCCGCAAGACTTATTGTCATCATCATATATATTGCCAGCAGGGGGCAAATAACAGCTGGCCGAGGATTAATTTAGGAAAAATAACGATCAAATTACAGTAAACAAAAATGTAACCACGAGCCTACACGTCATGTAAACAAAGCGATGATGCGCCCGCTAACACAACCCATACCGAAACTTCATAAACCAACTGGAACCTATAATAATCAGCTGAATTCATAATTCTGATACTGGATGAGTTTTTGTAGAATCTAAAAATATAGGTTGTACTAGAATGCCACAGAAAATAAACAATGCTAAATTTGCCAGTGTTATAATACTGTTACACTGTTCTAATAATCATCAAGAAAATTCCTGAACAGTAATCAACACTAATGAAATAGAGCAATACACCGCTTATTCAAAATTCTCAGTTAATCGCAAATCATCAGATTTTGTCTTATTTGAAACACTGGTTATTCGAGGACCTAAGACGCTATTTCTGGTTGTCATTAGGCAACTTGATGTATACTGTACTAGGAAGAATCTCTAACCTACGTAATCCAAAGGAGTCTAAGGAGTTTATAAAATATAGACTATATGAATTGTTGTTGTTGTTGTTGTTGTTGTTCCCCAAGCTGCCTGGTCAAACAGCCCCAAGGCCCCGAGCAAAGCCAAGGCCATAACCGTGCGCCCCCACAGAACCCTCCCTGCCGACCACAATAAAGCCTGGGTGACCGAAGCCACTCCATGGCGGGGAGCTGAGGAGGGTGCGGAAACGCCCGGGAAACCAAAGCCCCACCCAGGGCCCTGTGCCCCTCAGCAATTATGAAGAGAAAGTTGAGGGGCAAAGGAAAAATGTGACGCTTTGGCTTCCAATCTTGGTAGATTGGGAGGTCAATCCACGGAAGAGACGTCGTCACTTGAGATCTAGAAAATATTTAGGTAAAAGGAACAGTCAGAGTAAGCTATGGGTATGGCAGAGATCGCTCAGTTCTCACTCTGATAGACCAGCCCATCACCAATATATGAATTGTTAAATTTAAAAAATTTATATGAATTGTTAAATTTAATATATCTGGCTAAAGACATTCTATGGCTTTGACTGTTAAAACAATCAAGGATTTCTTTGCAAACAAATATTAAGCTCTTTCCTGTTTGGTTGTGGCTTGTCAAGACAATTAATTGTCTCCTTTGCTGTATTTGATACCCCTTTGATCCTATACTTCATACTAATTGCCCTTAAATAACCTTCAAGCAATCCCACACCAACACTGATACAGACATGACTGGTGACAACAACACATATGTAACATCATGCAAGCACTGAAAAACAATGGCTGACAAACAAATTATACCAGACATGTAAGCAAACAATGATAAACCGACATATTGACAAAATACAGTAGATATTAAGAAGCAGCATAGTCAACACAATTTGCTCTAATAATGACTGACTTCGATGACACAATTATACAAAAGCAAACTCACTGAAAACTTACACACAAACACAAATCCATACCCATACACAGTGTACTGTAAAAAATAAATATACTGTATAGCCATATTCATGTATGTATATACTGTATGTATGTATGTACTGTATATACTCAGGCCCAACCCCCACTTTTCATACAAAGCCAAAATATCAATTAGCTAGCTTCTAGACCACAAAGACATTCATCCATTCATCCAGTAACTATAGTATACCCTTCATTCTAAAAAACGATAGATGGTTCAAAAAGCATAAAGTGGATTCTGATCAGCTTGGGAAAATACACTGGACGGTGAGTTTCCATGGACCATCCACCAGGAATACAGTAAGAGAAAAGTAGGAGATACAGAGAGACCAAACTATGGAAAACAAGGGGGATGATCCACCCACATCTTAATAGGACTAGCCCATACAGAGTTATACACAACAGGAAGTAGAAAGTCACATAATTTCTAACCAAGCAACAGACAACCCAACTACCAGACTACTCTACAGTAAACAGAGATGGACAACTGTTAACATTTTGTGTCTTTGTCAACTTAAACTACTACTGTATTACCAATAAGTTGAAGGAATACAAAGATGTTTAGGTAGGCCATACTTAACCCTCCCAGCCATACAGGCTCATACAAAATATATAATAATAAACTGTCTAAGAGCAGAAAAACTAGCTAACTCACAGACCAATGAAACGCCGTATAGACACGCAGCAACAACATCTATGCTGCCAGAGAGCAGTTAGATCCCTCCTCCCTACACACACACACACACAGACCAGGAAGGATTATAACTGACCTTGCAAAGCTTGGTGGATTAACTGATGAAGAACATGCCACTCTCTGCTTGAGAGGGTGTCCTTGAATGGCAACCACCCCAGAAATACAACCTAAAGGCAAATCAAAACTTTCTCTAACTCTCCAGTGCAGCTCAAAAGCTGAGTCTGGTCCTTGGTTCAGACCTGGAGATTTATTCCACATGATTTCCAGTGACCCAAACTTTTGTCTAATTGGTTTCCTATGAATAGTTACCAGCACACTACCTAGGGTAACAAAGTGAGTGTGAGTGTGAGTGTGAGTGTGAGTGTGAGTGAGTGTGTGTGTGTGTGTGTGTGTACTGTATTTACCTATTTGTATTTACCTATTTGTAGTTTACAGGAATTGAGCAGCGCTCGTGTTGTCCTGTCTTAGTTACGTTACAATCAATCCATTTTACTTAGACAAGTATCGTAATGGATATTCCCAATTCCCAATATTTTCGACTAACATATCATAGCTTATGTTGTCCTATTTCCATATTTACTTTTATCCAACCTAGATTTGAACACGTTAATGTTCTTCGCTCTCACCACCTCCTCCTCCAAGTTGTTCCAAGTCTCTATACTTCTATATGGGAAGCTGAATTTCTTTGTGTCCTTACGACATCTGCCCTTCCTCAGTTTAAACTCGTGTCCCCTTGTCCTTCCATCATCCCTCACGAATAGATCTTCCCTATCTACTCGTTCCAAACTTTTTACTCCCTTGAACGTCTTTATTAAGTCGCCTCGTTCCCTTCTCTCTTTCAAGGTAGGCAGTTGTAGTGTCTTAAGTCTTTCCTCATATGTCAACTCCTTCAATCTTGGGATCATCTTCGTTGCTATCCTTTGGACTTTCTCTAATTTGTTTATGTGTTTTTTCAAATGTGGTGACCATATCACTGCTGCATATTCTAATCTTGGTCTTATCATAGTCATTATCAGTTTTCTTAAAATTTCTTTGTCCAAATAGTTAAATGCCACTCTCATATTGGTTATTATTCCATATGCTCCTCCAGTGATTATGTTAATATACTTCTCCGGTGATAGATCATCTTGTATTATCACTCCAAGGTCCTTCTCATGCCGTGTTTTGCCGATTTTTTCAATTCCTAATTTGTACTCCCAGCTTGGCCTTATCTCACTTGTTCCCACTTCCAAAACATGACACTTTTCTGCATTGAAACTAATTTTCCAAGTTTGGCTCCATCTGTGCAACTTATCTAGGTCCTTTTGAAGACCCTGACAACTTTCTATACAGGTGACATTCTTCATGATCTTAGCATCATCCGCGAACATATTCATATAACTATTCAAGTTTTCTGGCATGTCGTTTACATAAAGTAGGAACATTATCGGACCCAACACTGATCCCTGTGGAACTCCGCTCGTCACACTCCTCCACTGTGAATATTTGTCTCGTATTGTGGTCCTCATTTCTCTTCCTATTAAAAAGTTTTCCATCCATTTTAACATCCTACCATGTACACCTCCAACAACCTGCAATTTCCACAATAACCTTTTGTGAGGCACCCTGTCAAAGGCCTTTTTCAGGTCCAGGTAAACACAGTCAACCCATCCCTCTCTCTCCTGTGTAACATCTACCACTCTGCTATAAAAGCTTAATAAATTAGATACACAAGATCTGCCTTCCCTGAATCCAAACTGTTTCTCACTAAGCACCCCCTGTCTCTCTATGAAGTGTGTCCACTTTTTTCTTATAATTTTCTCAAAAATTTTGCAAACAATGCTGGTGAGGGACACCGGTCTATAGTTAAGCGGATTTTCTCTGTCTCCTTTGTAAATAGGTACTATGTTAGCTCTCTTCCAGTCCACTGGCAGGTCTCCTTCATTCAGTGAAGATTTGATGATGTCATAGATTGGTTCCACTAGCTCTTCCACACATTCTTTGAGGATCCATCCAGCCACTCCATCTGGTCCTATTGATTTCCTCACGTCCAAATCCTGCATCAATTTCAGCACTTCACTTTTTGTCACTTTCATTTCAGGCATCTGTCGTGTTCTCATTTCTCTATCAGGTTCTATAAACTCCTCCTCTTTTATAAACACTGACTGAAGCTTTTCATTCATAACTTCACACAATTCTTTATCTTTCTCATAGCTGTTCGTTCCATCTCTTAGTCTGACAATACCTTCTTTTGTTTTTATTTTTCCATTTACAAATCTATAAAATAGTTTTGGCTCGTTTTTGCACTTCTCTACAATATTCCTTTCATATTTATATTGTTCCTCGCGTCGTATCTTTACGTATTCATATCTTTTCTCCTTGTACTTATTCCAGTTATTTTCACTATGTCTCTTCCGTGCTATATTCCAGGCTCGGTTTCTTCTATCCTGTGCCTTACAACATCTTATATTGAACCATTCCTTTTCCTTCTTTACCCCTGGCTGGAACCTTGGGACATATTTATGTATCCCTTCTTCATATACTTTCAAGAAAAGTCTATATTTGTCTTGAACCTTTTCCAGGCTTTCTAGTTCCTTCCAATTTATACTTTGGAAATAATGTTTCAATGATTTAAAATCAGTTTTAGCATAATTGTATCTATTTATTTTATGTCCTTCATTTCTCTCCTCATTTTTCCCCAAATCCATCTCCATTTCTAAAACCTTGTGATCACTTTTTCCCAAGGGACAACGATAATTTATCTTTTTAACGTAATGCGGATCACTGGTGAAGACTAGGTCTAGCCTGGATGGTTCATCCATCCCTCTGATTCGTGTGTTTTCTCTAACATGTTGTGTTAATATGTTTTCTGTTACTAGATTCAGTAATTTACTGCCCCAAGATTCATTATTATTTCCCGCATCTAACCCTTCCCAATTGACTTCCTTACAGTTGAAATCACCTGTTAATATTAATTTATTTCTCCTATTAAAAAGTATTTTTAGTGCATCTAGAGATTCCGTGATTAGTTGATCATATTCTTCCCGCTTCCATGCTCTAGTTTGTGGTGGTATATAAGCCACTGCTATATCAGTTGCTTTGTTGTCCTTGTCATTTATTGTCACTGCTATCATTTCTGATCTATTGTTGCCTAGGTTAATCTCCCTTACTTCTATATTTTTGTCAGTCATTATTAACACTCCACCCCCCATTTTTCCTTCTCTATCTTTTCTCCACACATTGTACCCTTCCCATCCCAACACTCCCAATTCAGTACCACCTCTCAACTTTGTTTCTGCTAAGCACATAATATGTGGTTTATATTTTTCAATATAGTCATTCAATTCTAATTTCTTAGACAGCAAGCCATCCACATTACTCTTTCTTACACTTTTTTTTTTTTTCTTTCCCTGATATTCCCAGACTCTACTCCCCCCCCCCGCTTCCACTCCACCTTCTCTCCCTTGCTCCCCCGTGCTCTCCCCCTGCCCTGTTTTTCTCACTGGTTCCTGGATTACACCAATCTCTCCCTCCTGTCCTTCGGTACTGGTCCTCGCTTCCTCTGTCTGACCGTTCGTCCCGAATTCCACTGTTTGCCCCTCCGTCTTCCTCTGTGGTCCTTTGATGAACCATTTCTTCTTCTTCGTTCCTACCAGTCGCCAATAAAAAAATCTACTTCTTGGTGTGTTCTTTTGGCATTCAATTCCTTCACCTCCTCCCTCAAACTTTTCATTTTGTTTCTTTCATCTAAGTTCATGTCTTTTTCGATGTAAATATGTTTCAGACAATCCCTATCTTTCAACCTCCATTTATTCTTCATGATTTCCTCTACTATTCCTACTGTGCGAAACTGCACTTTCATTGGCCTAGACTCTTGTTTATATTTTCCAATCCTATGCATGTCTTCGATTTCATTCTCCCATTCTCTCACACCCTCGTCCACTACCTGTAGAATCTCCTTCACTCGGTTTCTCTCTATCCTACTTCTCTCCTCTTTCTTTACATTGTGTGTGTGTGTGTGTGTATTTACCTATTTGTAGTTTACAGGAATTGAGCAGCGCTCGTGTTGTCCTGTCTTAGTTACTATATAATCAATCCATTTTAATTAGACAAGTATCGTAATGGATATTCCCAATTCCCAGTATTTTGGACTAACATATCATAGCTTATGTTGTCCTATTTCCATATTTACTTTTATCCAACCTAGATTTGAACATGTTAATGTTCTTCGCTCGCACCACCTCCTCCTCCAAGTTGTTCCAAGTCTCTATACTTCTATATGGGAAGCTGAATTTCTTTGTGTCCTTACGACATCTGCCCTTCCTCAGTTTAAACTCGTGTCCTCTTGTCCATCCATCATCCCTCACGAATAGATCTTCCCTATCTACTCGTTCCAAACTTTTTACTCCCTTGAACATCGTTATTAAGTCGCCTCGTTCCCTTCTCTCTTTCAAGGTAGGCAGTTGTAGTGTCTTAAGTCTTTCCTCATATGTCAACTCCTTCAATCTTGGGATCATCTTCGTTGCTATCCTTTGGACTTTCTCTAATTTGTTTATGTGTTTTTTCAAATGTGGTGACCATATCACTGCTGCATATTCTAATCTTGATCTTATCAGTCATTATTAGTTTTCTTAACATTTCTTCGTCCAAATAGTTAAATGCCACTCTCATATTGGTTATTATTCCATATGCTCCTCCAATAATTATGTTAATATGCTTCTCCGGCGATAGATCATCTTGTATTATCACTCCAAGGTCCTTCTCATGCCGTGTTTTGCTGATTTTTTCAATTCCTAATTTGTACTCCCATCTTGGCCTTACCTCACTTGTTCCCACTTCCAAAACATGACACTTTTCTGCATTGAAACTCATTTTCCAGGTTTGGCTCCATCTGTGCAACTTATCTAGGTCCTTTTGAAGATCCTGACAACTTTCTATACAGGTGATATTCTTCATGATCTTAGCGTCATGCGCGAACATGTTCATGTGACTATTCAAATTTAATTTGTGTGTGTGTGTGTGTGTGTAATAATAATAATAATAATAATAATAAACGGATTATTCAAGAATGGCAGCCTCATGAGCTGAAAATACACATTTTACAATTAAGTGGATGAACAGGAGATGTACAGATATGAAAATGGTAAGCTCAGTGTGTGTGTGTGTGTGTGTGTGTGTGTGTGTGTGTGTGTGTTGTTTTTTTTTTTTTTTTTTTTTTTTTTTTAAAGACTGAGTGATCCATAAGAAATAGGACATCAGACTCAATTTCTAATGTTGGCATTCCAGGCAGCCCTGTTCTGGGATGCCTCACTCACTTGTCAAGTTTATACATTTTATATCAGAGTGTAGGCCCTCATCCCATGTTTTTCTAGGTCTACTCCTCTGTGCAACTCCCTAGAAAATAATGAACATTCATGCCAACATATGTGAACAATGTGTAATTTAACACTGAATCAGTCATACACGTTCAAAACAATTAGCCATAACAAATCTAGCTAACTTATCCTTATACCAGCCTGGCCAGCTATACAGGTAAAGTACAGTACACACATAGAAAAGAACTACAATACTGTACTGTACAGTACAGTACTTATAAACTACTTAACCAATTTACTATTTACCCTTTAAGCCATACAAGCTCAAAACAAGATAAAAAAAACATAATAAAGTATCTAACAGCAGAAAATAAACTAGCTAATTACCACACCAATGAATCAACTGTATAGACACACACGGACAACATTTATGCTGCCAGAGAGCAGTTAGACAGCCACAGCCACAGGCGAACATACAGACACACACACACATACAGACCAAGAAAGATTATAACTGACCTTGCTAAGCTTGCTGGAGCGACTGCTGATGAAGAACGTACCACTGCGAGCTGAAGGACAGGTAACAAACACAGTTAGCATCATCTAACATTTTCTACATCTTTCATATTTTCATTTTAGTGCATTTTTATATACTGGTACCTGGTACAGTATTATTTTCTTAGATTTTAAACATTTACACATTATTATTATTATTATTATATTTTAATGGATAGAAAAGGTATGTGGAAAGTACTTAGAATATACGGAGTAGATGGTAAGTTGCTGAAAGCAGTGAAGAGCATGTATGAGGGTGCAAAGGCGGCAGTACGTCTGGAGAATGAGCAGAGCGAGTTTTTTTACCTGAATGTTAGGTTGAAACAGGTGTGTGTGATGTCCCTGTGGTTGTTTACTGTATATATGGATGGAGTCATGAAAGAAATACAAGGAAGAGCAGTGGCTGTTGGTGTATCGCTGATAAGGGATGGAAATGAGTGGAAGCTGCCTGTACTGCTGTTTGCTGATGATACAGTTCTGATGAGCAATAATGAATGGGAGTTGCAGGGTCTGATAAATATGTTTGGAACAGTGTGAGAAAAACGGAATCTGAAGGTAAATGCGGGGAAGAGCAAGGTTATGGTCTTCAAAAGGGGTGAAGTCACAGAGTGTGAGGTGAAGTTGAACGGTCAGGCTATGGTGATTGTCAGCTCATTTAAGTATCTGGGCAGTGTGTTGAGTAAAGATGGGAATATGGATGAAGAAGTGCGGGAGAGGGTGCAACAGGGGAAGAGGGTTGTAGGAATGCTGAAAGCAGTAACAAGAAATAGGGTGGTCAGCATGGAAGTGAAGAAGTCCTTGCATGACAGTGTGGTAATCCCAACACTGACTTACGGAAGCGAAGCATGGACGTTGGTGGAGAGACTCTTTGGCTTGTATCCATTCGGCCCCATTCAGCCTACTGTTTTAAGACGTTTACCCACATCCAGGTGTCAATATTTTCCTGGCGATGGTATCGAGCCAGCATATATATATATATATATTTTTGTTTTGACACCAGCTACATTTTTACATTTTTTGATAGAAAAATTTCTCCGGCAAAGCCGGATTTCTCCATACAATACTGGCTTGCTATCGCTCGCCAGGAAGAAATTGACACCTAGATGGGGATAAACGTCTTAAAACAGTTGGCTGAATGGGCCCGAATGGATACAAGCCAGGGAACGAGAGAAAAGGAGAGAAAGGTTGTCCCTGATACACTCGCATGACTTAAACGCTCACCAGGCATCTCCTATGCTTTGTTCACAATTTTCAAGTCAACAAAAAATGCAAAACCGCATATTCAACTTATCGCTACAGTAAGATGAATAAAGCTAAACAGGAGTTTTTGGTGTCTATCTGAAGCATGAATACCCTGATTAATCAAGACTCCTTAGTTTCCTCTATTCCTTTCCATTAGAGAGAGACAGAAGAAAGTAAAAAATAATGAAAACATTAAAATTACCAAGAAATAGAGATTAAATGTTGCCTGAATCACTTACAAATTAACATTTCTGAGTTAATTCTTAGTACAGTAAAGTTGACATAACACATGTTACTGTGCAGCCTTTTAAGTTTGTATTTAACCCCTAAAGGTCTGGTAATGTCTGGAGACATTCCTGCAGCACATCTCTGGGTGAAGTCTGGAGATGTTCTTCCTTAACCTTTTGTTTCACAGAGCTAGAACGAGTTGAAAAAAGCTAATAATTGTCAAAGTGCCCATTCAGGGGGCGCTTACAATTTCAATCTAGCCGACTTTTAGGTGTTAACTACATATACATACAGTACATACATTATAGTACACAAAATTGTTATTAATGACAATAACTTTAACACAAAGATGACAATATTATATATTCATAGATATAATCAACAATTTCACATAATACATTTCTCTAGAGAGCCGTTATCAGTTGCATAGCTGCAGTACGTCAGAATAGTGCCTACAAATCATTAGTTATTAAATGCAGTGTCAGACATATAGTTATTGATATCTGGAGTAAATGACCTTACCGTTTGTCAGCAATCCTTCTCGCTTGTGCAAGACTGGTAAGAGCAGAGAGATAAATTAGGAAATAAGCAATAAAAGCTAATGGTACTACTGTACTGTACCTGTACAATAAAAATTATTAAACTTACACTTTATATTTAAGCATAATCAAGTTCAAATCAAGGAGCATAATGACAATCTGTTGATATTATATAACCCCTTCAATCAGATGATGTTTTTTGTACTTTATTAAGGGGAGATGGTTCACTTTTTGGACGATTTTTGCATGTATTCGTTTTTTTTCTAATTTCTTCCCTAGACCTCCATCAAATTAAAAAAAAAATATGTCTATTAGATCCCCCTTCTAGATTAATTTGTACATTTTTCGGTAGAAAAATGTCCCGGCCGAAGGCCGATTCTTCCAACATTACAGGCTCCCTATCGTTCGCCAGGGAATAATTCAACACCTAAATAGCATGAAAGGTCTAAATATTGACGACGAAATGGGGCGAAAAGTCTTAAAATTGACTAACTAATGGGGCAAACATCTTAACATCTGAAAACTAATGGGGCTAAACATGAGGGAGAAAGTGGTTCAGAAAACCGGCCCATCTCCCCTTAATCCTACTACCAGATGACTGGAATCAGCTAAGGAAGTACTGTACCCCAGTGAATGAAAAGGGCTAAAGGCTATCTCAATTAACCTTCGAACTCCATGAGATCTTTCCTAAATTGAAAAATATTAATTTAAGGTAGTTAGAATAAAACCAAAATATTGGCACCATCTGATTGAAATGGTTTAAGATTTACAACCATATGAGCACAAGACAGATTGTGTATACCCAATGACAATTTTCCCGAGAACCAGTAGTTCGCGAATTCAAGTCCACAACAATTTCCAGGGTTTTTCCCAAGATGATCTTCGTGTTCCTACAGTCCCACAGTATTCAGGCTACTATGACATGTCAAGAAAATACACTCAATACAGTCCCAAACTCACAGCACAAAACATGCCTGGCCATATTTGAACACACTGTGATGATGGTGTGGCGCCAATCAATCATCAGACAACATATGTGGTGTGTCTAAATTTAAGGTGCTACCACCAAATGTGCCAAAAACAACATTTTAACCCTTTCACTGCGGGCAAAGTACTAGTACATGCTACAGTATGTAAAAAATAGGTTACTGCGAGCGAACTGACTTAAGGGCACACTAATCAGTCATATTCTCTTACACCTTCCCTGTTATAAATTATATGTTTCATTGTATGAACAACTGTATGTCAATTAGTCAGTAGCCAATCCTGAAATTTGAGAAACCAGCTATTGATAGAAAGAAACCCCAAAAGAATGCCCACCAAAAGTAGGCAACATTTCATCCAGTAACTACAGTATCTTTAAAGAAGCTAAAAGTGCAAGAAAGATTAAAAACAAACATGCAGACATAAGTCTTAATTATAATTTTGTTAACACCAAAAAGCAGAACAATCAAAGTGAATGCCATATATGCTTACAAATAAACACAAAAGTTGTACACATAGTACCATAATCAAGAGATGATTAAAATGACAAATGCAAAATAATATACTACTCACTCTTTACCTGAGATTCACAGATCTGGTGATATTGAGCAAGAATAGTTTGCAATATTAACTAAAAACATCCCTCCTTATGTGTACCTACAGTAAGTGTTCAAATATTGTGGATAAGCTTACGCAAAATTGAGCAGTTGGAAGGGGGGAAAATCAACCTTGTTTATAATCTATTCAGTCTAAATTATAATTATTCAATTTTACTACAAGAACACACAAGGAGTAGATAGAGAGAGTGGTGTGTGTGTGTGTGTGTGCTCGTGTGTATGGAGGCACTTGTCCATTTATTATGATGGTAGTGATGGCATGGTTTGTATAATGGCTGAGGAGGATAACAAGGCTTATGGGTCTTGGTATCAGGTATGAGAGTTAAGGACCAAGCACCATAGGGATTAGCAACTCTACTGAGTAACCATAAATTTTACATTCAATTATTTTCAACTTGACTAAAAATCTGGGTGTTCCTTAATCTCCTTGTCTGTATTTATTTAACAACGTCTTAACTTGACTCCAAAATTGTGGCCACTTACCAGAGCCGATGTTGAACTCCTTGCCAGACATGATGTGGTGGAGGAGGTTCTTCATCTCAAATGGTGAAAGGTTCAACAGATGGTCTGAAGCAACATCAGGGGCACACTTGATGGTTCGGGCCAGCTCTGATGCCATTACCTAAGATAGAGCACGAAAAGTGAACATTAGGTTATTTCTTTCATAGTGATATGCTGTACAGTAAGTTAAGAGGGAAAAAATTATTATTAAGAATTGTATTCCTAAGCGAGTTATATAGTTTTTACCAAATAAGGCAATTTCTAGGGACGATACTTGTATTTATTCTAGAACCGATCAGGATCTGTCAAGCATCGGAGGGCCTATGTCTCGTGGAATAAAACTTGAATGGGATGCAAAATTGCACAAGAAGTTAATTAAAACTTAGAAATTACATCACAACATCTTATGTGAGTTCAATACGCACCTGAATGATCAAGCCGACTCTGAGCCTAAGCATCTCATTGAAGAGACTGGGCTCGGTACGGATAAACATGGCCAGGTAGACAATGAGTTCCTGTGTGAGCATGGAGGTGGTCTCATCTGCTCCGTAGGCCTGGTGGACGAGGACACGCAGCTCTGATGATGGTAGTGGGGCGGTGATGGTGACTTCGTTCATGGGGGGCAGACCCACGGTGACCTGTTTCTGTCTCACCAGTAGATCAGTCATGGCCTTGGCTAGATCCTCCACACGCTTACCCAGCATACCTGGCAGGCAGTATATACATTTATTAGTTAAGTTCTGGCTCTTAATAACTAGCCTAGAAAAACTTGATGGAAAGGAAAGTACATGGAGGATTTGCATTTTACTGTATATTCTTTTGACATATGCAGTATATTGATCTATTCAAAACTCATTTTCATAAGAGATAAAGTTTCATTGAGACTTTATGGCTTCATAGTGAACCAAAATTTTAAAGAAATTAATATTAAAACTTTTTCCTAGTCCAGTAATACATTCTTTTGCTGTTTCTTCTTGTTCTTGGGGGGAGCGCCACTCAAGAAACTACTTTACATCCATAAGAGCATGACCCTGCCTGTGTGTTGTTGTTGTTGTTGTTGTTGTTCCCTAAGCTGCCTGGCCGAACAGCCCCGAGTCCCTGAGAAAGGCCATGGCCACGATCGGGCTTTCCCACAGAGCTCTCATTGAGTGTAGATTGTGTTGTTGGCGTAAGTGGTTGTGTGAAATGCAGTCTTCTATGATGTGTTTAATGGTATGGGGTGCTGTGTTACATCCCGGGCAGGCGTCGACAACGGAGTCATCCAGTCTCTTCTGATAGCTCAGGAGAGCTGGATGGTGTCCGCATCTCAGCCTGGCCAGGTGGACTCTGTCCTCGCGAGGAAGGGAGGATTCGGAAGGATGGATTTCGGGAGGTCGTGCATGCAGCTGCGTGTTGTCTGTGAGTGAGTGGATGGATCGGTGAGAGATATGAGTATGGATGTGCTTCTGGAAGTTGGTTCGGGGTGGGCAGGGAGGGAGAGAGGACAATAATTGTGTGTGATACTCCTGTGAGGGTCCTGATGTGGCGGCGTCTACGCCGTGGGGCCACCTCCCGAGGCTGCCGACCCTCCACGGCCGAAGACAAAATCAACGACCAGTGGAGGAAAACCGGATGTCGGCCGCGGGGAGCAGTTTCGGGAGCCAAACCGTCACAACCATCCCCTGCCCCCTCCCTGGGGGCACGGGTCCTTGGAGCGGCTTCGGTCGCGCCGGGAATTTCCTGCCTGTGTGTACTCCATGATAGTTCTCGGGAGCCACTGTCTGGAACTACTGTACAGAGCCAATATACTGGTGGCCGGGACTTTCCATGAGGCAGAAATTTGGTATTTTCATGGCCAATGAATGGCGTAATTTTTAACGCTGTGCACTCCCTTGATTGACAGGGCTAGGGCGTGGTCTTGTTACAGGGATTTAACTGGACATTCATCACGAATCACTAGACCAAGTTGCCCAAACACTTGCCGTCTACCAATGGTATGGCACAGGATCGAACTGCAGATCCTTTTATCAGCAGTCAGACGCGCTACCGACCATGTCACGGCCCGTGGCAATGGTCCCTAATTCTGGTAGTCCTAACTTAGACTATATTACTGGTTGTTCTGGGTGTGGTGTCCCGAGTTTGAATCCCGGGAGGACCATATGCTTTCATTAGTTTATTCAAGTGCATTAGGGTTTGTAATTGATGATTAATGTTAAGCACAGGGTGTTACATAACAGCTGGTGATTTTTTTTTTCTAGTACAGTACACTGTACGCTGCTAATAAGTAACTTTGTTCAGATGAAACAGAAAATAAGGAAGTACACATGAATCCTGGAGGTATCTGTACCTGCTGTGTGCCTGACGAGAGCCCAGTGTTTGATGTGACAGGCTCGCTCGTACAGATCCTTCAATAGGTCCTTCACTGTCACCGCCTGGCCCTCAATCACCGACCCAGTTTCATGGTTCAGGCCAAACTGCACCACCTGGGAGACAACACACACAGATAGATAAAAAAGAAGGATGAGAATACAGGGTAGCGCTGAAATCGGTTACGCAAGGCAAAACATCAGTTCTAGTCACTGGGTAAACAAATTTAGTGCCTCACTGTACTACTAATAATCCAGGTATTACAATACAGTATTTACTTTAACCATTGTCGAGCGGGGGGTTTTGGGCTTATTTGGGCATATTCAGGCCCTCCTGAATGATAAATCAAGGATCTGCATGAAAAGAAATGTATTCAGCAAAAAACTAGGCACTAAAAGCTTCAAAATGAGACCAGAACGAGCTACGTAGCACTCGTGGTTCTCAGGCAGTGTTACCACCAACATGGAAGTTTAGCGTATAGCGGCATATTTTTTTCCACTACGCTCACTACTGGCAACGCTGCCGGCCTCTCGAGAACAGAGGGAACATGAGTCAGTGGGCGGCGGTAAGCCCTGGGAGTCGGCTGTCTGGCCCGCTGCGCTCCCGGCCATTTGCACTAGATTTTAACCCTTTAAAAGCCATAATAATGCTCCTAACTTGCTGCAAATTGGCGCCCGGCTATAGCCGGGCGCCGCCAGTTAAGGGTTAATAGACCAAATGATCCATAAGAGATACGGTTTCAGTCGTACATACTAATGGAGGCATTCCAGGCAGCCCATTTTTGGGCTGCCTCATTTGTCGAGTTATTCAGATTGCGATCAGATCGTAGAACCAGTTCCACGTCTTTCTACGTCTACCCCTCTGTGTTAGTCCCTGCACATTCAGAGTCATGTATTTCTTTACATAATTTTAGTCATCCATCCTATCCACACACACAAGAGCACGAAAAAGGAGAAGGAAGACAAGAAACCCGAGGAGGTGGAAGACAAAGAAAAAGTAAAGGTTGAAGACAAGAAAGAGGAGGTGGTTGAAGACAAGAAAAAGGAGGTGGTGGAAGACAAGAAAGAGGAGGAAGAGGAAGACAAGAAAGAGGTGGTGAAAGACAAGAAAGAGGAGGTGGTGGAAGACAAGAAAGAGGAGGAAAAGGAAGACAAGAAAGAGGAGGTGGTGAAAGACCAGAAAGAGGTGGTGGAAGACAAGAAAGAGGAGGAGGAATACAAGAGGAGAAAGATAATAAGTGAACATCCATGTTGTTCTCCCCTTGGCTGAATTCCTGCTATGATGGACCTATACTCTGCTTAATTTCAGCTTTACGAGCTGATTACTTGATACTTAATGGAAAAATGTGAAACTACTATGTCTGCATCATATTAAGACCAAATTTATATAATTAGCACCATATTTCACCACAAACCCTTCAATATAACTGATAAATCTTGATGGGAACTTTGCAATTTACCATCACTTGAAAAGAAACAGAGTACTGTATAGTCAAAAATGCTACAAGCCTGGAATTGACATCAAGCAGAAGTGTGGCATTTTTCAAGGCCAGATGCCTTTCCTGTTGCCAACCAGTATGTGGAGAACCACATGCAAACAAATTTTTTTCCAGGTTTTCCTTCCGTACTAGCTGCAATTCCTAATAATCTAGCAACTAACTCCTCATGTAAATGGGCCGCTTTTCTGGACCACTTTCTCCCCCATGTTTAGCCCCATTAGTTTTCAGATTTTAAGAGGTTTGCCCCATTAGTTAGTCGATTTTAAGACCTTTCGCCCCATTTCTTCGTCAATTTACAGACCTTTCGTGCTATTTATGTGTTGATTTTTTCCCTGACGAACGATAGTGAGCCTGTAATGTTGGAAGAACCGCCCTTTGGCCGGATTTTATTTTTTACCGAAAAATGTACAATTAATCTAGAAGGGGGATCTAATAGATGTTTTTTTTAAATTTGATGGAGGTCTAGGGAGGAAACTAGAAAAATAATGAATACAATACATGCATAAAATCGCACAAAAAAGTTAACCATCTCCCCTTAATTCACTTTTACCTAGAAGTTAATTATTAGCTCTTCTCTACTTTTGGCTAGTAACAAACAATTTAACACACCCTTAGACAAGTTGCCTACCAAGGCTATCGAGTCTCATTCGCCAGCCCCCTTTAGGCGCATCCTATTCATATTATCACCAACCCACCAATTAACTTACAAATAAACTTAATTAATAATCAATGAAGCTAATGAATAACATGCATATTTACATGGGAAGTATTATTTTTCCTCTGTGATGCAGAGCCTACAGAGGTCCCTTTTCCTAAAGGGAACTAGTAATACAATATTATTAAATGAAGAGATAAACAAGGAGGACGGCATTCTAAATGAATCCAATTATCATCAATATGTGAGGATGGCTCATGGTGGCGATTCATTTGAGACCACCCCTTCAGGGATCAATGCGTCTGTAAATATACAGATAGATAGAGATATGGATGTCAATATAGGTAAACTAACCAGATAGTGCATAATGTCTCCTTGTTCCTCCAGTGTCTCAGCCTCCCTCATCTGTAGCATCAGTTCCTCCAGGTCAACATTCTCATACACAGCGTCAGAGGCCAACCTGCTGGGACAAAAACAAACTACAGTATGAAAAATAATAATAATATCAATACTGCTACTACTACTCATAATAATACTAATAATACTAATAATAATACTAATAAAAATAATAATAATAATAATTGTATTATTATTATGACAAGTGAGGCAGCTCTGAATGGGGCTGCCTGGGAGCACTGCCATTATGGTTATAGACGAACTGCACTTCGTGTGGAGCACGATGTATGTATGTACGTATGTATGTACAGTATATATACATACATACATAACATTTTAAGACTGAGTGCTCCACACATATGTGCAGTTTCAGTCTCTTGTCCTAATGGCGGTGTTCCAGGCAACCCTGTCAAGGGCTGCTTCACTTGTCAAGTTCTTGGATTTGAGATCGGCGCGTATAGTCCGATCCCAGGTCTTCCTTTATGTATTACTTTAGTTATCTCTCATATAGAATGATACAATAATTCCAAGATCAAAATAAAATTTGATTAGTTAAATTTAGACAAAACTTTTGATCTTGTCTGTGACTTTAAATAATGCGTACTGTTGGCCAAATAAGTCATGTCACACCACCAAGTACCTTTTAATAAGCAAATTATATGCAACATATATCAGTTATTACGAGGGTGGCTGTCATAATGTATTTACATTTACACAACTTATTAAACGTCGCAGGAATATACAATACAGTGAAGTAAGTACAGTCAAATTCCAAACTTTACTGACAATCTTGATGGAATGCAAATTAATGATATAATAGAACACCATATGAATGAATTAAAAATACTATTGGGTTTGTATGCCAAAATCTCCATAACAATTGTTGGTGAACATATGATTTTAGCTGTTTAAATGTCAATTATATGTAAAGGAGTAATTGAAATAACACATATGTGAACACAAAATCTATGTGTACAGTTGCGCTAATAAGTGATGTCTCGGCACCAAGTATGTTTTGATCAATAATTAGTATCAGCAATATCTAAGCTTCATTTCTTCATGTCGAGTGAAATATAAAAACATGTTCCTACACTTACCCACCCTATTCAACATCTGACAGACATTAATACAGCACACAGCAAGCCAAACGTAACGACATCTGGGACATGACTTATTAGCGCGATCGTACAGTAAAGCACAACAATATCAATGCAAGAACAGTATGTGTACTTTAAGAATAAAAAGGGCAAAATTCTTCTTCTCTAAAATGTAGCTCAATTTGTTTATCATGCCATGAAAACCCTGTTAAAGATGCCTATGACAGAAATACCCCCAGTCATATATATTACTAAAAGTGACCCCTTGTTAAGGGAGGCCACCTCGCTTTCTTTCTCTTTCTCTCCCTCTCTCTTTGGCTTGTATCCATTCTGCCCCATTCAGCCTACTGTTTTAAGACGTTTACCCCCATCCAGGTGTCAATATTTTCTTGGCGAGCAGTAGCGAGCCAGCATATATATATATATTTGTTTTGACAGCAAGCTAAATTTGTATATTTTTCGATAGAAAATGTCACCGGCAAAGCCGGATTTCTCCATACAATGCTGGCTTTCTATCGCTCGCCAGGAAGAAATCGACACCTGGATGGGGATAAACGTATTAAACAGTTGGCTGAATGGAGCCGAATGGATACAAGCCAGGGAAAGAGAGAAAAGGAGAGAAAAAAAAAAAGCCGGTGACCCCCCTTAAGGGAAATGTGTAGGCTACAACTGTGACCCCCCCTCCCCAGCTAGCTCTCTCTGCGCAAAACAACAATGCAAGATAGTCTTGGCGTAGAAATGTATGGCAATCGTTTGTCCTGATATAGAGGGTATTTCAAGTCTTGGTAAGTGCATTCTTCTGGTGGGTGAATCATGGTGGTGGGTAAGTGAATCATGGTGGTGGGTAAGTGAATCATGGTGGTGGATGGGTAAATCATTGTGGTAGGTGAATACATTATGATGGAGGTGGGTGTATCATGGTGGTGAGTGTGTGAATCATGGAAGATGGGTTAATCTTAGTGGTGGATGGGTGAATCATGGTGGTGGATGGGTGAATCATGGCGGTGGATGGATAAATCATGGTGGGGTGGGTGAATCATGGTGGATGGGTGAATCATGGTGGTGGATGGTTGAATCATGGTGGTGGATGGGTGAATCACGGTGATGAGTGGGTGAATCATAGTGGTGGATGGGTGAATCATGGTGGTGGATGGGTGAATCATGGTGGTGGATGGGTGAATTATGGTAGTGGATGGGTAAATAATGGTGGTGGATGGGTGAATCATTGTGGTGGATGGGTGAATCATGGTGGTGGATGGGTGAATCACGGTGATGGGTGGGTGAATCATAGTGGTGGATGGGTGAATCATTGTGGTGGATGGATGAATCATGGTGATGGATGGGTGAATCATAGTGGTGGATGGGTGAATCATGGTGGTGGATGGGTGAATCATGGTGGTGGATGGGTGAATCATAGTGGTGGATGAGTGAATCATTGTGGTGGATGGGTGAATCATGGGGGTGGATGGGTGAATCATGGTGGTGGATGGGTGAATCATCGTGGTGGATGGGTGAATCATGGTGGTGGATGGGTGAATCATGGTGGTGGATGGGTGAATCATGGAGGTGGATGGGTGAATCATCGTGGTGGATGGGTGAATCATGGTGGTGGATGGGTGAATCATGGGGGTGGATGGGTGAATCATGGTGGTGGGTGGATTAAATCATATTGAATGAGTGTATTTAAGTGAAATACTGAATTGGGTTTCAATCAGTTAGTAAACAATTTGGCGTATATTTTCCACCCCTCCCCTATTTTACTAAACCCTTATTCCACACACACACACACACACACATTTAAGAGCCTTGCCCACATCCTGACTTTCCGCCTTTTGTAAGAATAATACAGTAAAGCTAAGTAAACAACCAAGCCGTGTAAACATAACACAATTAAATACTATCAACACAACATATACTAGGTGAACCTGTTTTCCATGATAGGGTCAATACTAATATGCCTGGCCAAACATACGCCATAATATATAATATACAATATATTCATGGTCAAAAGTCGTGTCTCCCTTCCACAATATCTTCTTCCGTGTTGTTTCTTCTTAAGAATAATTTAATTATATTTTAATGCACCTGAAAATGCATGAATATAAAAGCTGTTTTCGATATTGTGAAGGAATAATTTCGTCTGACAACCAGGACAAATAATAAATTAATATTGGAGAGGTGCACCGTGACTTTTGACCGTGACTGTCCACACGTGACAGCCGTGACTGCCCACACGTCTGATTATTACAGAACTATTTTATACACGACTCCTTAATGACAAGCAAAATATACAGCCTTAACATATTCTTGCGATTGTTATCAAATATATTATAAAATATACAAATATGGCAGTATATCATCAAGGTAGCCGGGAAGCTATTGCATCCGACTGTACACCAATGATAACTCCTTGTGGAGTGATTGCCACATAATAGGATCAATGGCGTGTAAATATAGAGACAGTACCTCACGTCTTGCTTACAAACGACTCTGGGTCACGCCAGTATTATCATGATCCTAAATCTTCGTGCCCGAGCCATAATTTCCACTTCGCCTAGGGTCTATTCATTATGATCCTAAAAAATCTCGACCCCATACCTCTCCTGACTTATAAAGCACTTGAGCAATCGACCTATAGTTGTTGTTGTTGTTGTTGTTGTTGTTCCCCAAGCTGCCTGGCCGAACAGCCCCAAGGCCCCGAGCAAGGCCAAGGCCATAACCGAGCGCACCCACAGTCCCACGACCTATAGTCCTACCATATGGTAAGAGTCACACAATAAATAGGTGTTACGATTTGCAGTCCGTTGGTCTAGCACTCTCTGCATTAATAGTTTAGGGTTCAACATTGATAGACTCGTCATAATGTTTACACTAGACTTACGTAAACATTGACAATGCTGTAAATACTTGAAAGGGAAAATTATACTTACTGAACCATTTGTTCAGTTAAGTATTAGCGGGGTTGCTCCTACAAACAAAATTGGGAGTCCCAATTATCACTGCTATTGAAACATTATTTTTAACAGATTCACTCTAAATATCTCAATATATAATGTTTATGAATAATTAAAATACTTCCCATATATATTTACAACCCAAATAACGAAAATAGTAGCTTCGATATACGTTTTTTTTATCACTAACACGAATAAGTGTGACAAAGTGGCACACTGACCTTACACAAAAAAAAAAAGAAAAAAAAAAAGAAAAATCTCCATCAAGTGGGTAAAATTGTCCTTACTGTCATCATTGTTTCATTATTTCTGAACTAGTGATATTGAACTAGGTGTGTAAATACATCCTCCTTCAGAATGAATCGATCGAGCCTGGTTAAATACATTATATAATCCAATGTAATTGCTGGTATATACTGTGGCCTCACCTATTTTGCTAATCGTACCATAATCACCTTCATACGCCCCCATAAGTAGCATTAACTAAACTCTACGGGGGCACGTACCCATATTTCATTATATAGCTTCAATTATTCTTAGGCAACTCACCCAGTAGACTATTTCAGCCAGTAGATCTCAACAAATGCCAAGTTTATCAATGACAACTGACGGACCTAACATAACTTAACCAGACGTAACCTAACATCATTGATTGAGTTGGTACTATTAGAAATAATGGTTTACTTGTCCAACCACCTGCTTCAAGTTCATCCCATCAACATACGAAAAAACTAAATCAATATCTAAACACCCTCTAAGCCTGAAGTATCAACACGCACATACACATAAAGGTACGCCTACGACTGTACTGGCTTGCATGCTATGCGTGCAAGAACAGTTGCATGATTGCACACATGAGAACACGCACAGAAGCAAAAACGATATTCAAATATAACTATCATACATTAATATTAATATAAAAAATATGCAAATTAATATATAAACGTACTGTACACACAATTACATATGCTATATATAATGCCTTAGAAGCCCCTCTCAGGGTTC